>JAACNH010000429.1:0-171144 GCA_019447015.1 Hymenochirus boettgeri | reverse complement strand
TCCTGTCCTAATTCCATGTCCTGGTTCCTGTCCTGATTCTGTGTCCCGGTTCCTGTCCTGATTCTATGTCCCAGTTCCTGTCCTGATTCTTTGTCCCGGTTCTTGTCTTGATTCTGTCTGTGTCCTGTTCTTGTCCTAATTCTGTGTTCCAGTTCCTGTCCCGATTCTATGTCCCGGTTCCTGTCCCGATTCTATGTCCCGGTTCCTGTCCCGATTCTGTGTCCTGGATCCTGTCCTGATTCTATGTCCCGGTTCCTGTCCTGATTCTATGTCCTGGTTCCTGTCCTGATTCTATGTCCCGGTTCCTGTCCTGATTCTATGTTTGCATTATTTTATTATAAGCTACCCCTTTGTGGCTTCTGGTTTCCTTCTCACCCATGGAACTGTAAGGATTATACAGGCGAAAATCAAAGCCTCCCAAACCAAGTTCTTCCCATAGAAATACACTACAGGGTAGGTCATATATCTATTACCGTATGTATGTAATATAATTATTACGTTATGTATGTAATATTATAATTGCTCCCCGTACTGTATGTAATAGATCTAATTACCGTATGTACTGTAATATATATCTATTACCGTACTGTATGTTCGCTAAATATATATATTCTGCCCGTACGTTTGTAATATATAGTATTACCGTATGTAGATAAAAATAATAGATCAGTACGTACTGTATGGAAGATAAGATCTATTTACCGTTAGGTATGTAATATATATATATTACCGTCCCTGTCATATACTATCTATCTAGTCCGATTACTGTATATAAGAGATTTATTACCGTACTGTATGTAATATAGATCTAGTACCGTCTGTATGTAATATATATTAGTACCGTACTTTATATATAATATCTTACCGTCTGTATATATATATATATCTTTACGTAATGATTTATAATATATATATATATATATATATATATTACCGTACTGGATGTAATATAGATCTATTACCGTTCTGTAGTAATATATATCTATTACCGTACTGATTATTAATATATTATCTATACATACTGTAATAATTATATTTTACCGTACTGTAGATAATATAGATTATTAGCTATTACCGGACTGGTATGTAAATATAGATCTATATACCGTCTGTATGTTAAATAATATATCTATTACCGAATGTATATAATATATATCTATGAACCGGACTGTAATATATATAGCTATACCGTACTGTATAAAGTATAGAAATCTATTACGTATGTATGTAATAACTAGATATATATATATATAGCTATATATATATCTATTCCGTCTGTCTGTAATCTATATCTATTCCCGTCGCTGTAGTACTTAGATCTATTACCGTACTGTATGTACTATCGATCTATTACCGTACGGTATTTTTGGTTAATATATATCTATTACCGTCCTGTCTTTCGATAACAATATTCTATTACCTATGTATAGAAGATAGATCTATTACCGTACTGTATGGAATATATATCTATTACCGTACTGTAGGACTATATATCTATTACCGTACTGTATATAATATATATCTATTACGGACTGTATGTAATATAGATCTATTACCTACGTCGTATGTAATATATATCCATTCCGTACTGTCATGTAATATATCAATTCCCGTACTGTATCTAATATAGATCTATTTACGTACTGTATGTAAGTAATATCGATTACCGTACTGTATAATAGATATGAATATATAGCCATTACCGTACTGTGGTAAACAAACGAAAAGGAGCACGCCAGGGTCTCTTCAATGTTTGCACTATTTATTTGCACGTCTCTCGAACTAGCCTGCCAGATTTCCAATGTGGTAATAAATAGCCCATGCCAGTATTTCAATTGTGTAATATAATAGCCATGCAAGATTCAAGGTGTGGGTACAAATAGCCAGCAGTCGTATCTCTGTGGTAAATAAATAGCCATGCCAGTATTCAATGTGGTAATAATAGCCATGCAGGATTCAATGTGGTAATAAATAGCCATGCCAGTATTCAATGTGGTAATAAATAGCCATGCCAGTATTCAATGTGGAATAAATAGCCATGCCAGTATGTCAATGTGGTAATAAATAGCATGCCAGTAGTCAATGTGGTAATAAATAGCAATGCCATATTTTCAATGTGGTATAACTAGCCATGCAGTATTCAATGTGGTAAGTACTAATAGCCAATGCCAGTATTCAATGTGGTAAAACTAGCCATGCAGTATCAATGTGGTAATCAATTAGCCATGCCAGGAAAAAATTTTTCAAGGTAGGTAATAATAGCCATGCAGTATTCAATGTGGTAATTAAATAGCCTGCCAGTATTCATGTGGTAATTTAATAGCCATGCACGTATTCAATGTGCGTAATAAATAAAGAGCCATGCAGTAGTCAATGTGTGATAATAAAATAGCCATGCCAAGTATTCAATGTGGGTAATTAAAATAGCCAGCCAGTACTGCAATGTGGTATAATAACTAGGCCATGCCGTATTCATGTGGGTAATACATAGCCATGCCAGATTAACTGTGGTAATTAATAGCCATGCCGAGTATTCAAGTCGGGAATAATAGCCATATGCCAGTATTCAATTTGGTAATGAAATAGCCCTGCCAGTATTCAATGTGGTCAATAAATAGCCATGCCATATTCAATGGGGTAATAAATAGCCATGCAGTATCAATGTGGTAATAAATAGCCATGCAGTATTCAATGTGGGTTAATAAATAGCCTGCCAGTATTCAGTGGGAAATAAATAGCCTGCCAGTATTCAAGGTGGTAATAAATAGCCATGGCCAGTATTCAATGTTGGTAAGAAATAGCCAGGCCAGTATTCAAGTGGTAATAAATAGCAATGCCAGAGTATTCATGTGGTAATAAATAGCTTGCCAAGTATTCAATTGGGTAATAAATAGCCATTGCCAGTATTCAATGTGGAATAAAAGCCATGCCAGTATTTCAATGTGTAATAAATAGCATGCAGTATTCAATGTGGTAATAAATAGCCATGCAGTATTCAATGTGGTATACAAAGCCATGCAGTAGTCAATGTGGTACTAAATAGCCATGACCCGTCTTCAATGTGGTAATACAATAGGCCGCCAGTATCTCTGTGGGATAAATATTTAAAAGTGTATCGAAAATACTGTACTGTAAGGGGGTGGACCTACTAGATAAAAAAGTGCCAGAGATAGTAATCTCATTTAGGCCATAGGGGACACAGTATCCAATTTGCGGATCCACCAGGCTTCACTTTGTAATAGGGCCCGATCCCGGTCACATCCCTCTACTTTTGTGACCTGGTCTATGGCCATTGTATGTTATAGTGTCGGGCGACTGACTGTTCGCCAAATTTGGCTGAAGGGTCTTCCCTGCTGTGGTGTTCAAGGAGGCGGAAGAGCCATTATACATAGCCCTCCTGTGATTGGGCCATCTTCCTTACTGTGTAGTTGGTTTTGCCTTACAAGTATAGTCCACCGGGGCAGGTAATGATGGTACTAGTATTTGCTGAGACAGTCAATCTATGTCTAATTTTTAGACGTCTACCACTATGTGGGTGGGGGGAAGTCTCGGCCCCTTCATAATGTACCGGAACGTTTTGACAACCATTGTATCCAAGTATCAGCCCTTTTAACCGTTGTCGAGCCAATTATCCTGGATTTTTTTCTTATCGGGCCTATGCTAAGTCTGTCTTAACAGGTAGGTTTCCTAAGGGTTTGCCTCCGCGACAGCGATAGGCTAATAACGGTTGAGCGTTCACTCTGGTCGTAGTCCCCAATGGTTTTGGATCTGTCCGTTGACAGTGTGTAATCCAGACTGTAGGTGAATGTATGGGCTTTTTTAGGTCTTCCCTTGGTATGGAGAATTATGGTCGGCGGGTACGTCTCGTTTGTTGAGATTGAGTTCTTGGCTGTGATTATTATCTTCATTATAATCCCGTTGTCAATGTTTCCTCAGCATAGAGCGCAATCGTGTGATTTCTGTTACCGGATGGTATTGGGAAACAGGATGCCCCTTTTTTGTGGCGCAGGTAGATGGCGTTTGGCACATAGGATGTGTCCGGTCAGTGGGTTTAGAATATAGGTGGTCTGGAAAGCCCTGTTGGAGTGGTCGTTATTCTGAGATCAAGGAAGTCTATGGAGGTGTATCAAACTCATAGTAAGCTTGATAGGGTGTGTGTCACAAGTTGATTTAAATATTCAACAAAACCTCTTGGTTCAAGGGTTGGCCATATGATGATGAACACGTCATCATAGAACGTTTTGTACGTATTAGATTCTGCATAAAATCCAGGGACACATGTGGGTCTCCTCGAATGCTTCCATATATGAATTCGCGAATGATGGACCAAATTGGTGCCTTGGCCGTCACGGAGATCTGTTGGTAGAACTCTTATCGAATTAAAATAGTTCTTGTCCCCAGGAACATGCTAAGGAGGTCCATGAGAAATCACAGGTGGCGTGTACATGGTGGTTTATAAGAGGGCCTCTCGAACAGGGCTCTATGCCGTTCATTCGGGGGAATGATGTGTATAGGTACAGACATCACCAGTCATCAGGGAGAGTGTTCACCTTCTGTTATGTCCTGGCTTCAGGCCTTTCTTAAGGGTCCCACCGTCCTTTAGGCATGATGTATGTTCCTAACTGCTGGTTGAGATAGTAATAGATATATTTGAAATGGTTTGAACGGAGTCCATATGAGGACACTATAGGGCGGTTCTGGAGGGGCTGACATAGATTTATGAATTTTAGGTACCGGGTTAGAACAATGGGACCTTGGGGCTACTTGGTGGTCTAGAACTAGCAGTCCATCTAGCTATCCACCCGTTGTTCCACCCATCTGTATCTCACATTCAAGGTTCTTTTAGAGGACAACAGTGGGACACTTTAATGGTAAGTATACTTTAAGGTCACTCAATTGGGTGAGGGCCCTCGGATTCTGATAGTATCTCGGTTCATAAGGGACGATTCCCCCCCTTGTTTGCGGCATTATGACAAGTGTAGTATAGTTATGTTAAGGATCTAATGTCTTTAGTGGTAAGGTTTTTCTATGGTGGTTCAATTTCTGAGATTTTGGCTTTCTCTTCTCGCATATTTGCGAAATTGAATGGATGGAGCTGTAGTGGGAGGATAATAAGGCTTTAGGGCACAGAGGGAGATCCCTTTGGGGTGGGTATCCCTATAACATGTCTCAGTTTGTTAGTTTGCGCTGGAAGTCTGTATAGATCGATTTCGTTTTAATGGATCAGGTTTGGTTGTGGGACAAATGAAAGTCCCTTACTGAAGGACCATTCGCTCCTCTACAGTTAAATTATGCTAAGAGGTGATATATCCATTGTCCCATGCTCTTATTCTTAGACTGTCCTCCTCGTTGGCTCCTTCGGTGCCTCCAATCGTATCTCCTGGTTGTTCCCAATCCTAAAAAACACTCGGGCTCGGAGTTGAGTCCCCTGTGGATGTGTTCATGTGGTGTTGGATTAGGGCCATCATTGTCCGAGTAGTGTTGGGATCATCAGAATTTCCACGGATTTAGGGATCTCGGGTCTCATTCGCCCCTTTGGTATTAAGGCGAAGGTTTTTTGCCGTTATAAGCACAGCATATACATTTTGGTTCGGTAATCGCTTTTACTGTATAGTAAGTTTATTCTTTTTAACACAATAAGGTCATCTCTGTATGTTGTGATACAGGGTAAGTTTTAGAAGCATCACAAGTGGTTTGCATTTGGGGGATATTTTATCCACCTCTAAGGTAGGGATTTTCTGTGCGCGTTTCGTAGTTCTTTTCCCGTTGTCTAGACCAGTTAGGAGCGGTCGAATGCCGCACACCGGGCGCAGAATTCACATCGGGCGGCCCGATGCGTAGGGACATTTTTATCCAAACCCCATAGGTAGCTTGCTGGCTGCGGTGATAATCTGACAGGAAAGAGCCATGTAATGCAGGTTTATCTCTTCTTTAAGTCGTAGTAGTCGGAAGAAGAAAGAAAAGCGTCTGGTGTCGTCTTTTCACTTAGTGGTGATGCTTGTGTCAGTGAGAGGATTCTCGTACGTCCTCTGGGAAAAGTAGAAGTCATTCTCGTGTTTCTACGTCGCTGGGTGGTGGTATTGTTCGTGTATGGCGATCATCCATGTTTGGTCAATCTTTTGGGTGCCATGTACTCAAACTATCATGGAAGCACCGGGCAGTTGGCTTCAAGTGGATTAGGAGTGCCGCTCCAACTTGGTTATTCTTATTACGTAACTGGATATAATATATATCTATACGTACTGGTAGGTAAATATACATATATTTACCGTACTGTAGTAATATATATCTATTTCCGCTAGTATGTAAGATATAATCTAGTACCGTTACTGTATGTACTATATAACTATTGACCGTACTGTAGTAATATGATCTATTAACGTTTACTGTCTGTAATATAATCTATTACCGTACTGATTAATATATATCTATACCGAGTAATAAGATAGATCTATTACCGTACTGTATATACTATATATCTATTACCGTAGTATTGGATTTATATAGATTACCGTTACTGTATATAATATATATCTATTACCGTTACTGTATATAATATCTATCTATTAACCGTATGTATATCATATATATTATTACGTACGTATGTATGTTAATATATATATAGTTACCGTTATCGTATGTAATTATATATCTATTTACAGTACTGGATTAATATATATATATAGCATATATCCTATACCGTATCATATATTAATATATAGCTATACCGTTATGTATGTAATATATATTATTACCGTACTCGTATGTATTATATTCTATTTACCGTTACTGTATATAATATATATCTATTACCGTGACTGTCTGTATATAGAGATATAGTTACTGTATTATAAAATATATCTATTACAGTACTGTCTGTATTATAGATCTATTACCGTACTGTATGTAATTCGTCTCTTCCAGCTACTGTTGTAAAGATATTATACCGTACGTATGTAAATATATATCTATACCGTCTGTTTGAATATCTATATTACCGTACTGTATGTAATATAGAGCATTACCGTACTGTATATAATATATATCATATTACCGTAATGTATTGTATTAGTATCTATGACCGGACTGTATGAATAGAGATCTATTACAGAGGATGTCCTATATATAGTACCGTAATGTAGGTAATATATCTCTAGTACCGCTTTTTTAACTGTTTATAATTATGATCTAATT
This sequence comes from Hymenochirus boettgeri, assembly GCA_019447015.1. Lineage (NCBI taxonomy): Eukaryota > Metazoa > Chordata > Amphibia > Anura > Pipidae > Hymenochirus > Hymenochirus boettgeri. Next base: position 163,950 of record JAACNH010000429.1, on the reverse strand, counting down.
ACCGTATGTATGTAATAATTATCTTTACCGTACTGTATGTATTTTATGATATCGATTACCGTTACTGTATATATAGATCTAGAACGTACTGTATTGGAATAATATCTCTGACAGTTTTACGTATGTAATATAATTATGACGTACGGTAGGGAATATTATATCTTACGTATGTATGTAATATAGATTCTTTACCGTTCTGTTTGTAAATAGATCTATTTACCGTACTGGGCAGAGATATCTATTACTCGTACTGTATTGTAATAATTCGATGAACGGACGGTAGGAGTAAGATAGCATTAGTACCGGAGGGATATAGCGATCGAGTACCGGGACGGGAGAGAAGATATAGATAGACCGTACCCCCAACTGTAAATTATAACGATATTAGAAGTCACTTTGGAGTTCCGTGCCCTGTATAAAAAGTACTCGGCCTGCGGCCTCGTGCTTTTATATGGTCACGGAACTCCTCAGTGACTTCTAATATCGTTATAATTTACAGTAGGGGATACATTATTCCTTATATACATGAGTGGTACCCAGAGTTCCCTGTATAACTCAGTCTGTGTCCTTGTACCTTTATATGGACACAGAACTCCTCAGTGACTTCTAATATCCTTATAATTTACAGTAGGGGATACATTATCCCTTATAATACATGCGTGGTACCCAGAGTTCCCTGTATAACTCAGTCTGTGTCCTTGTACCTTTATATAGACACAGAACTCCTCAGTGACTTCTAATATCCTTATAATTTACAGTAGGGGATACATTATCCTTATAATACATGAGTGGTACCCAGAGTTCCCTGTATAACTCAGTCTGTGTTCTTGTACCTTTATATAGACACCGAACTCCTCAGTGACTTCTAATATCCTTATAATTTACAGTAGGGGATACATTATCCTTATAATACATGAGTGGTACCCAGAGTTACCTGTATAACTCAGTCTGTGTCCTTGTACCTTTATATGGACACAGAACTCCTCAGTGACTTCTAATATCCTTATAATTTACAGTAGGGGACACATTATCCCTTATAATACATGAGTGGTACCCAGAGTTCCCTGTATAACTCAGTCTGTGTCCATGTACCTTTATATGGACACAGAACTCCTCAGTGACTTCTAATATCCTTATAATTTACAGTAGGGGATACATTATCCCTTATAATACCATGAGTGGTACCAGAGTTCCCTGTATAACTCAGTCTGTGTCCTTGTACCTTTATATGGACACAGAACTCCTCAGTGACTTCTAATATCCTTATAATTTACAGTAGGGGATACATTATCCTTATAATACATGAGTGGTACCCAGAGTTCCCTGTATAACTCAGTCTGTGTCCTTGTACCTTTATATAGACACACAACTCCTCAGTGACTTCTAATATCCTTATAATTTACAGTAGGGGATACATTATCCCTTATAATACATTAGTGGTACCCAGAGTTCCCTGTATAACTCAGCCTGTGTCCTTGTACATTTATATAGACACAGAGCTCCTCAGTGATGTCTAATATCCTTATAATTTACAGTAGGGGATTCATTATCCCTTATAATACATGAGTGGTACCCAGAGTTCCCTGTATAACTCAGTCTGTGTCCTTGTACCTTTATATAGACACAGAACTCCTCAGTAACTTCTAATATTCTTGAAATTTACAGTAGGGGATACATTATCCCTTATAATACATGAGTGATACCCAGTGTCCCCTGTATAACTCAGCCTGTGTCCTTGTACATTTATATAGACACAAAACACCTCAGTGACTTCTAATATCCTTATAATTTACAGTAGGGGATACATTATTCCTTATAATACATGAGTGCTACCCAGAGTTCCCTGTATAACTCAGCCTGTGTCCTTGTACTTTTATATGGACAAACAACTCCTCAGTGACTTCTAATATCCTTATAATTTACAGTAGGGGATTGTTGATACATGGTTGGTTTTTTAAAGTCACGTGTCTAGTTGCTTCACATGTAGTTGTGTTTTACCTTCACTGATTTGTTTATAGCAAAATGTTCTGTTCACTGGTGTTGAACTGCAAACTTTGTGTATGTGAATTAAGAACTAATAGCCCCTACCCAATGTAATGGGAATCCCATCACTTTACTGTGCTTCCCCCCCAATTAATTTCATTTCCACCCTCTGTATTTTTCCTCCGATGTATTAAAACTTCCAGTCCTTATAAATTCCACTAGTCTGCATTTCTCTATTTCATGGTCTTCACCGATAAATAGAAATCCCATTTCCAATGGAAAATCCTTTCCTGAAGATCGGGGAGAATATTCTACCGTTTAATGGAAAAATAGATGGGCACATCGCTGTGAATAGACGCAGATTTCAAACGTCCTGCAACAAGGGGGAATACGAACAGATATCGGTGGGAGGCATTTGGCAAAAAGAGGAATATTTGCTGATGAATAGCTGTCGTTTTATTTCACCGGACACACCAATTCATTCCCTGGTTATTTAAACCAGACTGATTACCAGAAATAGTTTTTGATTTTAGATTAATTTAAAATATCCCCGACGTGTGACGAAGAAGGTCAGGTGACTAGTAGGTTGGTCTTGTCTGCTGCCCAAATGAGAGTCATAGAACATTACCAGAGACGCGAGTACAGCAGGGGATGGCACTTAGGACAGTACAGTATGAGGGTTTATAGCTTATTGTGTGTACAGAACATTTCCTTCCTCGGTATATTATACATATGGGGTGGGAGTTGGCCATATTAGTTCCCTCTTACACAGTACAGTTATAAGGGTGATAGGTATTGTGTGTACAGAACATCCTTCTCGGTATATTTATTCATATGGGTGGGAGCTGCCATATTGTTACTTAGGACAGTACTGTATGATTAAGAGTTCGGTATAGCTTATTGTATGTACAGAACAATTCCTTCTCTTTGTTATATGTATATTTATAATATGGGGTGGGAGCTTCCATATTGTTTCCCTGTAGACAGTACAGATGAGGGTATAGCTTATTTGTTGGACAGAACATTAAATTCCTCTGGATATTATACATTATGGGTGGGAGCTTGCCATATTGTTTCCCTTCGACAGTTACAGTATGAGGGTGTTTATAGAGTTATTGATATTGTACAGAACATTTCCTTCTCTGTTATATTTATTTATCATGGGTGGGAGCTGCCATATTGTTTCCATTAAGACGTACAGTATGAGGGTATAGCTATTGTGTCGTACAGAACATTCCTTCTCCTGTATATTATACCATATGGGCTGGGAGCTGCCATTCGTTTACCTTAGACGTTTACAGATGAGGGTTTATAGACTTATTGTGTGTACAGGAACATCCTTCTTGATATTATTTATACCCATATGTGGGAGTGCATACTTGTACTAGCGTAGTTAGGGCTATGTTAGCGTAAGTAGTAAGCTTTTGTGTGTACCAGAACATTTCCTTCTCTGTATATTTATAATATGAGTGGGAGCTGCCAATTGTTTCCCTACAGACGGTATGAGGGATAAGCTTATTGTGTACAAAAATTTCCTTCTCATGTATATTATATTATAATGGGAGGGAGAGTGCCCATATTCGATTCCTACTTAGGTCAGTACCGTATGGGGTATATAGCATCTATGGTAAGAAGAACATTCCTTCTCTTAATGTAATTATACATATGGGGGGAGCTGCCAATTGTTTCCCTATACAGTACAGTAAGTATGAGGGTTAGCTTATATTCGATGTACAAGAACATGCCTGCTCCTGTATATTTATATTTATACATTATGGGTGGGAGCTGACCATATTGTTTCCCTATACAGTTAACAGTATGAGGGTTATAGCCTTATGTATGTACAGAACATCCTCTTCTGATATACTATTTATACATATGGGGGGAACGCTGCCCATATTGTTTCCCTTAGACAGACAGTTATGGGGGTATGCTTATTGGTGTACAGAACATTCTTCTCTGTATAGATTATACATATGGGTGGAGCTGCCCATATTGTTTCCTTAACAGACAGTATATGAGGGTATAGCTATTGTGTTATGTTACAAAAGAAATATTCTCTGGATATTTATATTATACATATGGGTGTGAGCTGCCATAGTGTTTCCCTATACAGTACGGTAGTATGAGGGTGGATAGCTTATTGTATGTACAGAAAATACCTTCTCTGTCTATTGTATTTATATATATGGAGGGAGATGCATATTTGTTTCCATCTACAGTAAGTAGGGGTTTTATAGCCTTTATTGTATGTACAGAACGATTTTGGTTTTCCTTTTTATTTTTATTTATGGTTTTTTTTTTTTTTTTTTTTATTTTTTTTTTTGTTTCCCTATCTCGGTTAGCTTTTTTATTACAATTTTTGTATTTTTCGGATAATCATGGGGGTAGGTGCTCCATATGTTTCCACTATACAGTACAGTATGCAGGGTATAGTTATTGCGTATGTGACAGAAACATCCTTACTCTGTATATTATTTACCTATGGTGGGCAGAGTGATATTGTTCCCCTTAGACAGTACAGTAGGAGGGTATATGCTATGGTGTGGTACGAACATTCTCTCTCTGAATATTGATATTTATACCATATGGGTGTGAGCATGCCATATGTTTCCCTTAGACAGTTACAGTATGAGGGTTATAGCCATGTATGTACAGAAACAGTTTACTTCTTGTATATTTATACTATGGGGCTTTTGGGGAGCTGCCATATTGTTTCCCTATAGCCAGTACAGTATGAGGGTATAGCTTATGCTGGTAAACAGAAATCATTCCTCCTGATAGTTATTATAATATGGGTGGGAGCGGCATAGTGTTTCCCTTAGACAGTACAAGTATGAGGGTTAATGATTATCTGTTGTAACAGAACATGTCCTTCTGTTATATTTAACATTGTACATAGGGGGTGGGAGATTGCCACTGTTTCCACTAAGAAGTACAGTAAGAATTAGGTATAGCTTAGTATTGTACAGAACTTCTTCTTTGCTATATTATACATTAGGGTGGAGAGCTGCCCATGAGTGTTTCACTTTATACAGTACAGCTATCAGGCCGGTATAGCTTATTGTATGTACAGACACATCGCTTCTACTGATATTTATATTATACATATGAGTGTGGAGCTGCATATGTTTCCCTTTAAAGGACAGTACTTTTCTTTTTCTTTTTTTTTTATTTTTTTATTTTTTTTTTTTTTTTTTTTTTTTTTTTATTATTTTTTATTTTTTTTTTTTGTATTGTGTGTTGCAATTATAGTATAATTGTTGCACAGATACATTCTTCTCTGTATATTTATATTTCATACAGTATGGTGGGAGCTGCCCATTTTATTTTCCTGTAGACAGAGCACGTAGTATGAGGGTAGCTTATGGTGTACCAGAACATTACTTCTCTGTATAGTTCATATTATACATATAGGTGGGAGCGTGCATTATGTTTCCTTAGACAGTACAGTATGAGGGTAAGCTTATGTATGGTACAGAAACTTCCTCTATCTGTATTTTATTTATAACATAGGGGTGGAGCTGCCATATTGTTTCCTTAGAGACATGGGTATACTAGTGTTACAGAATTCATTCTCGGTTATATATGGGTGGGAGCTGTAATTGTTTCCATAGCAGTAAGTTGAGTGGCAAACAATGTATATACAAACTCTGTCTCTTAATATGTATATTATACATATGAGTGGGAGCACTGCCATTATTGTTACCCTAGATATGTGTACAGTATGAGGGTATAGCTTATTGTATGGTAAGAACATTCCTCTTCTGATATTATTTATATTTATACATATGAGTGGGGAGCTGCCCATATTGTTTCCTTTAGAGTTACAGTATGAGGGTATAGTTATTGTTTGGTAAGAGAACATTCCTTTCTTGTATATTTAACATATGGGTGGAAGCTTGCCAATAGGTTTCCTTAGACAGTACAGTGATGAGGGATTTATAGCTTTTGTGTGTTCAGAAATCCATTCTCTGTATATTTATATTTATACATATGGGTGGGAGCTGCCATATTCGTTTCCCTTAAGACAGTACCAGTATGAGTGTATAGCTATGGGTGATGTACAGAACATCCTTCTCTGTATATTTACATTTATCTATGGGTGGGAGCACGCTGCCATAGGTTCCCTTAGACGCACGTATGAGGTGATATAGCTTATTGTGATTACAGAACATTCCTTCTCTGTATATTATACATATGGGTGGGAGCTGCCATATGTTTCCCTAGAACAGATTACAGTATGAGGGGGTATAGCTTATTGTGTGTACAGAAATTCCTTCTCTGTAATTTATACATATGGGTGGGAGAGATGACATATTGTTTCCCTTAGACAGAACGGTGAGGGTGATAGCTTCTTGATGTACGACATTCCTTCCTGTATATTTATATTTAAATAGGGTGGGAGGCTGCCAATATGTTTCCCTTAGCAGTTACATATGGGGGGTAAGCCTTATTTATGTACCGAACTTCCTTTCTCTGTTATTCTATATTTCATACATATGGGGGTGGGAGCATGCCATATGTTTCCTTTAGAAGTACGTATGAGGGGTTATAGCTAGGTTGTTGTACAGAACATCACGTCTCTGTATATTAGTACATATGGGGTGGGATGCAGCTGCCATATTGTTTCCCTTAGACAGGTACAGTATGAGGGTAAGCTTCATTGTGTGTACAGCACATTCCTTCTCTGGATACTTTTATTACATAGGGTGGGAGCTGCCATGATGTTTCCCTTAGGCAGTAAGTACTGAGGGTATAGCTTATTGTATGTACAGAACATTCCTTCTCTGTATATTTATACATATGGGTGGGAGCTGCCATAGTGTTTCCCTTAGACAGTACAGTATGAGTGTTATTATTCATTGTGAAATGAACTACACATGACACAATTAATGTTACACAATAAATAACATCCCCCCATCACATTAAACATGTATTATATCGTTTTATTACTAGGAGATGAGTTTCCAGCGTGTGTACAAAGGTTTCGTTTGTAATAGAAGTTCCCCTTTAATGAGGGATTTCCGACGAGAGATAGCGAAAGAAGGTTTTCAATTTCTTTTCCGTGAAACCTTCCAGCATTAAATTCACCATTCAAAGAACCTTTGTAATTCCTGGCGAGAGCGTCAGGTGAACCGAGAACTTGGCGCTGGACCTCGGTGATAATAACGCAGCATTGTATCTGATCGCCTGCGTGTTTAATACTCGATAATAGAAAAGTAATCTATTATCCCAATCCGGAACAAAAACTAATTATCGTCCTTGTTACTGAGTTCAATAGACATGTGAATTATGAACTGAATCCAGAGAGGGGGAGAATGTTCATTTCATTCAGAGCCCTAAACCTTTCGATATTATCCTATTAAATGAATGGGATATTTCTAGGGCAAATGCTGCTGTTGCCAGTAGGAGGCGCCAGTAACTGGCATGTTATCTAACTGCAGTAGCCTAGTAAAAAGCTACCATCTGATTGGCTGCTGAAAGGAATCGCACAAGCATATTTTAGCACCTCTTAGGGCTAGACCACACAGCTGCATTTTTTTTGCGTTTGCGCTTGCGTTTGTGCTTGCAATTGCGTTTTTAAAAAATCATTGAAAACGCGGCAACGCAAAAAAACCGCACGTTTTTCGGTGCGATTGCGTTTTGCGTTCTGCATTTTTAATCGCAAGAGCATGCGTTTTCCTTATTTACTTATTGAAGAAATCGCAAGCGCCCAAGCGAAAAAATCGCACATGAAATCGCATTCGATTGAGTGTAAGTTTGCGTTGCAGTGTGGCGCGTGCCCTTATTGCATCAGACAAACAGAAATGAAGGCATTGCTGGGACTAAATACAACTAGATCTCTCTTACCGTAGAGATCTAGTTGTATTTAGTCCATTGGTCTATTTGTGGTTCCATCAATGGATCTGAAAAGGAAAGGGCCATATTCAGTAGCCTGACCATAGACGTAACTCTACAGGCGCGTTTGTATATTTCCAACAAAAGTTCGTCCGTAGAATTCCGTCATTGTACCGTAATTGATTTATTTGGGATCATTAAAGGCACACTGTCGCTGTTTAAATATGCCCCAGAGGGTTGGAATTTTAAACTTTAAAAAGGTCACACCGCCCAAAACCTGTAATTACAGACCCGTGAGTCTGACATCTATAGTGTGGGAAATATTACAAAGTTATATTGATTCTTCCTCTTTATCAGTGAGACCTCAATGTACTGGGACAGCTTTTGGAATCTAACCCACTTCAAGCGCACTTCATACACCCTTCTTACGCACTTCAAACGCAGTTCTAATGCACTTCTAACACACTTCTACCGCACTTCAAACGCACTTGTAACGCACTTCCAACGCACTTCTAACGCACTTCCAACGCACTTCCAACGCACTTCTAACGCACTTCTAACGCACTTCCAATGCACTTTTAACGCACTTCTAAAGTACTTCTAACATACTTCTACCGCACTTCGAAACGCACTTCTAACGCACTTTTAACGCACTTCTTACATACTTCTATCTGCTGGCGTTTTAGAGATTATGTCTTAAAGGACGATTAACAGCTCAGTACATTGGTTGCGCAACACAAATTTTGCGTAATGTCACAACTGCCGTTAGTTATGTCTTAAAGTCATGTTAATGCTTGGTACATTGGTGAACGTGACTTTAAGACACAAATAGCTGATAACGTCTCTCAGTACATAGCACTGTTATAATGCACTTCTAAAGCATTTCTAACGCAGTTCTAACGCACTTCTAACGCAGTTCTTTTAACGCACTTCTAACGCAGTTCAAACGCACTCCTAACGCACTTCGAACGTACTTCTAACCCAATTCTAACTCACTTCTAACGCACTTCTAACACACTTCTAATGTACTTCTAACGCACTTCTAACATACTTCTAACACACTTGTCTCTAACATAAGTTAACGCAATTCTGTACGCACTTCTACGTACTTCTAACGTACGTCTACGTACTTACAACACATTTAATGTCTTCTAACGCACTTCTGCCACTCTAACGTTAATTCTAACGTACTTCTAACGTACTTCTAACGCACTTCTAACGCACTTACTAACGCACTTCTAACGCACTTCTAAGTACTTCTAACGCACTCTACATCTGATACGCACTTCTAAGTACTTCAACGTACTTAACGACTTCTAACGCACTTCAACGTACGTCTAACGCACTTCTAACGTACTTCTAACGTACTTCTAACGTACTTCTAACGCACTTCAAACGTACGTCTAACGCACTTCTAACGTACTTCTAACGTACTTCTAACGCACTTCTAACGCACTTCTAACGTACTTCTAACGTACTTCTAACGCACTTCAAACGTACGTCTAACGCACTTCTAACGTACTTCTTATGCATTTGAATCTAAAAGCTGCCTCTAAATCTCACCAATCAGAAGAAAAATCAGGCCAACAACAATGCTGGTAAAAGGGTTTCTTAAGGGCACGCTACAAAGCGCACAGAGCAACGAGCGCCGAGCTGTCAGATGCTCACCTCTCGGGCTAGCAGCTGCCCAGGAAGAAACACGACTTCCTATAAAAGGGACTTTACAAAGAGTTTTAAAGTCAATATTTCAGGTACAGTTCCCCTTTATTTCATTTTGTAATGGTTTCGTTATAATTAAATATTTCTTGTGCAATTTGCCTTTTAGATCAGGGAATGACAATGAACTTCCAGTTTCCCTTTTAATATTGCCTGCAGGTTTAGAGGCCTCTCGGCCAATCAGAATTATTTTTCAACCTGTGAACACATCTCATTAACCAATGTCTCCTTTTAACGCTCAGAGCTGACATTTCATTGGACGTCGTGACCCTCAGCCGGGGATGTTTTAATTCAAAAGGCCGATGCACCGAGCACCGCTATCGGCAACCCGGTGCAAACAACCCGGCGATGTTATCATGCCAATAGCGGCGCTCGGAACATAGTACCGTGCACTGTTCGATTCCGACACTTCCAACGCCAGCTATAGCTGGCCGTTGAAAGTGCCGCGTAGTAAAATGCCGATTTCGGCATATAAATCGCTTGCGGCGGCTGCGCTGTTAACTATGCATTAGCCGCGCAGCCGCCGCAAGGAAGGAGTTTAAGTCACGCTAACCGATAAAACATCGGTTAGCGTGACTAAAACTCCAAAACAGGAGTGATGCGCCCTTTGGTGCATCGCCCCCATTGTTTCAAGCATATGACTCCTGTCATGCTCCTGTCTTCCCACCAATAAACCAGCCCCTAAATAAGACTTAAATCTGAATCTTTTTATTTCCGTCCCCCGACAAGATTCCTTTACCTGCTGCATTAAACGGACTGTAAATCTCAATATGTTACTCAGTCTGTTTGCAGCTCAATGTTTATTAGACATCTTCATGTGTATATCAGGGTAGATGGAGCAGCGTTCGGCCATATCAAAGTCAGTTTGATTTCTAATGCACTTTGGGATATGAGAAAAAATATGTTCGGTGCTAGAATTGGGATGTCCCCCCCTAATATATCAAACCCCTTAATAAGGGGGAACTAGCACCATTCGCTACACTACAGAGAGTAAAAGGTAAATTTACGATTATCGGTTTTAAAAAAATAAATAAAACTAAAAATGAATGAAAATTCACAGTTTGCTGCTTGTAGAGTGGAATTTACTTCTTAGAAATCCCTTATCTAAAGAAAATCTGTGTCCTTGTACCTTTATATAGACACAGAACTCCTCAGTGACTTCTAATATCCTTATAATTTACAGTTGGGGATACATTATCCCTTATAATACATGAGTGGTACCCAGAGTTTCCTGTATAACTCAGGTCGTGTCCTTGTACCTATATAGACACATACTCTCAGTGAACTCTAATATCCTTATAATTTACAGTAGGGGAAATTATCCTTATAATACAGAATGGTACCCAGAGTTTCCTGTTAACTCAGCGTGTGTCCTTTGTACCTTTATATAGACGACAGAACTCCTCAGTGATCTAATATCCTTATAATTTACAGTAGGGATACATTATCCCTTATATACATGAGTGGTACCAGAGTTCCTGTATAACTCAGTCTGTGTCCTTTACCTTTAGATAGACACAGAACTCCTCAGTGACTTCTAATATCCTTATAATTTACAGTAGGGGATACATTATCCTTATAATACATGAGTGGTACCCAGAGTCCCTGATAACTCACCGTTCCTTGTACCTTATATAAGACACAGAAACTCCTTCAGTGACTTCTAATATCCTTATAATTTACAGTAGGGGAACACTTATCCCTTATAATACAGGTGGTACCCAGAGTTCCCTGTATAACTCAGTCTGTGTCCTTGTACCTTTAATAGACACAGAACTCCTCAGTGACTTCTAATATTCTAATTTACAGTAGGGGGATACATTATCCCTTATAATACATGAGTGGTACCCAGAGTTCCCTATATAACTCAGTCTGTGTCCTTGTAACCTTTAATAGACACAAGAACTCCTCAGTGACTTCTAATATCCTTATAATTTACAGTAGGGGATACATTATCCTTATATACATGGGTGGTACCCAGAGTTCCTGTATAACTCAGTCTTGTCCTTGTACATTTATATAGACACAGAACTCCTCAGTGACTTCTATATCCTTATAATTTACAGTAGGGGATACATTATCCCTATAATAATATGAGTGGTACCCGAGTTCCCTGTATAATTAGTCTGTTGTCCTTGTACCTTTATATGACACAGAACCTCTCAGTGACTTCTAATATCCTATAAATTTACAGTAGGGGATACATTATCCTTATAATACATGGTGGTACCCAGCCCTGTATAACTCAGTCTGTGTCTTGTACCTTTATATAGACACAGAACTCCTCAGTGACTTCTAATATCCTTATAATTTACAGTATGGGATACATATCACTTATATATACATGAGTGGTACCCAGAGTTCCCTGTATACTCAGTCTGTGTCCTTGAACCTTATATAGCACCAGAATCCTCAGTGACTTCTAAATATCCTTATAATTTACAGTAGGGATACATTATCCCTATAATACATGACTGGTGGTACCCAGAGTTCCCTGTATAACTCAGTCTGTGTCCTTGTACCTTATATAGACACAGAACTCCTCAGTGACTTCTAATATCCTTATAATTTACAGTAGGGATACATTATCCTTATAATACATGAGTGGTACCCAGAGTTCCCTGTGTAACTCAGTCTGTGTCCTTGTACCTATATAGACACAGAACTCCTCAGTGACTTCTAATATCCTTATAATTTACAGTAGGGGATACATATCCCTTATATACATGAGTGGTACCACCAGTTCCTGTAAATCAGTCTGTGTCCTTGTACCTTTATATAGACACAGAACTCCTCAGTGACTTCTATATATCCTTATAATTTACGAGTAGGGGATACATTATCCCTTATAATACATGAGTGGTACCCAGAGTTCCCTGTGTACACTCACTGTGTCCTTGTACCTTTATATAGACACAGAACTCCTCAGTGACTTCTAATATCCTTATAATTAAAGTAGGGGATACATTATCCCTTATATACATGTGGTACCCAGAGTTCCCTGTATAACTCAGTCTGTGTCCTTGTACCTTTATATAGACACAGAACTCCTCAGTGACTTCTAATATCCTTATAATTTACAGTAGGGGATACATATCCCTTATAATACATGAGTGGTACCCAGAGTTCCCTGTGTAACTCAGTCTGTGTCCTTGTACCTTTATATAGACACAGAACTCCTCAGTGACTTCTAATATCCTATAATTTACAGTAGGGGATACATTATCCTTATAATACATGATTGGTACCAACAGTTCCCTGTAAACTCAGTCTGTGTCCTTGTACCTTTATATAGACACAGAACTCCTCAGTGACTTCTATATCCTTATAATTTACAGTAGGGGATACATTATCCTTATAATACATGAGTGGTACCCAGAGTTCCCTGTGTAACTCAGTCTGTGTCCTTGTACCTTTATATAGAAACAGAACTCCTCAGTGACTTCTAATATCCTTATAATTTACAGTAGGGATACATTATCCCTTATAATACATGAGTGGTACCCAGAGTTCCCTGTATAACTAGTCTGTGTCTTGTACCTTTATAGACACAGAACTCTAGTGACCTCTAATATCCTTATAATTTACAGTAGGGGATACATTATCCTTATAATACATGAGTGGTACCCAGAGTTCCCTGTAACTCAGTCTGTGTCCTCTGTACCTTTATATAGACACAGAACTCCTCAGTGACTTCTAATATCCTATAATTTACAGTAGGGGCTATACTATCCCTTATAATACATGAGTGGTACCCAGAGTCCCTGTAAAACAGTCTGTGTCCTTGTACCTTTATATAGACACAGAAGACCTCAGTGACTTCTAATTCCTTATAATTTACAGGAGGGGATACTTATCCCTTATAATACATGAGTGGTACCCAGAGTTCCCTGTGTAACTCAGTCTGTGTCCTTGTCCTTTATATAGAAACAGAACTCCTCAGTGACTTTAATATCTTATAATTACAGTAGGGGATACATATCCCTTATAAGACATGAGTGGTACCCAGAGTTCCCTGTATAACTCAGTCTGTTGTCCTTGTACCTTTATTAGACACAGAAACTCCTCGGTGACTTCTAATATCCTTATAATTTACAGTAGGGGATACATTATCCCTTATAATACATGTGGTACCCAGAGTTCCCTGTATAACTCAGTTGTGTCCTTGTACCTTTATATAGACACAGAACTCCTAGTGACTTTAATATCCTTAAATTACAGTAGGGGATACATTATCCCTTATAATACATGAGGGGTACCCAGAGTTCCCTGTATAACTCAGTCTGTGTCCTTGTACCTTATATAGACACAGAACTCCTCAGTGACTTCTAATATCCTTATAATTTACAGTAGGGGATACATTATCCTATAATACATGAGTGGTACCAGAGTTCCCTGTATAAACTCAGTCTGTGTCCTTGTACCTTTATATAGACACAGAACTCCTCAGTGACTTCTAATATCCTATAATTTACAGTAGGGGATACATTACCCTTATAATACATGAGTGGTACCCAGAGTTCCCTGTATAACTCAGTCTGTGTCCTTGTACCTTTATAGACACAGAACTCCTCAGTGACTTCTAATTCCTTATAATTACAGTGGGGATACAATTATCCCTTATAATACATGAGTGGTTACCCAGAGTTCCCGTATAACTCAGTCTGTGTCCTTGTACCTTTATATAGACACAGAACTCCTCAGTGACTTCTAATTCCTTAAATTTACAGTAGGGATACATTATCCTTATATACATGAGTGGTACCCAGAGTTCCCTGTATAACTCAGTATGGTCCTTGCTACCTTTATATAGACACAGAACTCCTCAGTGACTTCTATATCCTTATAATTACAGTAGGGGATACATTATCCCTTATAATACATGAGTGGTACCCAGAGTTCCCGTATAACTCAGTCTGTGTCCTTGTACCTTATATAGACACAGAACTCCTCAGTGACTTCTATTATCTATAATCTACAGTAGGGGATACATATCCTATAATACATGAGTGGTACCCAGAGTTCCCGGAAACTCAGTTGTGTCCTTGTACCTTTATATAGACACAGAACTCCTCAGTGACTTCTAATATCCTTATAATTTACAGTAGGGGATACATTATCCCTTATATACATGAGTGGTAACCCAGAGTTCCCTGTATAAATCAGTCTGTGTCCTTGTACCTTTATATAGAACAGAACTCCTCAGTGACTTCAATTCCTTATAATTACAGTAGGGGATACATTATCCCTTATAATACATGAGGTGGTACCCAGAGTTCCTGTATAACTCAGTCTGTGTCCTTGTACCTTTATATGACACAGAACTCCTCAGTGACTTCTAATATCCTTAAATTACAGTAGGGGATACATTACCTTATAATATGAGTGGTACCCAGAGTTCCTGTATAACTCAGCCTGTGTCCTTGTACCTTTATATGACACAGAAATCCTCAGTGACTTCTAATATCCTTAAATTTACAGTAGGGGATACATTATCCCTTATAATACATGAGTGGTACCCAGAGTTCCCTGTATAACTCAGTCTGTGTCCTTGTACCTTTATATAGACACAGAACTCCTCAGTGACTTCTAATATACCTTATAATTTACAGTAGGGGATACATTATCCCTTATAATACATGAGTTGGTACCCAGAGGTCCCGTATAACTCAGTCTGTGTCCTTGTACCTTATATGGACACAGAACTCCTCAGTGACTTTAATATCCTTATAATATACAGTAGGGGATACATTATCCCTATAATACATGAGTGGTACCCAGAGTTCCCTGTATAACTCAGTCGTGTCCTTGTACCTTTATATGACACAGAACTCTCAGTGACTTCTAATATCCTTATAATTACAGTAGGGATACATTATCCCTTATAATACATGAGTGGTACCCAGAGTTCCCTGTATAACTCAGTCTGTGTCCTTGTACCTTTATAGACACAGAACATCCTCAGTGACTTCTAATATCCTTATAATTTACAGTAGGGGATACATTATCCTTATAATACATGAGTGGTACCCAGAGTTCCCTGTATAACTCAGTCTGTGTCCTTGTCCTTTATATAGGAACAGAACTCCTCAGTGACTTCTAATATCCTTATAATTTACAGTAGGGATACATTATCCCTTATAATACATGAGTGGTACCCAGAGTTCCCTGTATAACTCAGTCTGTGGCCTGTTACCTTTATATAGACACAGAACTCCTCAGTGACTTTAAATATCCTATAATTTACAGTAGGGGATACATTATCCCTTAAATACA
Organism: Hymenochirus boettgeri; assembly: GCA_019447015.1. Lineage (NCBI taxonomy): Eukaryota > Metazoa > Chordata > Amphibia > Anura > Pipidae > Hymenochirus > Hymenochirus boettgeri. Next base: position 148,134 of record JAACNH010000429.1, on the reverse strand, counting down.
TGAGTGGTACCCAGAGTTCCTGTATAACTCAGTCTGTGTCCCTTGTACCTTATATAGACACAGAACTCCTCAGTGACTTCTAATATCCTTATAATTTACAGTGAGGGGATACATTATCCCTTATAATACATGAGTGGTACCCAGAGTTTTTCACTGTCATATAGCTCATTGTCCTTGTATTATATGACACAGAACTCCTCAGATTCTAATATCCTTATAATTTACAGTAGGGGATACATTATCCCTTATAATACATGAGTGGTACCCAGAGTTCCCTGTATAACTCAGTCTGTGTCCTTGTACCTTTATATGAACAGAAAACTCCTCAGTGACTTCTAATATCCTTTAATTTACAGTAGGGGTACTTATCCCTTATAATACATGAGTGGTACCCGAGTTCCCTGTATAACTCAGTCTGTGTCCTGTGTACCTTTATATAGACAAAGAACTCCTCAGTGACTTCTAATATCCTTATAATTTACAGTAGGGGATACATTATCCTCTTAATACATGAGTGGTACCCAGAGTTCCCTGTATAACTCAGTCTGTGTCCTTGTACCTTTATATGACACAGAACTCCTCAGTGACTATAATATCCTTATAATTTACAGTAGGGGGATAACCTTACCCTTTAATACATGAGTGGTACCCAGAGTTCCCTGTATAAACTCAGTCTGTGTCCGTGTACCTTTATATGGACACAGAACTCCTCAGTGACTTCTAAATCTTTATAATTTTACAGTAGGGGAGATACATTATCCTTATAATAATGAGTGGGGTACCCAGAGTTCCCTGTATAACTCAGTCTGTGTCCTTGTACCTTATATAGACACAGAACTCTCAGTGACTTAATATCCTTATAATTTACAGTAGGGGATACATTATCCCTTATAATACATGAGTGGTACCAGAGTTCCCTGTATAACTCAGTCTGTGCCTTGTACCTTATATGACACAGAACTTCTAGTGACTTTAATATCCTTATAATTTCAGTAGGGGGATACATTATCCCTTATAATACATGAGTGGTACCCAGAGTCAGTCCCTGTCCATAGCTCCTGTGCCTTGACCTTTTATAGGACACAGAACTCCTCAGTGACTTCTAATATCTTATAATTTACTGTAGGGTCATTATCCCTTATAATACATGAGTGGATACCCAGAGTTCCCTGTATAACTCAGTCTGTGTCCTTGTACCTTATATGGACACAGAACTCCAGTGACTTCTAATATCCTTATAATTACAGAGTAGGGGATACATTATACCTTATAATACATGAGGGGTACCAGAGTGTCCTGATAACTCAGTCTGTGTCCTGGTACCTTTATTAGACACAGAACTCCTCAGTGACTTCTAATATCCTTATAATTTACAGTAGGGGATACATTATCCCTTATAATACATGAGTGGTACCCAGAGTTCCCTGTATAACTCAGCCTGTGTCCTTGTACCTTTATATAGAGACAGAACTCCTCAGTGACTTCTAATATCCTTATAATCTACAGTAGGGGATACATTATCCCTTATAATACATGAGTGGTACCCAGAGTTCCCTGTATAACTCAGTCTGTGTCCTTGTACCTTTATAATAGACACAGAACTCCTCAGTGACTTCTAATATCCTATAATTTACAGTAGGGATACATTATCCCTTATAATACATGAGTGGTACCCAGAGTTCCCTGTTAACTCAGTCTGTGTCCTTGTACCTTTATATAGCACAGAACTCCTCAGTGACTTCTAATATCCTTATATTTACAGTAGGGGATACATTATCCCTTATAATACATGAGTGTACCCAGAGTTCCTGTATAACTCAGTCTGTGTCCTTGTACCTTTATATAGACACAGAACTCCTCAGTGACTTCTAATATCCTTATAATTTACAGTAGGGGATACATTATCCCTTTAATACATGAGTGGTACCCAGAGTTCCCTGTTAACTCAGTCTGTGTCCTTGTACCTTTATATAGACACAGAACTCCTCGGTGACTTCTAATATCCTTATATTACAGTAGGGATACATTATCCCTTATAATACATGAGTGGTACCCAGAGTTCCCTGTATAACTCAGTCTGTGTCCTTGTACCTTTATAGACACAGAACTCCTCGGTGACTTCTAATCCTTATAATTTACAGTAGGGGATACATTATCCTTATAATACATGAGTGGTACCCAGAGTTCCCTGTTAACTCAGTCTGTGTCCTTGTACCTTTATATAGACACAGAACTCCTCGTGACTTCTAATATCCTTATAATTTACAGTAGGGGATACATTATCCCTTATAATACATGAGTGGTACCCAGAGTTCCCTGTATAACTCAGTCTGTGTCCTTGTACCTTATATAGACACAGAACCCTCGGTGACTTCTAATATCCTTATAATTTACAGTAGGGGATACTTATCCCTTATAATACATGAGTGGTACCCAGAGTTCCCTGTATACTCGTCTGTGTCCTTGTACCTTTATATAGACACAGAACTCCTCAGTGACTTCTAATATCCTTATAATTTACAGTAGGGGATACATTATCCCTTATAATACATGAGTGGTACCCAGAGTTCCCTGTATAACTCAGTCTGTGTCCTTGTACCTTTAATAACACAGAACTCCTCGTGACTTCTAATATCCCTTATAATTTACAGTAGGGATACATTATCCCTTATAATACATGAGTGGTACCCAGAGTTCCCTGTATAACTCAGTCTGTGTCCTTGTACCTTTATAAGACACAGAACTCCTCAGTGACTTCTAATATCCTTATATTTACAGTAGGGGATACATTATCCCTTATAATACATGAGTGGTACCCAGAGTTCCCTGTATAACTCAGTCTGTGTCCTTGTACTTTATATAGGACACAGATCCCTCAGTGACTTCTAATATCCTTATAATTACAGTAGGGGATACATTATCCCTTATAATACATGATGGTACCCAGAGTTCCCTGTATAACTCAGTCTGTGTCCTTGTACCTTTATATGAACAGAACTCCTCAGTGACTTCTAATATCCTTATAAATTACAGTAGGATACATTATCCCTTATAATACAGATGAGTGGTACCCAGAGTTCCCTGTATCACTCAGTCTGTGTCCTTGTACCTTTATATAGACACAGAACTCCTCAGTGACTTATAATATCCTTATAATTTACAGTAGGGGATACATTATCCCTTATAATACGTAGTGGTACCCAGATTCCCTGTATAACTCAGTCTGTGTCCTTGTACCTTATATAGACACAGAACTCCTCAGTGACTTCTAATATCCTTATAATTTCCAGTAGGGGATACATATCCCTTATAATACATGAGTGGTACCCAGAGTTCCCTGTGTAACCAGTCTGTGTCCTTGTACCTTTATATAGACACAGAACTCCTCAGTGACTTCTAATATCCTTATAATTTACAGTAGGGGATACATATCCCTTATAATACATGAGGGGTACCCGAGTTCCCTGTATAACTCAGTCTGTGTCCTTGTACCTTTATAGAGACACAGAATCCTCAGTGACTTCTAATATCCTTATAATTTACAGTAGGGATACATATCCCTTATAATACATGAGTGGTACCCAGAGTTCCCTGTATAACTCAGTCTGTTCCTTGTACCTTTATATAGACACAGAACTCCTCGGTGACTTCTAATATCCTTATAATTTACAGTAGGGGATACATTATCCCTTATAATACATGAGTGGTACCCAGAGTTCCCTGTATACTCAGTCTGTGTCCTTGTACCTTTATATAGACACAGAACTCCTCGGTGACTTCTAATATCCTTATAATTTACAGTAGGGGATACATTATCCCTTATAATACATGAGTGGTACCCGAGTTCCCTGTAAACTCAGTCTGTGTCCTTGTACCTTTATATGACACAGAACTCCTCAGTGACTTCTAATATCCTTATAATTTACAGTAGGGGATACATTATCCCTTATAATACATGAGTGGTACCCAGAGTTCCTGTATAACTCGTCGGTGTCCTTGTACCTTTATATAGACCAAACTCCTCGGTGACTTCTAATATCCTATAAATTTACAGTAGGGGATACATTATCCCTTATAATACATGAGTGGTACCCAGAGTTCCCTGTAAACTCAGTCTGTGTCCTTGTACCTTTATATAACACAGAACTCCTCAGTGACTCTAATATCCTTATATTTACAGTAGGGGATACATTACCCTTATAATACATGAGTGGTACCACAGAGTTCCCTGTATAACTCAGTCTGGTCCTTGTACCTTTATATAGACACAGAACTCCTCAGTGACTTCTAATATCCTTATAATTTACAGTAGGGATACATTATCCCTTAATATACATGAGTGGTACCCAGAGTTCCCTGTATAACTCAGTCTGTGTCCTTGTACCTTTATAGACACAGAACTCCTCAGTGACTTCTAATATCCTTATAATTACAGTAGGGATACATTATCCCTTATATACATGAGTGGTACCCAGAGTTCCTGTATAACTCAGTCTGTGTCCTTGTACCTTTATATAGAGACAGAACTCCTCAGTGACTTCTAATATCCTTATAATTTACAGTAGGGGATACATTATCCCTTATAATACATGAGTGGTACCCAGAGTTCCCTGTATAACTCAGTCTGTGTCCTTGTACCTTTATATAGAACAGAACTCCTCAGTGACTTCTAATATCCTTATAATTACAGTAGGGGATACATTATCCCTTATAATACATGGATGGTACCCAGAGTTCCCTGTATAACTCAGTCTGTGTCCTTGTACCTTTATATAGACACAGAACTCCTCAGTGACTTATAATATCCTTATAATTTACAGTAGGGGATACATTATCCCTTATAATACTGTGGTATTATGGTACCCAGAGTTCACCAACCTGTATAAATCAGCCTTCTAGGATAGAAGGATAGAAGACAGAACTTATCGGCAGCACAATCCACCACCAGTTAATACATGAGTGGTAGCACAATCACCACCAGAATGGAAGCCAATTAAAATTGAATCAGGGACTTCAATATTGGTGTTGGGACATCTGTATGGAAAATATGTGGCGTTGCCAATTGTTGAACATTTTTCTAAGGTTCTTTGAAGACTACATTGGCTGTGATCTGTACCGCAAACTTTCTAAGTAAAAGAATTCACTTCTTACCTTGACATAAATGCAACGTAACTTACCAAGTAAAGGTGTTCTGGGGAGAAACGCTTTCACATTAGGATTTTAAACAATAAGTTAGTTCTCCTTTAAGTTTCAGAATATTACTTGGCCATTAAACTGTGGTCTCCAAACAAATAAGGGATACATTAAATCCTGCAATTTTACTGTTAAAAAGAGCTACAAACTGTTGAAAACTCATACTATATATATCACTGTAATGACTGTAAAATATAATGTTATAATTGTATACCATACTCAAGATCACATTTCTAACTAAAGCTTGTCAGAGGTTATGGTTCTATAAAGATTAACAATTCCTGCTTCTAGTAGCTTTTGCAGGCAGCAACTAGTTACAACGTCACTCGTCAGTGCAGGATCCCAGCTTTAAATCTTCAGTGAGCATGCTTAGACCGGGGATAGGGGAGGAGCAAAGTGTGCAGTTACTGTCACTCAAGTGGCTAGAAGCAGAAAGTGTTAACATTTTTCAGCACTGTAACTTCTGATAGTCTGCAGCTAGATATGGGATACAGAACACCTTTAAAAGTATGGCTTTTATATAAACGTACTTTTCTTTTGAATGAATATGCAGGGATAAAAGGGGGGAAATAAACAACATCAGAAAGCAAAGATTGATTTACGAGTCGCTTGTTCCCATTAAAATCCAGTCTGTAGTTAAACCTGACCTGGATTTGAAATGTTATTATCAGGGGGGTGCAGCAAGATGGGAGTTTGGCCTGAGACTATAATGTGATTTTCCCTCGTGAAAGGGAATCTGTTTCATTCACGTAAATATATTTCCATTGGTAATGTTCCAAAGACATAAACAAAGCTCCCTGGATCAGCACTGGGGATTTTTATGTCTCTCTTAGAATACCTTGGGGAATTTCAGCTTGGCTTATTGCAAAAATTTCCTATACATAATATGTTACATTATACAGGGGAGCAATTCATTGTATTAGAACCCGCAGTGACTTACAGTGATTATTAGTTTTATGGCTGGCGTGGAGAATGCCAATGTCTGATAATGGGCGCTGACTGCATTTCTGTGCGAGAAGTTACAGGTAAATATTTACTATTGTAATTTTAGAAATCGGCCAGGAATTTTTTTAATTAATGAAATAGTTTTCTCGGTAAATTAAGATTTAAAATAAATATTTATTCGTTCAGCGTTTTGGGCAAGACTTGCGAATGTTTGGGGGTTTCATTCCGGGGGTTTTTTAAAGAAAAGGAGCCAATCGGATGTTATCAAATATTTTCTAACTGTACAAAGGTACAATTTGATTGGTTGATGAATATGAACCTCTTATTAAATAAGTCTGTATTAAATTCTGTTTGTACCTTATGATTCTTATTGTATTCATTCCCATCAGGAAGTGTCCCGAAGAGCTTACAATCTAAGTCTATATGACTGGATGTTATTTTATTTCTTTCCATATGCACAGGGAACATGAGTTTTTTTTTCTCTGCAGTGGAGTCTTGTGATAACAGGGTCAGCACATTGATTGGTTAGGACGTCTCTCCTTACCTACCATCTGCTCCGTCTGTTGCTCAATTAGTCGGCACCATAATAAACGATGGAAAGAACGGGAGAAAGTCGGCGTCTTTCATAAAAAATCCCAAACACTGAGCTGATTTCTTCCCTACGGAGAAGATTGTTTTAAAGGCAACTAAACCAGATTTCAGTAAATACATTATATATAATGCAAATATATTACTGAAATAATTTACTCTATGTCAATGGATCAATGGAAATGTAAAGCTGTTGTTAAAATATAAAGTAAGTATTTTAATTATATTGCATAGTACGGTAATTGGTGTCAGTGCCCTAGTTAGGAGGTTTCCTTTGGGAAATAGGAGGTTTGGATATTGATTTTGCCAGGAGGAACTAATGGGCCATTAATAAGAAGGTCTAAGGAAAGGTCTAGGTGAAGGTCTAAGTGATTTTTGGTTACCTGGTGATGCACCAACTACAACCGAAACAGTCACTGGAGAACAACTTTGGGCACTGGGGAAAGCTATGGAAATATGGGTCCCCAAAGCATTGGGTGGATTTGAAGAGGAACCAATAGTACAACTAGGACCAATTCACAATCGTTTGGCCAACATAATATTTTGGTTGATCGAGCTGACATATTGGTGGAAATTAGATTGGATCTTTTGATTTAATTTGTCCAATTGCAGGAAATGTCTACAATGCCTAATTGACACATGTGTCCTGGACCTAAATAATGAGAAGAGGCTTGTCCTAAATTCCCAACTGGACAGAGTCCATCAGGTCAGGGGATATATATGGAGCGGGTCTGAGGTAAATTATTTACTGATTTCTGACCCTAATTCCTTCAGTAGCTTTAAACTACAAATCCCAGAATTCTTTCCATCTACAAAGCGTATTCCTTATCTTTAGCGGAAACCGATATTACATAACCTGCCCAGAGCTCGAATATAGAGACGTTTCCATGTTACCTGTGTTTATTTTTGTTTCTACGAGTCTCATTAAATTAAAAAATAATTGTACGTCTGGTTTCCACCAATCAGGGACAATCACGTTTGTCACTAGGGATGGCCGGTTCGCGGATCCGAACCGGATCCGCCGCGGATTTATCCTGTTCGCGAACGTCGGATTTTCCGCCTTCCGAACCGCGGATTTCTCGTATTTTTGAAAGTTTTCGAAATTACAAGGATTTCTCCTATTTTCGAGGATCTATTTCATTTTAATGGGTCCGCTCGCGGATTTTCGAATTTTTCGGACATCTCTATTTGTCACATCTCACCCTCCAATTAAGGGAAAACGACATTTTTTTTAAAAATTTGTTGTTAAAAATCACTTTAACATTGTATTTTTTTTTCCCCCCTTTCGAATTTTCTCCAACGCCTGCCCATTAGTTTTTTTCTGCGGCTCGGGAAAAAAAAATTAGAAGTATTTTATTATGATTTCTAAATTGCCTTGTAACATATAGCTCAATAATCCTTAGTGAGCAGAAAGTGTGTTTCCCCAACAAGGAGCTGACAAGTCTTCCTAACACGAGAACATTAAAGTGCTTTTCTAAGTATGGAATCCACTTTTTAACTAGCTCCTCGGGGCATTGTTAGATATCATTGCTTACAGGCGCTGAGAGACGTTGTACGGTAATGGCGTTTTCTTTCCTTTGTCTGTCACGTTAGACTGTCAATGAGTAAGTAGCTGAAAACAGTTTTTCCCCCCCTTTCTCTGTTCATTTGCTCTGTTTCTCTTTCCCCCCGTGTGTTATTACCTCTGTTTTCTACCTTTTATCTCTTGCTTCTTCTGTGACCTTCCCACCTATCCTCTACACCAAGTGCCGATCACAAGGAATCATGAAGGAACTTCTAAAGGAGTTTGTAAGAAATAACAAGGGCCGTGTGTAAATTACGCTGCATTATATACGAGTGGTGGATGTATTTACTGCTATTTTTAGGGATACATTAGGTTACAGGTCCACCTGGTTGGGCAGCAACATGAAGAACATGGAAAGTCCAAGGCTTCCAAAGATTTTTTTTCTCCACATTGAAGGAGCTTCCAAATCGTATCTCGTCGTTTAGCCTTTTACTGCCGTTTTTACAGACCAAAATCTTTAGGATCACCCCATCAGTTCCAACAAGCTACCCCTAATCTTCTCACGAAACATGTTGACCCAGCCCAGTTTAAATGATGGGGCCTTGGGTTAAACAGCTTGATGGACACATCTGCAAGGAGTTTGTATGATCTCCCCGTGCTTGCGTGGGTTTCCTCCGGGCACTCCGGTTTCCCCCACAATCATAAAGACATACTGATAGGTTGTGTGTGTCAATAAAATGTGATTACATTGTAAGCTCTTTGGGGCAGGGCCTGATGTGAATGTATACATGGAATTGTAAAGTGCTATGGAAGGTGTTGGCGCTATATAAATCCACAATAATAATAATATAATATTGCATTGTTTGGTTACATATACACATACACACAGTTGTTTTTGCTTTTCTGAGTCCTTGTACCTCCAAGCTGAGTAAATTACATGGACTTGTCTATCCCTCTCTGTCTTCTTAGGGGGGGCTTGGGACGGAATAAGGAGGGTTGCGAGTTGAAGGTTGTCTATGGTAGAACAGATTTGGTGAAACATTCTAGAATTCGTATAAGAAATAAAAGGAAAAAATAAGGAACATCAATAAATTAAATTAAATAAATTTAAAAAAAAATAGATTTTTCTTTGGCTCCCAACATTAATTAAAGGGAGGTCATATTGACACTTTTAAATAAAGGTACATCAAGTCACTGTTAATCGGGACAATTCGTCGTCTTCGCGCAGATTCAGGATGTTTCGCTTCCTGCGGTTCACAGCGCCATGTTTTATTTTTTCAAACTTAAAAAGGAAACAAAACGGCAAACTGGATTGCAAAGGAAAAGGCGTTTTTCTGGGCTTCGTGCTGGAACTGGCGAGAGGCGGATTTTTCCCTGTGGACTGGAAATACGTCCTGTACGTTCTAGTTTCTATTTCTCTAAAACAGTAATACTTATATAATACATAAGGCTAGGCATTTTATAATGGGGAGGTGCAGAGACGAGAATCTATATTACAGTCACTTAGTGATGTCACTGAGTGACTTCCTGCAATCCACTGCCCTTTGCCCTTCCAGGATTTGGAACCTCTCCTGGGTAGGCGCGGTTAATGTGAGGCCTCTCCACATGTTTATCTGTAGTATACGGATTTACTTCACCTCGGAGTTCCATGCCCTGTATATGGTCATGGAACTCCTTGGTGGCGTAATATCCTTATATTACACTGTAGGTAGCGTACTATCCTTATATTACACTGTAGGTAGCGTACTATCCTTATATTACACTGTAGGTAGCGTACTATCCTTATATTGCACTGTAGGTAGCGTACTATCCTTATATTGCACTGTAGGTAGCGTACTATCCTTATATTACACTGTAGGTAGCGATATTCTCTTAGATTACACGGTAGGTAATTACTACCCTTATATTACATGTAGGTAGCGTACTATCCTTATATTGCACGTAGGTAGCGCTACTATCCTTATATTGCACTGTAGGTAGTTACTATCCTTATATGTGCACTGTAGGTAGCGTAACTATCCTTATATTACATTAGGCTATTGTGTACTACCTTATATTACACTGTAGGTAGCATTACACCTTATATGACACTGTAGGTAGCGTACTATCCTTATATTACACTGTAGGTAGCGTACAATCCTTATATTACACTGTAGGTAGCGTACTTATCCTTATATTACACGGTAGGTAGCGTACTATCCTTATGTACACTGTAGGTAGCGTACTATCCTTATATTACACTGTAGAGTGTACTATCCCTTATATTGCACTGTAGGTACGTATCATTATATTACACTGTAGGTAGCGTACTATCCTAATATTACACTTTAGGTAGGTTACATCCTTATATTCACTGTAGGTAGCGTACTATCCTTATATACACTGTAGGGCGTATAATCCTTATATTACCACTGTAGGTAGCGTACTATCTTAATACACTGTAGGTAGCGTACTATCCTTATAGTACACTGTAGGTAGCGTACTATCCTTATAGTACACTGTAGGTAATGTACTATCCTTATATTACACTGTAGGTAGCGTACTATCCTTATATTACACTGTAAGTAGCGTACTATCCTTATATTGCACTGTAGGTAGCGTACTATCCTTATTTACACTGTAGAAGCGACTATCTATATTACACTGTAGGTAGCGTACTATCCTTATATTACACTGTAGGTAGCGTACTATCCTTATATTACACGTTAGAAGCGAACTATCCTTATATTACACTGTAGGTAGCGTACTATCCTTTATTGCACTGTAGGTAGCGTACTATCCTTATATCACTGTAGTAGCTACTATCTTATATTACACTGTAGGTAGCGTACTATCCTTATATTACACTGTAGAAGCGGTACTCATCCTTATATTACACTGTAGGTAGCGTACCATCCTTATATACACTGTAGTAGCGTACTATCCTTATATTACACTGTAGGTAGCGTACATCCTTATATTACACTGTAGGTAGCGTCTACTACCTTAATTACACTGTAGGTAGCGTACTACCCGTATATTACACTGTAGGTAGCGTACTATCCTTATATACACTGTAGGTAGCGTACTATCCTTATATTACACTGTAGGTAGCGTACATCCTTATATTACACTGTAGAGCGACTATCCTTATATTGCACTGTAGGTAGCGTACTATCCTTATATTACACTGTAGGTAGCGTACTATCCTTATATTACACTGTAGGTAGCGTACTATCCTTATATTGCACTGTAGGTAGCGTACTATCCTTATATTACACTGTAGGTAGCGTACTATCCTTATATTACACTGTAAAGAGTATCATCCCTTATATTAATTGCCTTGTGTTGGAAACAAGTGCACTCTTCTTGACGTCTCCATCATTAAATACCCATAATTCATTCCGGGCTACATCAGCGATGCTGTAGAAGCGTTGTTGCTACAAGCGTTAAATAATTGCCCAGAGAGGAAATCCAGCGTGCTATTGCCGGGGGGAACGCGCGTATCTAATGTCTACAGGACACGGGGGGGAGGAAAACTGGGAATTTCAACTGTTTACTTGACCAAGGGCTTAGAATAACAAAAAAAAAATAACTTGGAGTTCATAAATACGATTGATTCAATGGGAGTTTCAGTCAGCACATCCTACATGTAACATTAGAGCATGCACCAAGCAAACCACCAATAGAAACATTGCATTGTCTATACACAATGTGGACTCCCCCTCACTAAGTCCAGATTCAGCCAATGGAAAAGACTTAAGCAAGAATGACCATAGGCTGGGCCCCAGACATAACCAAGGGGCAAGGCAGACTGGACCCTATAAATGCAATTTTAGGTACGTGGTGGCTGAAGTCTTCACCCTGGTCATTTCTAATGGGAGGGGCAGGGGTGCCCCTACCATGAAGCAAACTGAAAAATTTTCTCAGGGCGCACCCCTGCGGAACACTTAAAAGGCGTCAGTAAAAAAAAATTCTGCAATACCGTTTTTAGCACCAGTCCACCAATCAGTGTTAAGTCAGCCCTCCAGTCAGTGTAAAGTCAGCCCTCCAGTTCACCAGTCAGACCACCATACCCACATCCAGAAGCCACGCCTATGTTCCACGATGAAACCACGCCCTCTTCACTTGTCGTCCCCCGTCTGCAGATAGGCGCTATTTAAAAGTTGTTTCAGGTGTCAAAAACTCTTGGAACACCCCTGGGGAGGGGGGTGGGTTTCCATTCTACCATTCAAATAAAAAAAATGCATACAGGTCAATCAACCGCTAAACACCAAAACTGCAATAGTTAGAAATCTGAGAGATGTAAGTTTAACCTGATATGCTGCCTGGTGTTCTGCTACCCCTTTTTTAAATGTTCCTGTTAGCAGCTGTCAGTCATAAATATTACAGCTGACATCACAACCAATCAGTCACTAGCTTGGAGAGAAGGTAGAAAGCACATCAGGTTAGCCTTACATCTTTCAGATTTCTAACTATTGCGGTTTTGGGGAAGGTGCCCATTGGGAGATCTACACAATGTAACTATGAATACCCAACACGTTACACCAGTAATGAAAATCTCTCTGTCCTACAGAACAGACCCAGGAGCCGCTTGTGTAATACAATGTTTGGATTAAGATTCTCGCAGCGTGATTTCTCTCCGAGACCCAGTAATCAGTCGCCTGTATCACATCCCAGCACCCTGTACACTCGGCCCAATATAAAAACTTCTTCCAGGAAACCCAGGGATATTGGTGACTGTCTGTTCCCATTACGTAATTAATGTCCAGTTTCTCCTTCCCCCAGATCATTAACTGCGTTCAGTGTGTGTGAGGTTGAACCAGGGGAGGGACAGAGCTGGGACAAGACGAGGCACAAAATAATGTTTCATGTTTAATGTTTTCTCATAAAAAGGAAATCAAAATGTTTTGTCGGTTTATTATTATTGTGGATTATTATAGCGCCAACATCTTCCGTAGCACTTTACAATTACATGTATACATTGACATATATAATGACATCACATTGTTACTTGGGGTGGGGTGGAGTGTGTGTATGACATCAAAATGACATCACATATTTTTCTGGGGGGGTGGAGTGTATGCACAACACAATAATGACATCACAATCACGATAATGACATCAGGTTGTTACTGGGGTGGAGTGTGTGTATAACACTATAATGACATCACATTGTTACTGGGGGTGTGGAGTGTGTGTATGACATGATAATGACATCAGATTGTTACTAGGGGTGGGGTGGAGTGTCTGTATGACACTATAATGACATCATATTGTTACTGGGGTTGTGGAGTGTGTGTACAACATGATAATGACATCAGATTGTTACTAGGGGTGGAGTGGACTGTTTGTCTGACTATAATGACATCACATTGTAACTGGGGGTGGGGTGGAGTGTATGACAATGTTACTAGGGGTGGTTGCTGGAGTGTCTGTACGACACAATAATGACATTCCATTGTTACTGGGGTGCTGGAGTGTGTGTACAACAGGATGATGACATCACATTGTTAATGTGGGGGTGGAGTGTGTGTACAACACGATAATGACATCACACTGCTACTGGGAGGGAGGAGTGTGTGTACAACACAATAATGACATCACACTGTTACTGGGAGGGTGGAGTGTATGTACAACATGATATCTGTTGTATTCAATTAGATCAACTGGACTTGAAATGTAGTTCTTGAAGACGTTTCGCTAGTCATCCGACTGGATCTCTCAATTCAGAATGACTTGTACAAGACTCTGTGGCAATTATACCTGGAAAATCCCAATTAGTCATATCACAGCCAGGTGTTAAGGGTGCTTAGATAGTGGCTAAGAGGTGTTATAGAAACGCCCAGTAAGGGTTTTAAACAGCATTGTACATGGCAACAGATGTGTGTCGACCCCCCCCACCTCTATTTAGGCTTGGTTTCTTATTTTCACATAATGGCATCCTTACACCTCCTTGACCAGTACACGTTTCCTTCGCCAGTATGTTTAACATTACAATCTTCAAAGGTATGTCCGTATTCCTTAAGATGCAGATACCACACGGCTGAGTCCTGACCCGAGGATGGCCTCTTCTGTGCTGGCCATACGTTGATGCAGTTGCTGTTTGGTTCCCCCACACATACAAATCAGACATTCTTACTGCACTGCACGTGCATATTGAATTCGCTTTTCTTGTGTTTTGGTATTGGGTCTTTCGGTGTACCATGCTGCCTCAGTGGTGTTGTTCGGTTTAAAGCAGACGGGATACGATGTTTTTTTTTGAAAATTCTTCTAATTTCTTCTCTGGAGACCCCTGCTACATTATGTATGACCATTTTCTTCCTCCTGTCTTGCTTTTCCCTTCACTGTTGGTATCGTGTTCTTTCTTTCTTTCTTACTTTCTTTTGACAAAAGAGTAGAAGAAGAAAAGGAAAGAAAAGAACACGATACGAACAGTGAAGGGGGAAAGCAAGACAGGAGGAAGAACTGGTCATCCCATATGTAGCAGGGGTCTCCGAGAAATTAAGAAAATTTTCAAAAAACATCGATCCCTGTCTGCTTTAAACCGAACAACACACTGAGCAGCAATTGGTACATCCTAAAGACCCATACCAAAACACAAAAAGCGACAACATATATGCAGTGCAGGAGCAGTGAAGAATGCTCTGATTTGTATGTGGGGGAGACCAAACAGCAACTGCATCAACGTATGGCCCAGCAGCAGAAAGTCCAATTCCTCGGGTCGACTCAGCCGGGTATCTGCCATCTAAGGATAAAGGACCTACCTTTGAAGATTGAAATGTTACACTACTGGCGAATGGAACGTGACTGGTTCAAGAGAGTTGTTTAAGGAGGCCATTTATGTGAAATAAGAAACCAAGCCGTAAATAAGGTGGGGGGGGTCGAACCCATCTGTCCGCCCTGTAATGCTGTTTAACACCTTACTTGTGCGTTCCTATAACACCTCTTACCCACTATCTAATCACACCCTTTAACACCTGCTGTGATATGCTAATTGGGATTTTCCAGGTACATTAATTGCCACAGATCTTGTACAAGTCATTCTGAATTGAGAAATCCAGTCGGATGACTGCGAAACGTCTTCAAGAACTACATTTCAAGTCCAGTTGATCTCATGAAATAAACAGATATACCATGATAATACCTGAGATGAATCGACCTTCACAAGCGTACAACATGATAATGACATCACACTGCTACTTGGAGGGTGGAGTGTATGTACAACACGATAATGACATCACACTGCTACTTGGACGGTGGAGTGTATGTACAACACGATAATGACATCACACTGCTACTGGGAGGGTGGAGGGTGTGTACACACATAATGACATCACACTGTTACTACTGGGAGGGTGGAGGGTGTGTCACACGATAATGACTCACCACTGTTACTGGTAGGGGGGGGGGTGTACAACACGATAATGACATCACACTGTTACTGGGAGCGTGGAGTGTATGTATAACATGATGACATCACACTGTTACTGGGAGGGTGTGTACAACACGATAATGACATCACATTGCTACTACTTGAGGGTGGAGTGTATGTACAACACGATAATGACATCACACTGTTACTGGGAGGGTGGAGTGTATGTAGAACACGATAATGACATCACACTGCTACTGAGGGTGGAGTGTATGTAGAACACTATAATGACATCACACCGTTACTGGAAGGGTGGAGTGTATGTAACACGATAATGACATCCACACTGTTACTGGGAGGGGGAGGGTGTGTACAACACGATAATGACATCACACTGTACTGGGAGGGTGTGTACAACACGATAATGACATCACACTGTTACTGGGAGCGTGGAGTGTATGTACAACATGATGACACACCTGTTACTGGGAGGTGGTGTAAACACGTAATGACACACATTGTACTTGGAGGGTGGAGTGTAGTTACAAACATGATATGAATCACACTGACTACTAGGAGGGTGGAGTGTATAACACGATAATGACATCACCTCTGCATACGGGAGGGTGGAGTGTATGTAGAACCGATAATGACATCACCCTGCTACTGGAAGGTGATTGTATGTAGAGAACACGATACATGACATCACAACTGTTACTGGGAGGGTGGAGGGACGTAGTACACACGATAATGACATCACACTGTTACTGGGAGGGTGAAGGGTGTGTACAACACGATAATGACATCACACTGTTAATGGGAGCGTGGAGTGTATGTACACACGATAATGACATCATCACCTGTTCTGGAGGGTGAGGGTGTGTACAACACGATAATGACATCACACTGTTATGGGAGCTGGAGTGTGTTTACAACACGATAATATGACATCACCCTGCTATATTGGATGGAGTGTAATTGGTGAACACGATATGACATCACATCTGTTACGGGGTAGGGTGGAGTATCATGTGATAACACGATAATGACATCACACTGCTACTGGGAGGGTGGAGTGTATGTAGAACACCATAATGGACATCACACTGTCTACTAGGGAGGCGTGATGTATGTACACACCATAATGACATCACACTGTTATTGGAGGGTGGAGTGTATGTACAACACGATAATGACATCACACTGCTACTTGGAGGGTAGAGTGTATGTACAACACGATAATGACATCACACTGCTACTGGGAGGGTGGAGTGTGTGTACAACACGATAATGACATCACACTGCTACTTGGAGGTAGAGTGTATGTACAACACGATATGACATCACACTGACTGGGAGGTGTTGTGTGTGTACACAACGATAATGACATCACACTGCTACTGGGAGGGTTGGTGGGGTACACAACACGATAATGACATCACACTGCTACTGGGAGGGTGGAATGTGTGTACAACACGATAATGACATCACACTGCTACTGGGAGGGTGGAGTGTATGTACAACATTGTGGCTGTGTCAACAAGTACCTACAAACTACAAATCATTGCAGACCCTTTGTAGAGCCAGTTAGAAATCGGTGGGGTCCTGTTCCCCTGGGCAAATCAGGCTATTGGGGACCTCCCAAACCCTCAATGCCTATAGTTTGGGGGGGCCTTTGTTTTTGTGGTGGCATACAATTCTACAGTTCTAAACTGTGATTGTAGCAGAAAACTACAAATTCCAGCTTCCCCTGTGAAAGCAGACTACAAATCCCATCTGCCCCTGTGGCTGCAAAGTACAAATCCCAGCTGCCCGGATAACGCAGACTTACATCCCAGCAGCCCTGTTGGGGCAGCAAACTAGAGATCCCTGCAATGGGATTGCATGTTGTATATTGTATTAATAAGAATTCAAAACCAAACAAACAAACAACAGAGTCTACACCTGGAGATCCATGTAGAAAGAATATTCTATTTTGTTCAAACAAATAAAAAGTTTTTGCTCGGCCGCCATTTTGTTTCGTCTGGACATGGCGCGGTGAGAACTGATCTGAAGGAAACCTCGCTGCTCTTTCCGTATCACTTGCTAAATGAACCCGAAGTTATTACCGAAGTGATTCTGGATTTACGAGAGAAAACTGTAAATCAATTACAAATCCTTTCTAATATTATTATTATTTTAACTCCGTTCGCTTATTAAAAATATCTGGAAAAGGAGAAAGCGAGCGCGGAGTCGGGTTGCGGGGCTGATTTATTGGACGTGGGACGCTGTGGATTTTTTTTTTTAATTTATAATTTACAGAAAAGCGGCTCTAATATCAAACACGACACCTCGGAGAGAAAATTCATTCGCCAAATTTCGTTCCTTTAACTTACACTATTTGCAGGTCTAGACCCTCTAATTATTTCTCTCCTTCCAGCCTTGCAACTTCATCATAGTTTATATGAAGAATTTACCACAATCCAGCACCTTTAATAATGGCAATGGCACTTAGATCTTCCCAACTTGAAGTCTGTGAAACAAGATTAGGTCTTGGTCCTCTCCCCTAAAGGGCCATATCTCGGTCTGAGAGATCTGCTGTACTGTCTGGGGTACACACCAGGAATTATTTTTCGATCGAACCAATTTTTGCCTTTGGATACGTGCGATTGGTCAGCTGCGAAAAATAGCACAAAGGAGCTTTTTAAAGAGCGGTGTCTTATTTAAAGGGCGGCGGGTTCTAAAACTTAAAGAACAATGTTACTGATTTAAAGGGCGGTTGTTCTTTTAGAGGGTTCTGATTTAAAGAGGTGGTGGTTGCTGATTGTAAGAGCGGGTCTATTTAAAGAGCGTGTGTTCTGATTTAAGGTCGGTTGTTCTGATTTAAAGACGGTCGTATGAGTCGGTTGGTTCTGATTAAGAGGGTGGTGTTGTTGATTTAAAGAGCGGTGTGTCGTATTAAAGAGCGTTTGTTTTTAAAGAATGATTCTATTTAAAGTGGGGTGTTTCTTATTTAAAAGAGCGGTGTTCTTACTTAAACGAGCGGTGTTCTATTTAAAGACAATGTTCTTATTTAACGAGCGGTGTTACTTATTTAAAGAACAATGTTCTTATTTAAGAAAGAGCGGTGTTCTTATTTAAGAACAAGGTTCTTCTTTAAAGGGTGTTGGTGTTCTATTCTAAAGAAACATGTTCTTATGTTAAAGGGTGGTGTTCTTATTTAAAGAACAGTTCTTATGAATAAGTGGTGGTGTTCGTTATTTAAAGACAATGTTTATTTAAGGTGGTGTTCTTATTTAAAGAACAATGTTCTTATTAAGGGTGTGTCTTATTTAAAGAAACAAGTTTCTTATTTACAGGGTGGTGTCTTATTTAAAGAACTCTGTTCTATTAAAGGGTGGTGTTCTTATTAAAGAACAGTGGTTTTCTTATTTAAAGGGTGGTTTCTTATTTAAAGAACGTGTTCTTTTAAAGGGGTGGTGTTGCTATATTTAAACAGAACGATGCTGTTTCTTATTTAAAGAAACAATGTTATCTATTTAACAGGACAATTTCTTATGTAAAGTAACCATGTTCTTATTTAAAGAACAATGTTTTTAAATTAAAGGTGGCGGTGTTCTTATTTAAAGAATCATGTTCTTATTTAAAGGGTGGTTGTTTATTTACAAGACCAATGGTTACTTATTTAAAGGGCGGTTTTCTTATTTAAAGAACAATGTTCTTAGTTTAAAGGGCGGTTTGTTCTTATTTAAAGACAATGTTTCTTATTGTAAAGGGTGTCGTGTTCTTATTTAAAGACCAATGTTCTTATTTAAGATGGCGGTTGTTTCTTATTTAAAGAACAATGTTCTATTTAAAGCGGTTTGTTCTTATTTTTTTAAAGAACAAGTTCTTATTTAAAGGGCGTGTGTCGTTATTTAAAGAACAATGTTCTTATTTAAAGAACAATTCTTATTTAAAGGGCGGTGTTCTTATTTAAAGAACAATGTTCTTATTTCGATAAAAGGGCGGTGTCTTATTTAAAGAACATTTCGTTATTTATTAAAGGGCGGTGTTTCTTATTTAAAGAAACAATGTTCTATTTAAAGGGCGGTGTTTTCTTATTTAAAGAACAAGTGTTCTTATTTAAAGGCGCGTGTTCTTATTTAAAGAACAATTGTTCTTTTTTAAAGGAAAGCCGTGGTTCTTGATTTAAAGAACAATGTTCTTCTTTTAAAAAAAGGGCGGTGTTCTTATTAAGAACAAGTTCTATTTAAAGGGGGTGTTTCTTATTTAATAGAACCAATGTTCTTATTTAAGAACAATGTTCTTATTTAAAGGGCGGTGTTCGTATTAAAGACAATGTTCTTATTTACGTTGTTCTATAAGACCTGTCTTATTAAAGAGTATGTGGGTGGGTTCATTATTTAAGAACAATGTTCTTATTTAAAGGGTGGTCTATTTTAAAGAACAATGTTCTTATTTAAAGGGTGTTGTTTTGCTTATTAAAGAACAATGTTCTTTTTAAGGGTGGGTATTCTTTTTATTAAGAGCGGTGTTTTTAAAGAACGATCTTGATTTAAATGGGGGGTGTTTCTTATCTTAAAGAGAGGGGTGTTTTATTAAAGAGCTGGTTGTTCTGTCAGACGGTTTTGCGGGTTCTATTAAGACGGGGTCTATTTAAAGAGCGGTGTTCTTATTTACAGAGCGGTTGTCTTATTTACAGAGCGGTGTTTTATTATAAGGGGGTGTTCTTATTTAAAGAGTGGTGTTCTTGTTTAAAGAACGTGTTCTTATTTAAGGTGCAATGTTCTTATTAAGGATGCGGTGGTTCTATTTAAGGACGGCTGTGTTGAGTGGGGTTGTCTATTCAGGATGCTGTGTTCTTATTAAGGAGAGGTGTTCTCGATTATAAGTAGATGTGTTCTTATTTAAGGAGCAGTTTCTCTATTTAAGGAGAGGGGGTTCTCTTATTTAAGGTGCTTGTGGTTCTTATTTTAAGGAGCGGTGTTCTCTTATTTAAGTAGCCTGTGTTCTTCATTTAAGGAGCGATGTTCTCTTATTTCAGGAGCTTTGTTCTATTAAGGAGCGATGTGTCTCTTTATAAGAGCGGTGTTCTTGATAGACGATGTTCTTATTTAAGGAGAGGTATTCTCTTATTTTAAGGTGCTGTGTTCTTTATTTTAGGAGCGGGTTTTCTTATTTAAGAGAGGTGTTCTCTTATTTAAGGAGCAGGGTCTTATTAGAGCGTTATAGGAGAGGTTTTCTATTGGGGCTTTGAGTAGTTTTCCTTATTTAAGGGTGCATTTAGAGGTGTTTCTTTATTTAAGGAGTCTGTGCTTTCTTATTAGGCTAGGGGTTGCTTATTTAAGGGCGTGTTCTTATTTAAGAGCGGTGTTGGTTATTGGCGCGGTTATTTAGAGCTCGTATTGAGGGTTTTCTTTTATTAAGGAGCTTGTTTCTTATTTAAGGAGCAATTTCTCTATTTAAGGAGGCGGTGTTCATTTAAGGCGCGTGTTCTTATTAAGAGAGCGGTGGTTCTCTTATGTAGGAGCTGTGTTCTTATTTCCGGAGCGATGTCTCTTATTTAAGGAGCTGGTGTTCTTATTTAAGGAGCGATGTTTCTTATTTAAGGAGGAGTATTCTCTTATTTAAGGTGGCTGTGTTCTTATTTAAGGAGCGGGTATTTCTTATTAGGAGAGTTCTCTGATTTAAGGGAGCAGTGTTCTCCTATTTAAGGAGCGGTGGTATTATTTAAGGAAGGTGCAGTAGGAGTGTTCTTATTAAGGAGAGTGTTTGTTTTAAGGACTATAGGGTTTGTCTTATTTAAGGAGAGGTGTTCTCTTATTATAGGTGGGGTGTTTTCTTATTTAAGAGCGAATGTTTTTCTTATTTAAGGGAGGTATTCTCGTATTTAGGTGCTGTGTTTCTTATTTAAGGAGATCGGTTTCTTTTTAAGGAGAGGTGTTCTCTTATTTAAGGAGCAGTGGTCTTATTTAAGGAGCGGTGTTCTTATTTAGAGTACGAGAGGTGTTCTTATAAGGAATGTTGTTTGGTTCTTATTTGAAGGAGAGGTGGTTCTCTTATTTAAGGTGCTGTGTTCTTAGTTAAGGTGCTGTGTTCTATTTAAGGAGGTGTTTTCTTATTTAAGGAAGTGTTTCTTTTTATTTAAGGAGGCTGTGTTCTTATTTAAGGAGCAATGTTCCTCTATTAAGGAGCGGTGTTTCATTAAGGGTTGTCTTATTTAAGGAGCGTGTTCTTATTTAAGGAAGCGTGTGTTCTATTCA
Organism: Hymenochirus boettgeri; assembly: GCA_019447015.1. Classification (NCBI taxonomy): domain Eukaryota; kingdom Metazoa; phylum Chordata; class Amphibia; order Anura; family Pipidae; genus Hymenochirus; species Hymenochirus boettgeri. Next base: position 126,305 of record JAACNH010000429.1, on the reverse strand, counting down.
GGCCATTATTCTGTATTAGGAGCTGTTTCTTTATAAGGAGCGATGTTCTATAAATTCTCTTTTAAGGTGCTGTGTTATTAGTAAGGAGCGATGTTTTTTCTTATTTAAGGAGAGGTAGTTTCTTTATTTTAAAGAGCATGTGTTCTTAATGTAAGGAGCGGTGTCTTATTAAGGGAGAGGTGGTTCTTATTTAAGGAGCAGAGGCGTGTTTTAGGAAGTGTTCTTATTTAAGGGCGTGTCTTATTTAAGGAGAGTAGCGGTTTCTTATTTAAGGAGAGGTGTTTGGTTCTTTATTTAAGGAAGGTGTTCTCTTAGTAAGGTAGCGAATTTTCTATTTAAGAGATCGGTAGTTCTTATTTAAGGACGTAGATTTGCTTATTTAAGGAGCGGTGTTCTTCCTTATTAAAGGGAGTTTCTTTTAGGAGAATGTTCGTTCTATTTACAGAGCGGTGTTTCTTATGTTAAGGAGCTGTGTTCTATTTAAGGAGCGGTGTTCTCTATTGGTTTGTGTTATTTAAGGAGCGTGTTTAGGCTGTTCTATTAAGGAGCGGTGATCTTTAGAGCTGGTTCTATTTAAGGAGCGTGTTTTAGGGTTGTCTTATTTAAGGAGCGGTGTTGTTCTTATTTAAGGAGCGGTGTGTTGTTCTTATTTAAGGACTGTGTTCTTAATTTAAAGCTCCGGCGATCAGTAGTTGGATCTCATTAATTTAGGAATGAGTTGTGTTATTACCAACTGATCTTATTAAAAGATATGACCGCTATGAAAATAGTCCAGACAAGGACGGCGGGGTTTATTTCTGTTTTTGCCCCTTACTAACTTGTGGGTCCTTCTTTATTTACTGAACTACTCGATCCCATTTATTCCAGCGCTTTTCCCCTTCACATTTTTTTCTCATAAGAAAACTAAAAATATACCACTACAAACAACACAAGCAACCAAGCGACCGCCTCTAACTGGGATTTTTAAAAGCCATCGCAGTAGAGCCAGGGATCACGCAGGGAAAAATGTACAAATCTTATAGGAGATAAAGCGTAGCGGCTTATTTACCTTCCTCTGCTGGTATGGTATTGGATTTATTTAGAAAGAAATATAAATAAAGGATCGTTTCAAGAAGGTGAATTTCTGCTTGGAATATATTTTATCTGTTTTGGCCCGGACGTTAACGTCGCAGTCCTATCAGATCGCTCCTCTTGCTCCTAGAATGGCCCAATAAAGGGAAATCTCAGGACGTGGAGGACAAGGATGGGTTAACGCCTTTACTTACTGTAAGGAAGATTTGTTAAAGGGAAAAGTTCTGATACAGATAGATATGAATTTAGGGGATTAAGGACTATTTCCTAATAACACTACCTTTATATTAAGATGAATAGATTGTATCCAATCCTGTATGCAGGATCCCCAAATAACTGTTGGTTTTGTCCAGCCCCTTGAATCTTCGGCCGCCCACTGATCAGATACGTTGCTCATAGAGAGATCTGAGCATGTCTGAATCCACATGTATAAAAGTATATACGTAAAAATAAGGTAGGAGAGGTTCTTGGGAAGTTTTCATGGGGTGGTGTTCTTATTTAAAGAACAATGTTCTTATTTAAAGGGTGGTCTTATTTAAAGAACAATGTTCTTATTTAAAGGGTGGTGTTCTTATTTAAAGAACAATGTTCTTATTTAAAGGGTGGTATTCTTATTTAAAGAGCGGTGTTTTTAAAGAACGATCTTATTTAAAGGGGGGTGTTCTTACTTAAAGAGAGGTGTTCTTATTAAAGAGCGGTGTTCTTATTTAAAGAGCGGTGTTCTTATTTAAAGAGCGGTGTTCTTATTTAAAGAGCGGTGTTCTTATTTACAGAGCGGTGTTCTTATTTACAGAGCGGTGTTCTTATTTAAAGAGCGGTGTTCTTATTTAAAGAGTGGTGTTCTTATTTAAAGAACGGTGTTCTTATTTAAGGTGCAATGTTCTTATTTAAGGTGCGGTGTTCTTATTTAAGGAGCGGTGTTGAGTGGTGTTCTTATTTAAGGAGCTGTGTTCTTATTTAAGGAGAGGTGTTCTCTTATTTAAGTAGATGTGTTCTTATTTAAGGAGCAGTTTTCTTATTTAAGGAGAGGTGTTCTCTTATTTAAGGTGCTGTGTTCTTATTTAAGGAGCGGTGTTCTTATTTAAGGAGCGGTGTTCTTATTTAAGGAGCGGTGTTCTTTTATTTAAGGAGCTGTGTTCTTATTTAAGGAGCAATGTTCTCTTATTTAAGGAGCGGTGTTCTTATTTAAGGAGCTGTGTTCTTATTTAAGGAGCGGTGTTCTCTTATTTAAGGAGCTGTGTTCTTATTTAAGGAGCGATGTTCTCTTATTTAAGGAGCTGTGTTCTTATTTAAGGAGCTGTGTTCTTATTTAAGGAGCTGTGTTCTTATTTAAGGAGCAGTGTTCTCTTATTTAAGGAGCGGTGTTCTTATTTAAGGAGCTGTGTTCTTATTTAAGGAGCGGTGTTCTTATTTAAGGAGCTGTGTTCTTATTTAAGGAGCGGTGTTCTTATTTAAGGAGCGGTGTTCTTATTTAAGGAGCGGTGTTCTCTTATTTAAGGAGCTGTGTTCTTATTTAAGGAGCTGTGTTCTTATTTAAGGAGCGGTGTTCTTATTTAAGGAGCTGTGTTCTTATTTAAAGCTCGGCGATCAATATTTAGATATCATTATTCAGGAATGAGTTGTGTTATTTACCAACTGATTCTTATTTAAGAATATGACTGCTATAGAAATAAGTCCAGAACAAGCGCGCGGGGGGTTTATTTCTGTTTTTGCCCCCTTACTAACTTGTGGTCCTTCTTTATTTAACTGAACTCCGTATCCCATTTATTCCAGCGCTTGTTCCCTTTCAATTTTTCTCATAAAAACTTAAATATCCACTACAAACAAACAAAGCAACCAAGCGAGCCGCCTAAACTGGATGTTAAAAGCCATCGCAGTATGGAGCCAGGGATCACGCAGGGAAAATGATATCAAATCTTATAGGGAATAAAGCGAGCGGCTTATTTACCTTCCTCTGGCTGGATTGGTATTTGGATTTATTTAGAAAGAAATATAAAATAAAGGATCGTTTCAAAGAAGTGAATTTCTGCTGTGAATATATTTTATCTGTTTTGCCCAGGAAATGTTAACGTCCGTCCTATCAGATCGACTCCTCTTGCTCCTTAAAATGCCAAATTAAAGGGAAATCTCATTGAGGCAAGGATTGTTAACCCTTTACTTACTGTAGAGGAAGATTTGATTAAAGGGAAAGTTCTATACAGATAGATATGATTTTAGGGGATTAAGGACTATTTCCTAATAACACTAACCTTTATATTAAGATGAATAGATGTATCCAATCCTGTATGCAGGATCCCCTAATACTGTCTGGTTCTGTCCCGCCCCTTGACTCGGCCCACTGATCAATACGTTGCTCAGTAGAGATCTGAGCATGTCTGAATCACATGTATAAAAGTAATATAGTAAAAATAAGGGGAGGAGAGGCTTCTGGGAAGTTTTCATGTTATCACTGTAGCCCTTACAGGACAATTGGGTAATTAACAGACCCTCTGTAATACTTAAAGTTCCCACCGCCGACCAGCTTTTCTTCCATCTTCTGTTAGCAGTGTGTGACGTGGCCAATAGCAAGACTTGCTCTTAGAGAATCACATTTCCCACTGGCCCCATTGAGGACTGTCCGTGACCGAAGAATGGAGGATATCCAGCCGACTCACCAGGGGAGGACTGGGGGGCAAATCCAACCAAATGGCCCTTTTGCGGTAGTTTGCAAACTTTTGACAATGCCCATTTTGCTAAGGCCACACCCATTTTGTTTACTTTATGCCCGTTTTGCTAAGGCCACACCCACTTTTAAGTTACACCCATTTTTAAGACTACTATTCCTATTTTACTTGGTTGCCTCTAAAATTTTTAAGTGTACGATGTGGTTAAGATATCATTAACAGACTAATAAACTGGAGGACTGACTAACACTGGCTAATGAACTGGGGGACTGACTAACACTGGCTAATGAACTGGGGGACTGACTAACACTGGCTAATGAACTGGAGGACTGACTAACACTGGCTAATGAACTGGAGGACTGACTAACAATGGCTAATGAACTGGGGGAACTCACTAACATTGGCTAATGAACTGGGGTATTGACTAACACTGGCTAATGAACTGGAGGCCTGACTAACACTGGCTAATGAACTGGGGACTGACTAACACTGGCTAATGAACTGGGGACTGACTAACACTGGCTAATGAACTGGGGACTGACTAACACTGGCTAATGAACTGGGGGAACTCACTAACATTGGCTAATGAACTGGGGGACCGACTAACACTGGCTAATGAAGTGGGGGACCGACTAACACTGGCTAATAAACTGGAGGCCTGACTAACACTGGCTAATGAACTGGAGGACTGACTAACACTGGCTAATGAACTGGGGACTCTCCCTGTTCAGTATCCAGTGTTTAGGTCAGGTTCCCCAAGTCCATTACCCGACTTGTTAGTCATCCCCCCATTTAATTACCCAGTGAGTCCCTTCCCCCATCTCCATTATCCGGTTTTATTTCAGTTCCCATTCACGCCATATGATGGTCGTCAGTCCCCCCAGGTTTTTCCCCGGTTACCCTACAGTTCAGTAATCCCCCCGGTTTTCATACCCACCCTTGTTTTTATTTTCATGTATTTTCCCCCCTGTCCCTTAAGCCCATTTATATTCCTTCCCCCCCCTTTCAGGTCTCCAGTGTGTCTTCCGCTTCCTCCATATTCATTCTCCATTGTTACGTCAGTCACCCCAGTTCATTACCAGTGTTAGTCAGTCCTCCAGTTCATTACAGTGGTTAGTCAGCCCCAGTTCATACCAGTGTTAGTCAGTCCTCCAGTCATAGTCAGGTTAGGTGCTCCAGTCATTACAGTGTTAGTCAGTCCCCCAGTTCATGTCCAGTGTTCGTCAGTCCTCCATTCATTATGCCAGTGTTAGTCAGTCCTCCAGTTCACTACTCATGGGTAGTCAGTCCTCCAGTTCATTACCAGTGTTAGTCAGTCAGTTCCTACCAGTGTTAGTCACTCATTCTTGAGTGTTAGTCAGTTTCCCCCAGGTTCATTTCCGTGGTAGTCAGTCCCCGAAGTTTAATAATCCAGTGTTAGTAGTCCTCCAGTCATGATCCAGGGGTTAGGTCAGTCCTCAGTTCATTATCAGGTGTAGTTCAGATCCTGAAGAAGAGCAGAGAGGGGATCGATAGAAGTAAGGAGATGAGTAGAGAAATGAAGAGATGAGTAGAAAGAAGAGATAAAGAGGAGAAGGAGAGAGAGAGAGAAGCGATAAGGAGACGATAGAATAGTGAGTAGAAGATCAGAGGAAGTAGCATGAGAAATGTAAGTAGAAGAGAGATGAGAAGAGTGTAAGTTAACCTGATATGCTGACCCTAGGTGTTCTTGCCACCCCTTTTTGAAATGTTCCTGTTAGACAGCTTGTGTCAGTCTCATAAATATTAACAGCTGAAATCACACAACCAATCAGTTCACTAGCTTGGAGAGAAGGTAGAAGCACATCAGGTTAGCCATATACATTACTTTCAAATGATTTCTAACTATATGCGGTTTTGGGGAAGGTGCCCATGGAGATCACAACAATGATGGAAACATGCTATACCCAAACACGTTTTACACCAGATAATGCAAAATCTCTACTGTCCTACAGAACAGACCAGGAGACCGCTGAGTAATACAATGTTGGATTAAGATTCTCGCAGCCGTGACTCTCTCTCGAGAACCCAGTCATCAGTCGGCCAGAGTATAACTCAGCACACCCTTGTACACTAGCGCCATATAAAATCTTCTCCAGAAACCAGGCAATAGTAGGGTGTGACTGTACATGTGTTCCAATTACGTAATAATGTACCAGTTATCTCCTTCCCCCAGATCATTACTGTCAGTGTGGTGTGGTTAGAGCTGTGAACCAGGGAGGCGACAGAGATGCACGGACAAAGCACGAGGCACAAAATAATGTCATGTTAATGTTTTCATCATAAAAAGGAAATCAAAATGTTTTGTCGAAGTTTATATTATTAGTGTGGATTATTATAGCGTAGGAACATCTCTCCGAGCACTTTACAATTAAATGTTACATTGGACATTATAATGACATCAAATTGTTACGTAGGGTGAGGGTGGAGTGTGGTAGTGACATCAAAATGACATCACATATTTTTCTGGGGGGTGGAGTAGAGAGTGATGGCCAAGGCTCATGGAGTATTCTTGGAAGTGTAGCCACAAACACAATTAATGACATCACAATCACGATAATGACATTCAGGTTTTACTGGGGTTGAGTGATGTGCTATAACACTATTAAGGACATAAATTGTTATGCGGGCGGTGTGAGTGATGTGTATATGACATGATAATGACATCAGAGCTTACTAGGGGGGGGGAGCGGGGAGTGTCTGTATGACACTATAAGAAATCATATTGTTAACTGCGGGTTGTGACGTGTGTGTACAACATGATAATGACATTCGATTGACTAGGGGGAGTGGACTGTTTGTCTGACTATAATGACATCACAGTCAACTGGGTGGGTGGGGTGGGGGATAGGAGAATCTGGGAAGTTAGGACAATGTTACTAGGGGTGCGTTGCTGGAACTTCCGAGTGTCGTACGACACAATAATGACATTCCATTGTTACTGCGGAGTGCTGAGAGCTGTGTGTAAACAGGATGATGACAATCACCATTGTTAATGTGAGCCGGTGGAGAGTGTTTGTACAACACGATAATGACCCATCACACTGCTACTGGGAGGGAGGAGTGCTGGGTACAACACAATAATGACATAAAACTGTTACTGGACAGCGGTGGAGGTAATGTACACATGATATCTGTGCCTTTCAATTAGATCAACTGGACTGAAATGCTAGTCTTGAAGACGTTTCGCTAGTCATCCGACTGATCTCTCAATCAGAATGACTTGTCCAAGAATCTGTGGCAATTCATGTACCTGAGAAAATCCAATTAGCATCATACAGCAGGTGTATAAAGGGTGGTGATTAGGACTAGGTGGGTAAGAGGTAGATTCATAGGAACGACCCACAAGATAAGGTGTTAAACCAGCATGCTAATGGCAGACAGATGGGGTTCGACCCCCACTCTATTTAGGCTCCCGCCTGCCCCCCTCATGGTTAACTTTATTCACATAAATGGCCTCTTAACCCTCTCTAGACTTTTTTTTTTGAGACCGTCACGTTCCTTCGCCAGATATGTTACATTAACAATCTTCAAAGGTAGGTTCCTGTAATCTTAGAGGCAGATACACGAGCTGAGTCCTGACCCGAGGAATTGGACTCGCTGCTGCTGCGGCCCATACGTTAGATGCAGTTGCTAGTATTGAGTCTCCCCCACATTTTTACAAATCAGAGCATTCTTCACTGCATCTGCCCACTTGCATATATGATGGCGCTTTTCCTTGGGTTTTGGTATTGGCGTCTTTTAGTCTTTGCTTTGGTTTTTTTTGTTTGGTATGTGTGTTGTTGGTTGTTGTTGTTTTCGTTTTTTTTTTTTTGTGGTGTTTTTTTTTTTTTGTGTTTTTTTTTGTTTTTTTTTTTTTAGAGCTACCAATTGCTGCCCTCCAGTGTGTTGTCGCACGGTTTTAAAGCAGACAGCGGATCGATGTTTTTGAAAATTCTTCTTAATTTCCGGAGACCTGCTACATATTGGGATGCACCATGTTGTTCCTCCGTCTTGCTTTCCCCCTTCACTGTTGCGTATTCGTGTTCCTTTCTTTCCTTCTACTTTTTGACATAGAAGATAGAAGGATAAGAAAGAAGAAAAAGAACACGATACCAACAGTTGAAGGGGAAAGCAAGACAGAGGAAGCAACATGGCATCCCATATGTAGCAGGGTTGTCTATCAGAGAATGAAATTAGAAGAATTTTCAAAAGAACATCGTATCCGTTGCTTTTAACACCGAACAACACACTGAGGCAGCAATGGTGCATTACCGAAAGACCCAATACCAAAACACAAGAAAGCGACCTAATATATTGCCATGTGCAGTGCAGTGAAAGAATCTCTGATTTGTATGTGAGGGAGACCAAACAGCAACTGCATAAAAGTATGGCCCAGCACAGACGAGCAATTCCTCGAGGTCAGCGACTCAGCCGTGTATACTGAATCTTAGGATAAAGGACATACTTTGAAAGATTGTAATGTTAAACATACTGGCCGAAGGAACCTGCTGCGTTTCAAGAGAGGTGTTAAGGAGAGCCATATGTGAAAATAAGAAACCAGGCCTTCTAAAATAAGAGGTGGGCGGTCTATCGACACCATACTGTTACCTGCCAGGTACTAATAGCTGTTTAACACCTTACTCGGGCGTTCCTATAACACCTATTACAACATATCTAATCACACCCTTAATCACCGGCACCGTGCATATGCTAATTGAGGATTTATTTTTCCCAAGAAACAAAGGTACATAATATGACCACAGATCTTGATACAGTCATTAACTGAATAGAGAAAGCAGTCGGAGCCTAGCGAGAACGTCTTCAAGAACTGACATATATCAAGTCCAGTTGATCTAATTGAAATACAAAAGATATACCAGGACCTGGATGAATCGAGCAACTTCACAAGCGGTTACACCATGATAATGACATCACACTGAGACTGGAGGGTGACGAGTGTATGTAACAACACGATAATGACATCACACTGCCTACTGGACGGTGGAGTGTAATGTACAACACGATAATGACTCACACTAGATACTAAGGAGGTAGCGGTGAGGAGGGGTGTACAACACGATAATGACACACACTGTTACTGCGCGAGGGGTGGAGGGTGTGTACAACACGATAATGACATCACACTGTTACTGGGGGCGTGGGGGGGGGCTGTACAACACGATAAATGACATCACACTGTTACTGGAGCGTGGAGTGTCATGTATTAACACGATAGACATCACACACTGTTACTGTTGAGCGGTGTGCTACAAACACGCATATCGACATGCACATTGCCTACTTGGAGCGAGTGAGTGTATGTACAACACGTTAATGACCATCACACTGTTACTGGGAGGGAATGCGAGTGTATGTAGAACACGATAGGACATCACACTGCTACTGGGGGGTGAGTGTATGTAGAACACGATATTGACCATACACACTGCTTACTGGAAGGGCTGGAAGTGTATGCTAGAACACGGAATAATGGACATCACACTGCTTACGAGTGCAGGGGTGGAGGGTGTGTACACACGATAATGACATCACACTGTTACTGCAGTGAGGGTGTGTACAAACACGATAATGACATCACACTGTTACTAGGGAGCGTGGAGTAGTATGCATACAACATAAGCATGACATCACACTGTTACTGGGCCAGGGTTGCTTGCTAAGGTGCTGCTACAACACGATTAATTGACCATCGACATTGCCTACTGGAGGGTTGCAGTTGTATGTACACATGATAAGGACATCACACTGTTACTGGGAGGGTGAGTGTATGTGAGAACACCGATCAATGACATCACACTGCCTACTGGGCAGCGTGTGGAAGTGAGTGATGGTAGTGTATGTTAGAAACCACGATAATGACATCACACTGTTACTTGGAAGGGGTGGAGTGCTATGTAGACACGATATGACATCACAGTTACTGCGGAGGGTGGAGGGTGGGTGTAAAACACTGATAAGTGGCATCACCTGTTACTGGGAGGAGTGGTAACAAACACGCACATAATGACATCACATGTGACTGGGAGCGCTTGTGCGCAGTGTATGTAACAACACGATAAGGAATACACGAAGTGTACTGAGGAGGGTGAAGGGTGTGTAACAACACGATAAGAAAGTCACACTGGTAATGGTGAGCCGTGGATGTGTATGTACAAACACGATAATGACTATCACAATGACTACTTGGGAGCAAGGAAGGAGTGTATGTAGAGACAAGATAATGACATCACACTGGTCACGCGGGAGAGGGATGGAGTGTAGTTAGAACACGATATATGACATCCCACACTGACCCTACTGGGCAGCGGCTGGAGTGTATGGTAGAACACGATAATGACATCACACTGCTACTAGGAGGAGGTGGAGTGTATGTACAACACGATAATGACATCACACATGTTAAACATTGAGGGTGGAAGTGTATGTACAACACGTATATGACATCACACTGCACTTGGAGAGGCTGGCAGTGTATGTACAACACGATCAATGACATCACACTGTTACTGGCGAGGGTGGCAGCTGTATGTTACACACGATAAGACATCACACTCCCCTACTGGAGAAGGGTAGAGTGTCTGTACACCGATAATGACATCACACTTGCACTAACTGGAGAGGTTGAGAGTGTGTGTACAACACGATAATGATCAAACACTGCTACCTGGGGAGAGGTTTGAGTGTGCTGTACAACACGCAATAATGACATCACACTGCCTACTAGGGAGCGGAGCGCGTGGAAGTGTGTACAACACGATAATGACATCACATGTCTTACTAAGGGAGGGATGGACAGTGGCATGTTACAAACATTGTGGCTGTGTCAACAAGTACCATACAAACTAACCAAAATCATATGAACAGAACCTTTGTAGGAGCCATTTAGAAGTCGGTGAGAGGCTCCCTGTTCCCATAGAGGCATAATCAGGCTATTAGCAGGGACCTCCAAACCCTCAAATGCTATAGTTTGGGGCGGGCATTGTTTTTGTTAGGTGGGTCTGCGCTACAATTCTACATGTTTAAACTGTGATTGTAGCAGAAAAACTACAAAATTCCAGCTCCCGTCTGTAGAAAGAAGAAGAAAACTCCCCCCACCGCCCCCTCCAACCCCCCCCCCCCACCCGCAACTACCCCTATACCATTCTGCCACTGTGGCCTGCAAGTAGTACAAATAAAAAACCCAGCTGCCCCTGTGGAAAAAGGCAGACTACAATTACCAGCCGCCACTGCTGGCCCAGCAACTTATAGATCCTGCAATGGTGGTTGCATGTGCTATTGTTGTTAAATAAAGAATCTCAAAACAAACAAACAAACAAACAGAAGTCTCAAACCTGGAGATCAATGTAGAAATATTATATTTTGGTTCAAACAAATAAAAAGTTATTAGCCTCGGCAGCCATTTGTATAGTTCTCGGCACATGCGCGCGTTGAGAACAGATCTGAAGGAAACTCTACGCTGCGCTCTTCTCCGTATCACTGACGCTAAATGAACCGAAGTTTTAACCGCAAGTGATCTGGTTTGTATATGAGATTACGAAGAGCAAAAAACTGTAAATCAATACAAATCCTTTCTAATACTATTATTATTTTAACTCGTCCGCTATTAAAAATATCTGGAAAAGAGATGAAACGCACCTGCGCGGAGGTCGGGGTGACGGGGTGATTTATTGCGACGTGACGCTGTGGATTTTTTTGTTTAATTTATAATTTACAGAAAAGCCCGGCTCTAATATCAACACGACACCTCGCGAGAGAAAGAAATTCATTCGGCAAAAATTGCGTTCCGTTAACGTTTAAAACTTATTTGCAAGGTCTAGCCTCTCAATATTTCTCTACCTTCCAGGCCTAAGCACTTCATCATAGTTGATATGAGAATTTACCACAATCAGCACCTTAAAATGGCATATAGCACTTAGCTCTCCAACCTATGAGTCTGAACAAGATGGAAACTGTGGTCCGTCCCCTAAGGGCCACATCTCTCTGTCTGATGAGATCTGCTGTACTAGTCTGGGTACACACCAAGGAATTAGTTTGTTTCGATCGACCATTCGCTAAGTGCGATTGGTCAGCTGGAAAAAATAGCACAAAAGGAGCTTATTTAAAGAGCGGTGTTCTTATTTAAAGGGCGGTGTTCTAACTTAAAGAACAATGTATCTGTTAAAGGCGGCGGTGTTCTGATTTTAAAGAGTGGTGTTTCTGATTTAAAGAGCGGTAAGTCTGATATAAAGAGCGGTAGGGTGTGTTATGAGTATAAAGAGCGACGTGTTCTGAATTTTTAAGAGAGCAGTGTCGTTCTGATTTTAAAGCGCGGTGTTCTGCATTAAAGAGCGGTGCGAGTTTGTTCTGATTTAAGAGCGAGTCGCTATGTCTGATTTAAGAGCGAGTTGAGTGGTTTTTAAAGAATGATCCTTATTAAAGGGGTGTCTTATTAAAGAGCGAGTGGTCTACTAAGAGCGGTGTGTTCTTACTAAAGAAGCAATTGTTCATTATTTAAAGAGCGGTGTTTGCGGTGTCTTATTTAAAGACAATTGCTTCTATTAAAGAGCGGTGTTCTATCTTAACGAACACTGATTCTTGATTCGTAAAGGGTGGTGTTCTTATTTAAAGAACAATGTTCTTATTTCAAAGGGTGTCTGTTCTTATTTAAAGAACAATGTCTTAATTTAAAGGTGTATAGGTGATGCTTTGTCATTTTAAAGAACAATGATCTTATTTAAAGGGTGGTGGTGTTCTTATTAAAGCAACAATGTGCTTATTTAAAGGCGTGGGTCTGTTCTTATTTAAAGAACAAATGTTCCTTATTTAAAGGGCATCAGGGTGTCAGTATTTAAAGAACAGGTGTTCTTATTTAAAGGGTGGTTGGATGGTAGTCATCTTAGTTAAGAACAGTGTGTTCTTATTCAAGGGTGGTGTTTATTAAGAACAGTGTCTTATTATAAAGGGTGGGTGTTCGTAAATTTAAGAACGGTGTTCTCCCCCCCCCCCCCCCGTTTTAAAGCAACAAATGATTCTTATTTAAAAACAAGGTTCTTTATTTAAAGACAAATGTCTATAATTTAAAGAACAATGTTCTGATTTAATTAGGGCGGTTTGTTACTTAGTTAAGAACAATGTCTTATTTTCTTAAAGAGGTGGTGTTATTATTATAAAGAAACAAGTCACCACCCACAAGGGCGCGGTTCTATTTAAAGAACAATGGTACCTTATTAAAGGGCTGGGGTTTTAATTTTAAAGAACAATGTACTATTTAAAGCGGCGCAGTCGTTCTGATTTAAAGAACAATGTTCTTATTTAAAGGCGAGTCTTATTTAAAGAACAATCTTCTTAAAGGCGCGTGTTCTATTTAAAGAACAATGTCTTATTTAAAGGCGGTTCTGAATTCATATTAAAGAAACAATGGTCTTATTAAAGAACAATGGTCTTATTTCAAAGGGCGGTTAGTTCTTATTTAAAGAACAATGGTCTTATTTAAAGGGCGCGTTGTTTGTTACAAGGATTAAAGAACAAGTATGTAAAGGGCGGTGCTTCTATTTAAGACAATGTTCTCTATTTAAGGGCGCTGTTCTTTTATTTTTTAAAGACAATTGTTCTTATAAGAGGCGGTCTGTCTTATTTAAAGAAAATGTTCTTTATTTAAAGGCGCCGGTGGCTCTTATTTAAAGAACAATGTTCTGATGTAAGGGCGGTATGTGTATCTTATTTTTTAAAACAATAGTTCTTATCTAAAGGGCGTGTCTTATTTAAAGAACAATGTTCTGATGTAAAGAGGAACATGTTCTTTATTTAAAAGGGCGCTAGAGTTCTGGTTTATTTAAAGAACAATAGTTCTTATTTTGAAAGGGTGAGGCGTTCTATATTTAAAGAACAATGTATTTACTATTAAAGCGCTGGTTTGTATCTTATTTAAAGAACAATAGATCTATAATTTAAAGGGTGTGCCTGGTCTTATTTAAAGAACAATGGTTCTTATTTAAAGGGTGGTCGTCTTTTAAAGAACACTGTTTTATTTGAAAGGGTGAGTATCTTATTTAAGGCGGTTTTTTTAAGAACGATCTTATTTAAAGGGCGGGTGTTCTACTATAAAGAGAGGTACTCTATTAAAGAGCGTCAATTGTTACTTATTTAAAGAGCGTGTTTGGGACGAAGTGCTTGCCATGCTTTATATAAAGATGCGAGTAGGTTCTTATTTTATAAGAGCGGTGTTCTTATACAGAGCGAGTTGTTCCGTATTTTACAGAGCGGTAGTTTTATTTAAAGAGCGGGTTCGTATTAAAGAGATGCTGTCTCTTATTTAAAGAACGGTGTTCTGATTAAGGTGTGCAAGTCTTATTTAAGTGCGGATGTATTAATATTAAGAGCGTGTTGAGTGAGTGCGTGGTCTTATTTAAGGAGCTGAGTCTTATTAAGCGCGAGGTATGTTCTCTATTTAGTAGATGTGTTCTTATTTAAGGAGCCAGTTTTCTTATTTAGGAGAGGTGTTCTCTTATTAAGGTGCTGTGTCTTATTTAAGCGACGGTGTTGCTCTTATTTAAAGGGAGCTGTGTCGGTATTTAAGGAGAGATGTTCTCTTATTTGAAGAGGAGCCAGAGTGTTCTTATTTACGAGACGATGTTCTCTTATTTAATAGGCAGCAGGAGTCTTATCTAAGGAGCGATCGTTTATTTAAGGAGGATGGTATTCTATTATTTAGGTGCTGTGTTCTTAATTAAGGATGCGGTTTTCTTGATTAAGGAGGCGTGTTCATCTATTTAAGGAGCAGTAGTTCTTATTAAGGAGCGGTGGTAGTTCTTATTTAAGCGAGAGCGTGTTTATAAGGCGAGCAGTTGTTACTGATTTAAGGCAGAGTGTGCTTACTCTCATTAAGAGTGCTTAGGGTTCTATTAAGGTGCTGTGTTCTTATTTAAGGAGCTGGTTCTATTAAGCGCGGTCGTCTTATTCTAAAGGAGACGCGTGTTCTATTATAAGGATTGAGGTTTTCTTTTAATTAAGGGAGTGTGATTTTTCGTGTCCTGGATTTAAGGAGCAATGTTCTACTAATTAAGGAGCGAGTGCTTGTGTTCTATTCTAGGAGCTGTGTTCTCTATTTAAGAGAGCGGTGTGTATAATCTTATTTAAGAGCTGCTCGTCTTATACTTATGAGGACGCGTATGTTCTACTATTTAAGGAGCTGTGTTTTATTTAAGGAGCGATGTCTATTGTAAGAACGAGGTATTCTCTTATTTAAGGTGCTGTGTTCTTATTTAGTAGAGGCGGTATTCTATTGACATAAGAGAGTAAGAGAGGTAGTTCTCTATTTAAGAGCAGTGTTCTTATGTAAGGAGCGGTGTTCTTATAAAGAGAGAGGTGTGTTGCTTATTTACAAGGAGAAGGTGTCGTATTTAAGGACGAGGTTGTTCTTATTTAAGAGAGAGGTGTCTTAGTTAAGTGAGTTTGGAATTGTCTCTTATTTAAGAGTGCGCGTGGATTTTGTATCTGATACTAAGAGCGAGTTCTTATTTTAAGGAGAGGCTATTCTTTATTAAGGTAGCTGTGTCTTATTAGAGACGGTTTTCTTATTTAAGAGAGGTGTCTCATATATAAGGAGCAGTGTTCTTATTAAGGAGGCCGGTGTTCTTAGTTCAAGGAGAGGTAGTCTTATATTAGAGGAGATGGGGTTGTTACTTTTAAGGAGAGGTGTTCTCTATTAGCGTGATGGGATGCGCTGTTATTATTTAGCGTGCCGTATGTTCTATTTAAGGAGCGGTGTTCTGATTTAAGGAGAGGTTTCTTTTATTAAGGAGCGCTGTCTATTTTTACGGAGCAATGTTCTCTCTATTTAAGGAGCGTGTGATTAACTGCTCTTATTAAGGAGCTGTGTTCTTATTTAAGGATGCGGTAGTCTAGCTTATTTAAGAGCTGTGTTCTATTTAGAGAGCGATGCTTTGCGTATTTAAGGAGCTGTCTTATTAGGAAGCGATGTTCTAATTCAAGGAGAGGTATTCTCTTATTAAGGTGCTGTTCGTGGTTCTTATTATAAGAGCGGTTTCTCTATTTAAGGAGAGGTGCTTACTATTATTAAGAGCCGGAGCAGTGTCTATATTTAGGATCGGTGGTTGTTTTGTTCTATTTGAAGCGATGAGTGGGTTTCTTATTTAACGAAGAGGTGTCTTATTTTAAGAGAGATGGTGTTTCTCCTCATTAAGGTGCTGTGTTCCTGATTTAAGGAGCGGTTGTTCTTTTTTAAGAGCGTTGTCAGTATTTAAGGAGCGGTGTTCGTTTTAGAGCTGTGTACTTAATTTAAGGAGCAATGTTTCTTATTATAGGAGCGAGTGTCTTATCTAAGGAGCTGTGCTGTCTTATATTAAGGAGCTGTCGTGTTGTTATCTTATTTAAGGAGCTGTGTTCTACTCTAATAAGGAGCCGATGTTCTCTTATTTAAGGAGCTGTGTTTCTTATTTAAGAGCGTGTCTTATTAAGGAGCTGTGTTTATCTTATAGCGAGCGAGTGTTTATTAAGGAGCTGCTGTCTTATTTCAGGAAGGAACGGTGAACGTAACTTTTTTTAATTTAAGGAGCGTGTATTATTAAGGAGCATGTGTTATATTAACGCGCGGCGAATCAGTATTTAGATATCATTATATAGGAAATCGAAGTTGTGTTATGTACCACGTGATCTTCTATTTAAGAATATGAACGCGATAGAAATAAGTAACCCAGGAACAAGCGCGCGCGAGGGTTGTATTTCTGTTTTTGCCCCTCTTACTAACTTGTGGTACTTCTTTATTTAACATGAACATCAGTTATTTCCCATTTATTCCAGCGCATATGTCTATCCCTTCAATTTTTCTCATAAAAACTAACTATCACTACAAACAAAACAAAGCAACCAGCGAGCCCTCCCTAACATGGAATGTTAAAAGCCATCGCAGTATGGCCAGCAGGATCACAAGCGAAGAAAATGAATATCAAACTTATAGAATCAAGCGATGCAGAGCTTATTACCTTCCTCTGCTGGATTGAGTATTTGGATTCATTTAGAAAGAAATATAAAATAAAAGATCGTAAATTCAAGAACTCGTGAATTCTAGCTGTGATATATTTCATACATGTTTTGCAACCCCAGGAATGGTTAAAGTCCGTCCTATCAGATCGATCCTCTTGCTCCTATTAAAATGCCAAATTAAGGAAATCTCAGTGAGGCAAGGATTGTTAACCCTTTACTTACTGTAGAGGAAGATATTGATTAAAGCGAAGTTCTATACAGATAGATATGATTTTAGCCGAGGATTAAGGACTATATTCTAATCAACACTAACCTTTAGATTAAGATGAATAGATGTATCCAATCCTGTTGCAGGCTCCCAAAATACTGTCTGGTTCTGTCCCGCCCCTCTGACTCGAGGCACTGATACAATACGTTGCTCAGTAGAGATCTGAGACATGTCTGAATCACATGTAATAAAAGTATATAGTAAAATAAGGGTAGGAGAGGCTTCTGGGAAGTTTCATGTATCACTGTAGCCCTTACAGGGACAAATTGGGTTAATTAACAGACCCCGGTAATACTTAAAGTTCCCCACGCCGACCAGCTTTTCTTCCTCTTCTGTTAGCAGTGTGTGACGGGGCCAATAGCAAGACTTGCTCTTGAGAATAACATTTCCACTTGCCCCATGAGGACTGTCCGTGACCGAAGAAGGGAGGATATCCAGCCGACTCACCGGGGAGGACTGGGGGGCAAATCCAACCAAATGGCCCTTTTGCGGGAGTTTGCAAACTTTTGGACAATGCCCATTTTGCTAAGGCACACCCATTTTGTTTTACTTATGCCCGTTTTGCTAAGAGGCCAACCCACTTTTAAGGTTACACCCATTTTAAGACTTTACTATTCCTATTTTACTTGGTTTGCCTCTAAAATTTTTAAGGTACGATGTGTTAAGATATCATTAAACGACTAATAAAACTGAGGACTGACTAACACGGCAATGAAAACTGGGGGACTGAGCTAAACACTGGCTAATGAAATGGGGGGAGCTGACTAACACTGGCTAAATGAACTGGAGGAGCGACTAACACTGGCTAATGGACTGGAGGACTGACTAACAATGGCTAATGAAACTGGGGGAACTCACTAAATTGATAATGAACTGGGGGTATTGACTAACACGGCTAATGAACTGGAGGCATGACTATACACTGGCTAATGAACTGGGGAAGGAACTAACACGGCTAATGACAATGGGGACTGACAACAATGGCTAATGAACTGGGGACTGACTAAACCACTGGCTAATGAAAACTGGGTGGGGAAGGGAGGAAACTCACTAACATTGGTAATGAAAGGGGGACCGACTAACATGGCAATGAAGGGGGGGGACCGACTAAACACTGGCTAATAAACTGGAGCCTGACTAACATCGGGCTAATGAACTGGAGGACGACCTTAAAAAAAAACAAAAAAAAAAAAAAAAAAAAAAAAAAACCAAAAAAAACTGGGCTAGTGAACTGGAGGACTGACTAACACTGGGAAGAAACTGGGAAACTGACTAACACTGGCTAATGAACTGGGGAACTCACTAATCATGGCTATGAAAAGGGGTATGGACGAACACTGGCGAATGAACTGGAGGCCTGACTCACACTGGCTACTGAACTAAAGGGCTGACTAACCCACGGCTAAGAACTGGGGACTGACTAACCACGGCTAATGAGGGGACGGGACTAACACTGGCTAATGAAGGGGGAACTAACTAACATTGGCGAATGAACTGGGGAACCGACTAACACTGGCTAATGAAGTGGGGGGACCGATAACACTGGCTAATAAACTGGGAGGTGACTAACACTGGCTAATGAACTGGAGGACTGACTAACACTGGCTAGTGAACTGGAGGACTGACTAACACTGGGTAATGAACTGGGAAACTGACTAACACTGGCTAATGAACTGGGGGAACTCACTAACATTGGCTAATGAACTGGGGTATTGACTAACACTGGCTAATGAACTGGAGGCCTGACTAACACTGGCTACTGAACTAAAGGGCTGACTAACACTGGCTAATGAACTGGGGACTGACTAACACTGGCTAATGAACGAGGGACTGAAAAACTAACACTGGCTAATGAATGGTTCTCACATAAGCCATTAGCCTTAGTGGTCGACATAGGGTTAATTGTGGTGGGCTATTTACAGAGAGACGTATCTCTTGAGCCGATAAAGGGGTTTTCCCATTCCAAAACTTAACTCGCAGCTATCCGTTATGTATAAAGCTTCTGTCTTACAGAGACGTTATCCTTGGTAATGGGTTAACGTGACTTTAAGATTTGGAAAAAGCGATAGAGGTTCTCTGTACAGGCCACTGCGTGTTCTGGGCTTTTAGTCATTCTTAATCACACAAATGCTGTCATTTCCGCCTTTCAAGCTCAACAAAATATCCAATATTTTCACTTGCAGAATTTTTTTCCTTAATTAAAAGTGTGGAGTAATCAATAATACATATATAATACACATAATAAGAGGACTTTTGTGTTTTACTTAAAGGACCCCGGTTAAATTTCCCTTATTGTTCGGACCGTGTCCAGACATCGGAGGGGTTTACCCACCCACACGACGAGGGCAAGCCAGAAGCAATGCTGTGAACATAAGGCAAGTCGGTCAGTTGTATTTCCTGCGTGGTCTTTAGCAGAAATAATGTGACTCTGCTAATTAGTAAAACCCACGTTACTTGGTTACGGTTGGAATCCCCTTATAATTGGGGTCACGCTGTGATGTTTGATTCGGGTAGACCAGGGTGACTTGGTTTGGATTTCACGGTGTAACACAGCAGCATAGCGGTTAACGCAGCACGCTGAAACATGTGGGAAATGGGGTGACAAGTCAATCTGGGGGCTTCATTTAATTTCATCATACAGGGAATCGGACTAGCTCAGGTCCCCCCTGCATGTTTCTTCTCAACCGTCCATGACGGTATCTTGTACCATGACGCCCTTCCATGTACGGTTAATCTGTACACAATGATCGCCTTCCAGGTACGATCTGTACACAAGAATCGCTTCCATGTACGTTAGCTGTAGACAATGAATCGCCTTCAGGTACGTGTACTCTGTACCATGACTCGCCTTTCCCAGTACGTATCTGTACACAATGAATCGCCTTCCATTACGTTAATCTGTACCAATGAAATCGCCTTCCATGTACTATTCTGTACACAATGAAATCGCCCTTCCATGTACAGTATCTGTACAAATGCAATCGACTTCCATGTACGTAATCATGTACACAGAACGCCTTCCATTTACGTATACTGTAACACAAGTGAAATCGCCTTCCAGTAACGTATGATGACTCTCCATTCGGTATCTTACCCAATGAAATCGCCTTCCATGTACGGAATTCTGTACACAATGACTCGCATCCATGTACGGTATCTGTTAACACAATAATCGTCCTTCCATGTACGCGTACTACTTCTTTGTATCTGTAACAAATGAATCGCCTTCCATGTATACGGTATCTGTACACAATGATCGCCTCCATGTACTATCTGTTAACAATGAATCTGCCTTCCATGTCCGGTATCTGTACACTACAATGAATCGCCTTCCAAGTACGGATATCTGTATACAATGAATCGCTTCCATGTGACGGTATCTTATACAAAGAATGTCCCTTCCATGTACGAATCTGTAACTAACTATCACGCTTCCATCCGGTATCTTATACAACTGAATCACCGCTTACATATGTATACAAGAACCTCAAGTGATGCGTCTACAATGAACACCTTCCATGTACGTATAATCTGTATACAATAAATCCATCGTTCAGTATCTGTATACAATCGATCAATCACCGTCCGATGTACACGTATACCGTAACATCCATGTACGTATGTATACACTAATCCCTCCATGTACGGTATCGGTATACAAAATACTTCCATGTACAGTATCTTGTAACAACATGAATCCCTTCGACATGTATCGGTATCTGTATACAAGAATCCCCTTCCATACGTATGTATCTGTATACAATGAACACCTTCCCATTACGGTTATCTTTATCACAAGAATCCTCCTCCATTACGGTTCTTCTTTATACAAATGAACACCTTCCACTGTACGGTACTGTATACAATGAATCCCCTTCCTAATGGTACATCTGTCATACAAGAAGCTTTCATTGCTCTATACCTAATACATGTTCCCTGTACTCAGATCGGATAATCAGACACATCCTATACGGTATCTTGTACACAATGTATCAATTCCGTGTACGGTATCTGTATCAATGGATCACCTTTCCATGTCGATGTATCGTATACAATGATCGCTCTTCATGTGGGTATCGTGTATACAATTGATCTCCATGTATGGTATCTGTATACAATGTCACATCTTCCGTGTTAGGTATATGTGATCCACAATTATCACATGCCCTGTGGTCGGATCTGTATAATGGATTCACATCTTCCATCGTTAGGGTTACTGTATACAAATGGATCGCTTCCGTATCAGTACTGTTATACAATGGATCCCTTCCAGATGGTACAGTATACAAATGGTATACACTCAGTTGATCTGCTATCACTTGTCCGTGTTGGATCAATGTAATCTTCATGGTCAGCTCTCTGTATAAATGGGTACCTTGGTATAGCACATGGGACGAAGGGGGTGGTGCGGGTAGTATCCCCCTTCTGTAAAACAATGACTCCTCCTCCTGTACAGTATCTGATAATATGATCTGACTCTTTCCATGTACCGGTTCTGTTACATGTTATCTGCCTTCATGTACGTATTACTGTATACAAGGGTAAGCCTCATTTAAGGTATCTGTATACAAGTGTACGCTTCCTGTTCGTGTACAGTATCTGTTATGTATCTATAGAGTCCTTCCATGTACAGGTACTGTATACAATGTATCTCCTTCGTGTTACGGTATCTTAACCATGGGTAGCCTCCAATGTAAGGTATCTGTATAGGCAATGGATTTCATTCCGTGTACAGTAGCTTTTGTATACAATGGGTCGCCCCTTCCATTAAGTATCTGTATCATGTACTCCTACGTGTAAGGTGCTTCAAGGAGTGTATCAATATTCGTGTACGTACTGATCAGTCCTCGTGTTTGATTACATGTATCTTCTGTGAGTATCTGTAATGGGTAGCTTCCATGTAATTATCTTAATACAAGTATCTCCTTCCTTGGTACGTTATCTATATACAATGGCGCCTTCCACTTATAAATCCTTTGCATTGCTCATGATCAAAGTTCATATGCATTTTGTGGGGTTAGAATCCATTTTGGTGTTGGTGCCAGTTGGAACTCTTGAATTTTGCTCAGTTCTCTCTCTGACTCCCTTCCAAGACATGAAAATTTCCCACATTCTCTAAACGTCTCTACGGGCAGGGAACGTCTTTCTCTACAAATTTTGCCAATTTTCCACTTTCCTCTCCTGAAAAACGCGAAGCCATATACCCAGTGTCCATTCGTTTCCTGAAATACAGTGAAAATTATGGGCACTTTTTATAGCGGTTGAATGCAAATAGCGGCAAATAAAAAATCTAATTTAACAAGTTTTATTGTCGTTTCATTCATGGACTCAGAAACGCGACGGACGGTGACCAAGAATTTAACCCTTTATGGAAGTGTACAACCCAGATAACAGAATGAATCATAACATGACATTCATAGTCACAAAACTCTAGAACCTCTGATTATTATTTTTGTAAATAAGAATAGAACGTGATCTAGAAAAACAAACTGAGATTCAATAAAATTTCTTATCTTTAAAAATGGTGTTCTTATTTTGCCCCAACCATCAATTATTTAAAACAGTTTGAAAGCTAACTTTCTATTGGTTGGGCAAAACTGCACCAGTTTTTTAACGATAAAACTTTTATTGATAAACCCTGAAACGGGCTGCATACACACATGATTTTTCCGTGTATGGACGATTATATCATTCGTTGAGGCAGCTACAGCACACAAGAACTTTCCCCTGCAGGAGTTAGTGACCTGGAATTCCTGTATTAAAGATAGTGCTGAAGCACACAGGAAGCCTGGCAGAAGCATTTTGTTTTTTCATGCTGGGCATTCCGTTTCGCTAGAAATGATTTGTAGGTAGTAGGAAATCCAACCCTACTCTCTGCCACCCAGATACGGTGGTTTTAATTTTAGAGGTTTTTTTTTTTTTTTTTTTTTTTTGGCAAACAATATGCATTGTAGTTAAATTATACCCTCTTGGTTAAATTACACTTTATAAAGAAGCCAAACGATACTGCCCAAAATGACAGCCGCCCTGCCTCTAGGATCCTGATCAACATGCAAACACGCCTTCCCTTGATAACAGTTGATATTTATTAATTACGGTAAACTAACCCCTACCCCTCCTATTCATTGGAAACATGCTAAAACCCATTTATAATCATAGTCCGATCTGGTTTCAATTTCTTTTATGTTTAGTTATTGGGAACAACCGAAAGTCCATCTTATCAGATTAAAGTCATAACAACAACATCTTATATTTCACTGAAATACGTATCTGTGCTCTCTCCCTCTCTCCCCGTTACTGTCAGCGCTTCTTTTAAATATCGCAATTCTCGCCCGTGTTACTCAATGTTTTTATCATCGGCTCAGTATCATTCTTAATCCCTCGCCATATCCAGGCGGTGTGTGAAAAAACTTATCTCGAATGGCTCGTGAACACAAAAGAGAACAGATGAAAAAAATCAAGAAAAAAATTAAAAGAAGAACGTTGAGGGGAAGGTGTAAAAAAGATAGTCCAGTACCCTCAACGATGTTATAACTTTCAAGTAGCAAAAGGTCAGCGGGCGTTCAGGTGCCTTAGCAAGGGTCAGGGCGTATAAGCGTCGCTGCTACTTTATTTGGCAATATGTGCTTTTCGAGGGATTAATTGTCCGCACCTCTTGTTACTTTCTGCAGTCCCCATGGGACAAACGTGTCAAATAATCATTCACTGTTCATCCTAGCCATTTCTCTTCCATTTTAAGTGCGGCTGATCGATTGCAGGCATTGTTATACACCATGCCCCCTACGTGTTTATCAATCCTTATTACTAATGTCCAATAGTAAATCTGGACGCGGACCATCGGAGCTTTAAGGAAGGTTTGACAGATTCCAGAAGACGGCGCTGTGCATTTCTATTTGGTCTCATACCTATAAGCTCTGTCTGCTAATCTGCAGGATGGAGGTGAAGAAATCCTCCTTTGTCTTTTCACTAGACACCCAATACGCTCCCCGCATTGGTCAATTAGATTTTATACTTTTAAATTCTCAAGCTCCCTCAAACTGGGGAGCATTAAAGAAATACAACACATGTGTGTGTAGTACAAGGTGTGTGGTTAGTACACATGTTTTAGTACAATTGATACAATGTGTGTGTAGTACAATGATACAATGGTTGTGTAGCAACTGGTTTTAGTACAATGGGTGTATACAATGTGTTTAGTACAATGGTACAATGTGTTGTAGTACACTGTACCAATGTGTGTGTAGTATAATGTGGTGTGTGTAGTACAAGTGTTTAGTACAATGGTGCAAGGTGTGTAGTTACAATGTGTGTGTAGTACAATGGTACATGGGTTGTGTAGTACAATGTTGTTTAGTACAATGTGTGTAGTAGTACAAGCGTTTTTTAGTACAAGGTGTGTATGTGCAATGGGTTAGTACAATGTATTGTGTAGTTACAATTGTAGATTACAATGTGTGTGTAGTACAATGATTAGTACAATGCTTTAGGTACAATGGGTGTGTAGTACATGTGTGTGTAGTACAATTGTGTGTGTAGTACAAGGCATTTAGTACACCATATGCGTGTAGTTACAATGTGTGGTAGTTACAATGTTGTGGGTACAACGCCTTTAGTCCATGTGTGTGTACCAAGTAAAACACGTTTTAGTATCAATGCATGTTTATAACAATGCGCCATGTAGTTAAAATGCTTGTGAGTACAATGTGTTTTAATCAGTGCAATGGGTTTAGTACAATGTGTTGTGACGTACAATTGTGTTTTGTGGTGTATACAAGTATGTGTGTTGTAGATACAATGCATTTAGTACAATTATCGTGTGACAGTGTAGTACACGGCTTGTAGGTAACAACAGTTTGTACCATGTTGTGTACCAGTAAAACAACGTTAGTAAGCAATGCATGTTTAATCACACTGCGCATTGTAGTAAACTGCTTGTGTAGTACATGTGTGTATAGTGCAATGGGTTTAGTTACAATGTGTGGTAGTACAAGTGTGTGTGTACAATGTGTGTTTGTAGTACAACGCCTTTAGTACCCAGTGGTGTGTACCAGTAAAACACGTTTAGTACAAGCATGTAATACAATTCGCATGTAGTCAAAACTGCTTGTGTAGTACAACTGGTGGGGGGGGTGAGTCCAGGGTTATGTCAATGGTGTGTAGTACAAATGTGTGTGTAGTACAACGTCCTTTAGTACCATGTGGTGGTACCATAAGAACACCGTTTAGATACAATGCATGTTAATACAATGCGCATGTAGTAAATGCTTTGTGTAGTACAATGTTGTGTCGTACAATGGGTTTAGTTACAATTGTTGTGTAGTACAATGTGTGTGTAGTACAACGCCTTATGTACCATGTGTGTGTACAGGCAGTATAAACAGTTTTAGTACATGATGTGTTAATACATGAGCATGTAGTAAATGCTGTGTATAACAATGTTCATGAGCACCATGTGTGTATTAAAACGCGTTTTAGTACACATACATGTTTAATACAATGAGCTATGTGTACAATTGTGGTGTGGTACAGTGTTGGTAGTACAAATTGTGTGTAGTATAAAAAAGACCCACCCAACCATCGCTACGCAATTTTTAACATTGACGTTTGTGCTATACATTTATACAGTTACAGTTTTTAATGCCGCAAATGCTGGTGTTAAACTCGCTCTTGTGAATAATCCCTTTCAGGATTAACTCACGTTCATAAACCCAATATTTAAATACCTGATATAAATTCGCAATTGCGCATGCGAATAGAAGGCAGTCCGCACAGGACCGGTTCAGACTACGGTCTGGGGCAGCGGCAAACGGGGGGTTAGAAGTTTGTTACCGTTCTCTCTGGCTCCTGAATCGTTTTATTAGAAGAGACGTGGAGGCAGGCACAGCTGGGTCTCACTCTCCGACAGCTTGCAGTGACACTGGAATATTTATTTGGTTAGTCTCCCCCCTGGAACTACTTGTATGATTCACACCAACCACTAGTTTTACAAATATCTAATACTTTTACTTTAATAACCTAAAACAGAGGTTAATCTCAACACTAATTTTATAAAACAATGTCATCTCGTTATTATGTACTGTAATTCCTAGCCAAAGTAAACCAGTAAAAGCTATCTGTACAGAAGAGCCCCCAGTAAACTTCCCCATCCTTTAGCTCAGTGACTTCAGCTGCTTCATTTGATTCCACTAAAAAGAGTAGAATTGCCCAATCAAATTATTTGAATCGAGATGGGCTTTCTGTAGTTGATTATAGCGAATCCAACATTTAAATGCGTCGACAAATAGGCAAACGGCCTTATTATTAGAGATGGCGAACGTTTCGAAGTTCGGTTTCGTTCGAACTATAGTGTAAAGTTCGAAAAACGGACCGCATAAGTCAACGGGAGTCAATAGTTCCAAATTTCTCATGAAATCAATTAAAATATTAATGGTACTAATGTTTAAACTGGCTGTGGACCTGGTGACAATGGTCTGGGGACACGTTCCAATATCCAGGACTTTAGAAAACTGATTTTATCTCATCGCGCGCTACTTTTCGAGCCCTCGTCTTTTCGACATGTAGATAATTACTCCCATAAACACACCTCGCGATTTCGAGAATTCTATATTCCTCCCGTTTTTGTATAATAGACATTTTTACTCACATATTCGGCACGCCTCGAATGTTCGAACATTCAATATTATGAAAAAGTCCGGGAAAATATCGAAAATCCGGGTCCGGGATAGTTTCGTAGTAAGTCCAAGTCCGTTGAACTGAATAGTTCGGCTCCAACTCGGGTTCGAACTTTGAGTTCTAGTCCATCTATAGTCATTAAAAGACCGAACTCACAATTATCGATAATCCGACAAGGTATTTTTAACAAACAGGGATTCAGGCTTACGAAGGAATAGCCATATTTTCTACGAGTGAGTGGGGAGGGAATGGGATCGCATTCATGTAAACGCGCTTACAAATTCAAGGGTATTCAGCTTGATTGCTTTTCAAAATCGTTAACTGAGCGCGACAGCACGTTGGAAATATAAGCCCTCATGTCTGTATCCTTTTATATTGCCACTTAACATACAAAACACATTCGTATGAAACATGTATCGAACGTTTTGAAATGTTGATCTGTCTGGGAGAGCGCGTTAGATGTCATCGGACTTCCTTGAATGTGCGAACTTACTTTTCGGACAATGTTTATTTAAACATTAACCAGTTGCAGAACGGATATGTAAGAAGGGTAACAGCCGGGGATTTTTTTTCTCCCCCTTGGCGGCATGCTGAAGTTCAGCTTATAGGAACAACGAGATAATTTGCGTCCTTCCTAAAATAATCTAGGTTTTTACTGGCTTCGGGGGATTGTAGTTCTAGACAGCACAAGACCATATTAGCAGATTACTGGAAGCTAATTTCCCGTGTCCTTTACCTTTTAATGAGCAATTTGCATTTAAAGTGTTTGTCTTTGTCGTCATTACAACCAAAAATTGCCCCTCGCGGTGATCTATTCATACGGAATGGGCAGCTTATAATTTAGCGAATACAGGTGCTCCTTCGCCTTCAAGCGGCGTCCTGCCAGCGTTCAAACTTAGACTCCTCCGACGTTTTGATTAATGGGAGGATTTTAAAGGCAATTAGCAAGTTTGGGCCACACACTGCCTTATCCAATCAGACTTTGCTATTTAAATTGCCATGACTCGCGTGTGAGAACGCACTCACAAAAACCTTAGCAAACAGAAAGTAATGCGGCAAAGCTCGGCATAATTACCGTTTTTATGTCCACAAGCATGTTATCGGAAGAGAGGGAGATTGCCAAATTTTGCAATACAGCAGTTAACGTACAAAGTATGATTGCGTCCATAAATGTCACTCTACAAAACGCTGACGTAACAAAATATTGGGTGGTGGTATGGCGATGGTAATCTAAAGACTTAAATTCGTTTTCAAATTTAGCTCGTGTGCGCGGTTTTAGATTTATGCTATCAATCGCCCCAGCATGAACGTTTAAAGGCAAAATAGCGACACGACGCGCCATTATAAAATGACCCAATATTACTGTAATTCTCGACCGTGTTACTAAGAGAGACTTTTATGTGATATTAAACTGGACCGGGGTTAGGGGTTATGAGGATTTTTATCCTTCACTCTTGTCTGTCCTGTCCATGACGACCAATCAGTCGTTGGGCTAGTGCGTAAACCTTTTTCTTTTATTGCTGAAAACAATTTAAGATAGATGGCGTCCGTTTAATATTTAATGATTTCTCCTCCCCCCTTGACTATAACGGTTTTAAAAAACAAAAAGTTACTCGTAGCAAAACTGACGACAGGCGTCTGCACTGAACTAATTCATTTGTAAATTATAATGATAGTGAAATGTACTTCGCTTGGTAAATATGCCGTACAATTCCGCGGCCCTTAAACAGAAGATTCTCGCTCGTTAAAATCCGCGAATTATCCCTCCCTTCAACATTCCCTCCATACAGTTCAACGATTTTAAGTTTGGGGGAAGTAATATATATATATACCACACACCTATATTTTAATAGATATTCACATTTCCGGTTCTTTTAGTGAATTTTTACCAATTAGAGCGGAAAAAGAGAATTATCATCTTTCATTGTTCCGTTCTGAAGCCCAAGCTCACGTTTTGCATGTTTATCGACGTCCTTTGGCCATTATTTTTCCTTTAGTCATTGGTTGGTATTGAACGTAATGAATTAAGGAACGCAGAATATAGGAAGAATTGTTCTGGGATTGTTCTGAGGGATAAATGACAACTACTTGCCCTGAACTGATATTTTTATTCACTTCAAGTTGCCCAAGGGTTTAAAAAAACAAAACCATAGCTAACTGTGGCATCTAAAGACCAAGAACAACTATAGCTGACACTGTACACTAAGACCAGAACACTACAAGCTACACTGTGCATCTAAAGACCAGACACACCCCACAGCTACACTGTGCATCTACAAGACCAGAAACCACAGTACACTGTACATTAACAGACCATAACACCACAAGCTACACTGTACATCTAAAGACCAAACACCACAGCTACACGTGCATCTAAAGACCAGAAAACACCATTAGCTAACGTGTACAATCTAAAGACCAGAAACACATAGCTAACACTGTTGCATCTAAGACCAGAAACACCATAGTAACACTGTAATCTAAAGACCAGAAACACCACAGCTACACTGTACATCTAAACGACCAGAACCACCATAGCTACACTGTACATCTAAAGGACCAGAACACCATAGCTACACTGTACTCTAAAGACCGAACACATAGTCTACACTGTACATCTAAAGACCATAACACCAGAGCTACACTGTACATCTGAAAGACCAGAACACCATAGCTACACTGTACATTAAAGACATAACACCACAGCTCACTGTGGCATCTAAAGACACCGAACACCATAGCACACTGTACATCTAAAGACCAGAACACCATAGCTACACTGTACATCTAAAAGACCAGAAGCCATAAGCTACACTGTACATCTAAAGACCAAACGAACACCACAGCTACACTGGTGCCATCTAAAGACCAGAACCCCTAGCTACACTGTACATCTAAAGACCAGAACACCACAGCATCACTGTGCATCTAAAGACCAGAACACCACAGCTAACTGGTGTCAATCTAAAGACCAGAACCACCATAGCTGAACTGTACCATCATAAGACCCAGAAACACCAATAGCTTACACGTACATCGAAAAGACCAGAACACCATAGCTACACTTACATCTACAAGGACCAGAACCTATACGCAATCACTGTACATCTAAAGACCAAACACCACAGCTACACTGTGCAATCTAAGACCAGAACACCATACTCAACACTGGAACATCTAAGACCAGAACACCCCATAGCTTACACGTACATCTAAAGACCAGAACACCATAGCTACACTGTTACATCTAAAGACCAGACACACAGCTACACTGTGCATCAAAGACCAGAACACCATAGTACACTGTACATACTAAAGACAAGACACCACAATCTAACACTTGTGCATATCTAAAACGACCAGAACACCATAGCTACACTGTACATCTAAAGACCAAACCATATAGGCTACAACTGTACATCTAAAGACCAGAACACCCAGCTCACTGACATCCTGAAAACCAGACCCCATAGCTATACACTGTCATCTAAAGACCAATAACACATAGCGTACACCTGTAAACATCTAAAGACCAGAACCAGTCCTACTCTACAATAAATACCCTAGAGGCCTCAATATTTCCATTGATTTCCAACATTAGGATTCCTATAGCACCTGGTTATTTCTCTTGACGACTATTCTACAAGCTCGGATTTTCTTCATTCACTTGACAAACAGTTTAGTGTTGGATCCAGGGAACTTAGGGAAGATCACAATAAACTCAACCACAAGTCACCTTTCAACGGAAGTGCGTCTGTTTTTATTCCAGTGCAATCCATCCCCCCCCTCCTTGCACGTCTCACTAGGCAGAGGACGACGACTCTATGTCCGTGTGATACAATAAAATCTGCATATTTGCCCCAGGCTATTAATCTACCAGAACCACATCAGAAATGATTTCTAAAGTTACAGTAGCCCAGTAGAAAGCTAACATGTGATTGGGATGCTGCAAATATTGGCACAGGCCCACCTGTCCCACTCATGTATGGTATCACTAACATGAATTTCGTTACAGCAGAAAAATCAGCATTTATTGCCACGAAGTGGGGCAGGTTTTAGAGAAGACCCTTCATCAGTGCACCCACCACCATTGAATTTCTCCTTAGACACACTAAAGGAACACATTTCTCCTAAGGGAACACATTTCTTCTCTAAAGGGAACACTTTCTTAAAAGGGAATTCTCTTAAAGGGAACACATTTTTCTTAAAGGGGAAAAAAAATAAATCGTATGCACACAAACACACAACAACAGACAAAAAGATAATCAAAACATTTTTCACGAAACCACAGATGGGCATTAAAACCTGATATCTTCACGGAAACCAAGCTTCGTTACGCCGCGATGATTGATAATTGTTCCTCCGCAGAATGCAAACTAAAACAGATTCATTAATAAAAACTTAATAGTTTTCTAACAATTAATAATGCGAATATCACGACTTCCAGTTCTCCATTCTTGACAGGCGAAACCCGAATGAAAACATCACCTCATTGCGTAAATTAGCGGAATGAATGTGGTCCAATGAAAGGTAATATCAAGGCAGACACAGACATTCTGTTTCCTTGGTGTAGATACAGTTTTAAATTGTGCATAAAAATGGTTTTCCCAACTTTATAGACATATTGAGGCTCTGATTGGTAGAGGGCCACAGTAGATTCTACGTCTGTACACAAAATGTGGTATCACCAAATTGTTTGCAAAAAAAAACAGAGCGCCTCCCTGTGGTACCCTCATTCATTACCATTGCACAGAATTAAAAATGGATCCATTACTTATGAAGTTTCTTTTTTTTTTCCTTCCTGTGCTACTGTGGAACTTTTATAAACTTTCCTAAAAACCACCAAACATTCCATTAGGTTAGCAAATCCCATTAGAGTGGAATACAACCATACAGAATTGATGTCAAAATAATTTGTCAGTGTTATCTAAACCAACCAGATTTTCGGCAACAGTGCTGATTGTGCTGCAAAAAAAAAGATTTTCTTTCGCGCCTCATATCGCGTTTGCGAATGTGGAAATTTTCCCCCCGGTAAGGGGGTTAATAAATCGCTGCTGATTTTAAACGCCCAGCTAGTCGCGCAACCGGTAGCGAACGTTATAAATTTGCCCAGGTGGGTCTCTGGGGTAAAATCAGTCCCCAATTCTCTTAATGACAAGGAAACCAAATTACACCAAAGGGCTGGCTCCACTAGCGGCGTTTTTTCACAGCGTTTGTCCTCGTGAGTTTCCGATGCGCTTTGCGATTTGACTGTCGTTTGCGTTTTGGTAAACGCGAAGTGCGTTCACCATTTGTTGGTGCTTTAAACGCATCAATTTTCTCATAACGCAAAATGGCGAAAACGCATGTGCAAAACGCTGAACGTGAAACGCACAAGAATCGAGCACACAATCGCGTCGATAACTCTCGCATTTGTGCGCGATGTCCTTGGGTTGCAAGTGTGGCCCCACCTAAGGTTAATAACTTACAGCACAAAAGCCGCCCAGAGATTGTCTGAAACAACTATATTGACCAGATTGTAGGCTTTTTCTCCCTGTTCATGCTTTAACAGTGAATCTCCAATCAAATTCTAGAAGGTTTGAAGGGTCTGAAATCAACAACGGGGGGGGGACTAAACAAACTAAATAATGACAAGGTATAATTAGGAGCATACTGAAACATCAGCGATTGCAGAATCATCTTTTATATACGACCCTTCTTAGCTACATTACGAGTATATTACTGCGCCGCGTTCAAACAAACATCAGGAATATTAAGGGAGGGCAAAGCGGTGAATATTTAATATTTTAATTAGCTGGACAGAACGCTTCAGAACTGACGGGAAAATACACAATCCAATTAAGATGACCAAACGCTGTTATCGTTTGAATAACAGTAGATATTATCTTGATGTTCTCGCATGATAAAATCTCACGTTATCCCATGCACACCCAGTCCCGAGGAACAAACGCCAGTACATGATACTTCCCGTAGTCACCTAACATCTACCAGATTCATATAGACAGCCAAAACCGCGGGAGAACAAATTAAAGACTGACATAGACACGAAGAAATGTTTTTCAAAGGTCGCCTGTAAAGTTGCGTTTCATTTCGTTTTTTGTCGTGCAAAAAATATTATTAAATAGCAAAAAATCATGGGAGTTTGAAGACTGGTCATTATATAGCATCGAAGGCCATTATATTTATGTTTATGAAGCAAGCTTGTAGGAAGAACTTCTTGTGTTTATATTTACAGTGTGTCTATTACGGTACCCTGCCGCTGCACAAGGGGCACGTAACCTAAGAAATGTTTAGAACTTATAGGCAAATTACAAGCTTTTGTAAAGTAAAGGCTTGGTGATTTTGCATTACAGTGCTGTATATTTTCTTTAGAACGTGCCCGGAATAGACCCTCCAGTTGAACAAGTTTACAACTGGTGGTCGCTGTACAAACTCATGGTCAAAAAGTTGACAGTATTATTACAAGTATCACATACCGCTTACATTACAAAAAAAAACAACCAGAATAAGTTTTTTGGCCAGTATGCGAGTCAAAGTTGGTAGTTTCTACATAGTAAATGTTTGCGTCTATAGGTAGGCAATAGTTGTGTCATGTTAATAGAGTTCTCTACATGATAATGCCATGAGTGATTTCCCACAGCCATGGACTGTCTCGCTTCTCTCCGCACCCCTCCTTTGAGCATGTTAGCTTGTAACGTATTAGCTCTGTAGATCTCCTAACGGGTGTGTATTGCTGTCTTGGGTTTTGGAGGTGTGAGAAAATAAGTACAATTGGGTTGCGAACTTGGGAAGGAGAAGGACATATGTATGTAACAAACGCAGATTAAAATGACCTACAGTAAATCAATAGGGTGGGGGGTGAACGTCCTGGTAGTGGTCACACAGGAGCTGAGGGAACATGCATAATAATCACTATTCTGCTGCCAACCTCATCAGAAGTGAGTCTGCCTCTGCTGAACCTTTGAGTTCCTCTTATGGAGATAGGACTCCTACAGTTGGGTGCGCAGAGGTTGAAAACAGTTTCCATACTGAGCTGCTTTTTTCCATGGGAGGAGAGATGTGGTTCCTACATGAAGGTATTCCAGGGGGACAGTTTCCATAGTGAGCTTGTATTTCTGAGGAAGAGAATGTGGTTCACTACAGGCAATGGTTACAGAGGTGGAACAGTTCCTACTGAGCTTTGCTTTTCGGAGGAGAGGACGTGGTTCCTAGGTAGGGTACCAAGGTGACAGTTCCATACTGATCTGTTATTCTGCAGATGTGTTTGCCTACGGCAAGGTAAGTAAGGTCTCTGCGTTTCAGGGAGATGTGGTTCACATCAGGATAGGATGTTTATACTAGTAGGTGGCACAACAGTGTCTGTTGATGTATTCATGAGAAGAATTAGTTCCTCAGAGGTTACCTAAGGTCATCATTAGCTGGCTTGTAGTCTTTGAGGGACCGCAGACTATTGTGGGTCCTACAGGAGGTTCCACCGTGAGTCACACGATCGGACGGCAAGATCGTGTTTCCACAGCGTACCAAAGACACCATCTGCTCCCGTATCCCTTCGGGAGGATGCTGTCTCCTACTAGGTGGTTACCAGGTGCCAGTCTACTGAGGTTGTAGTTCTGAGGAAGAGATGTGAGTTCACATACAGGAAAAGTACCAGTGGTTGGAACGTTTCCACTACCTGAGCTTGTATTTCTGAGAGAAAGAGAAGTGGTTCCTACAGGTAGGTTACCAAAGTAGGTGGACAGTTCCATACTGAGCTTGTATTTTCTGAGGAAGAGAATGTGGTTTCTACCAAGGTTACCAGAGGGGACAGTTTCCATATGAGCTTGTATTTATCTGGAGGGAAGAGAATGTGGTTCCTACAGGTAGAGGTTACACGATGTGGGAACAGTTTCCATACTGAGCTTATTTCTTGAGGAAAGAATGTGTTCCTACAGACAGGTACCAGATGGTGACAGTTCCATACTGAGGTCTTGTATTCTGAGGAAGAGATGTGTTCCTACAGGTAAGTTACCAGAGTAGGACAGTTCCATGACTCGAGCTGTATTTTGGAGAGAGAGAATGGTGGTTCCACCGGTAGGTTACCGAGTGTGAACAGATTCCATACTGAGCGTGTATTTGGAGGATGAGAATTGGTTCCTACAGGAATAGGGTTACAGAGGGTGGACATTGCCATAGCTGAGCTTGTATTTGGAGGGAAGAAGTGGTTTCTACAGGTAAGGTTACCAGAGGTGGACAAGTTCCATACTGATCTTGTATTTCTAGGAAGGAGATGTGTTCCTACAGGAGGGTTCAGAGGTGGACAGTTCCATACTGAGCTTGTATTTTGGAGGGGATGAGAATGTGGTTCCTACAGGTAGGGTTACAGTGGTTGAACGTTCCATACTGAGCTTGTATTTCGAGGAAGAGAAATGTGGTTCCGTACAGGTAGGGTACCAAGAGGTGGACAGTTCCATACTGAGCTGTGTATTTTGGAGGAGCAATGTTGTTCCTACAGGTAAGGTTACCAGAGGGGACAGTTCCATACGAGCTTGTATTTCTGAGGAAGCGAGGAAGCGAAAGTGGTGGTCCTACAGGTAGGGTTACAGAGTGGGACAGTTCCCATAATTTTAAATTGTTAGAAAAACTTTTCCTCTAAAGGGCAAACTTAAGAAGTTTCAAATTAAAAATAAAAAAGTCCCTGTTAATTCCAGACCATGACTGGAAAAGTTCTGACGTCGCATACTGACCGACAGTTATTAATAGTCAGACCTTAAGTAACTAAATATGAATATTCATCTCTCATTATATTTCAAGGCTTTTTGTTTCCTCACAAGGGACCTTGGAAGCCTTTCGAAACGATTTCCATACACATTAGTAAAATGACAGGTTTCACTCCTGGGCCCGGAAAGACGCGTCTGTGGAATTCATCGGAGGTCTATGGAATGAGAGGGGGTGGGCTCCCAGCTGTCCGCAAACACTCATTAAGAGAGGCAAATATCCAGGCGGAAATGGCTGGGAGATATTTGTAAGCACACGGAAGCCTCCGCTAAATTAGCTAAACTGAGGGGCGTTCAGAGCACAAGGAACGAAAATTCTTTAAACAAAGAGCGTAGAACTTTAAGAGCTTGAATTCTCGAGTGCAGAGTTCAGCGAAACTTATAGGGAGCGAATTATTTGCAGAACGAGGACCGTATCGATGAAGAAAGTGCCAAAACAATCTGCTCTTTTAATTCTCCACATTCTGGGTAGAAATAGTGGCTACGTTGAACCCTTTAGGCGTTACATTAATTTCATTTTGCTGCATAGAGGACGGATGGGAACTGGTGGGGATCTATGGCATAGTAGACATTTACTCTACAGGTTTATTCCATACATTAGGATTTTGATTTTTTTTAATCCCTACAGTGTCAGTACTGGAAAGTAGCATCGATATGCGGAGCCTGACTGAAACCATCCTATATACAACATGGGACAGATTAACATTTTTTAACAAAGCCCAAATTTAAAACGCCCCACTAGGTAGGTTTTTTGAAAAATATAAAGTCCCAAATACGGTGAGACCTATGGGTATTTTATATCGTATAAGCGGGAGTACAGTTCAGAAGGAAGTACTGAAGAAAGATCCGGATTATTAACAGACATAATCAAAAATAGGCCATAGTCTTCAAGGACAACCCTGGAAATACAGGCATCCCCACAATATATCACGCTCCAAAGTAAGCAGGATCTATGGCAAACACATAAAGTAAAGAGCTAAGCGGGCAACCCTTGCCTTACCCCAGAGGGACCCTAAAGACTCTCCTGACCATCCATTCACCAAGTGGAAGCTAACTGCACCTTCATTACAGAAATTTAAGCCAATTGACCCAGGGAAACCGTATCCTATCCCAGGACACTCCAAAGTTTACTGTGATTCACTCTATCAAAAGCCTTAGATGATCCAAAGAAAAGGAGGGTTGGCGGTACTGTCCCCACTCACGGACTTGCATACACATTAGGCCTCACGGACCCCAAACTGAAGCAAAATAGGATCTACACAACACCTTAACTGGCAGTGACTGCAGGGAGAGATAGTACAAGTGTTGCGACCTCATACAGTGCGATTTTGAATAAAACTTTGCAAGATTTTCGATTCAGTATTGAGGCAAGGGAGATGGGGCGCAATTCTTCAATCCGGAAGAATCTAACCCTTGTGACAAAAGTATTAAAAGCAGAACATCTTCTGAGGTGGTGGAAGGAGACCCTGAGTCAGGGAGTCTGAAAAAACTCCACGAGAGTAGGGCGCCAGAACATCACAAAAGGTTTGTAAAACTCCGCTGTAAAGACAATCAGGTCCAGAGACTTTTTACTGCAACGACTCTATGGCTGCCCTAACTCTTCCACAGTGATATCATCAGTCGAATTGTCCCAAGGACTGTCAGACTTGAAAGGAACCAGAGTAAACTGGACATGTCAGCTGGCTGAGTTTTTCCTCAATAAGAGATCAGTATAGAAATGTTTAACAATGACAGGATATATCAGGAGAGTCCTGAAAGTCCATCCTTCCCCCACAAGCCATTAACTAGTGCGGAGCGGGATGATCTCCCTTAACAAGTCTTGGTAGGGATGTGGTGAGTGGTGGAGACCCATAATCTCTTTTCATCAAAAGCTAAGGAAGGAAGCCAGAAGATCATACTGAAATTCTCTCATTTGAGAACTTACCTATTTGATTTCCCCCAAAAATCACCATAATCAGACACCAACCTATCCCAGTTTCCTCTTAGTTCAGAAGGTATGATATTTATTCTACTACCTTCTCTGTTGCTAAGCCTTGAAAGAGTCGGCGTCCTAATTTGGTCATCTCCACCCCTCCAATCCTGCTATGACAGAGGTCCTTCAGGGACCTTTTCTTGATCCTGAAAGAAAAGCCAAAAAAGACTGTTTAGTTACATTCCTCCCAAGGATGGCGATTGAGGGCCAGAGACCTCTACCTTTAGAGGGGGATTCTGGATTATTCAGAGACATGACAGTAAACATGATTCAGGGCAAATTCCACTGCCATCACCTCTACAGGAGAGGTAATAGGAATTTCCTTTAACAAAAAACCTACTACTTCTACTCCTGCTGCTCCCTTTATAGAAAGTGAAACCTCTCTAACCCCAGTCCTTAACTCGCTATTTAAAAAGGACTGTCGTACCCAAGGACCAGCCCCATGGCCCTATCCTGTCCATCGGCCCTAGTTGATGGTGTTAAAATCCCCACCCAAAAACACTACTGACTGAGCCGTTAAAAAGAAAGGGCTTAATCCTGATGCCTAGTGATTTTCCTCTCGCGCTTAGATTGCGGGCCATAAAAGTGATGAGGGCGCAGAGGTGAACCACTCCATCAGGATGTCCAAGACAATGCAACGTCCCATCTCAAGCTCAACCCGTTTGACAGTTACCTGATCGTTTTAAAAGTACAGCCACTCCACTGAAAGGCTAGGACGCAAGAGACAAAAAGGAAGGGCCACAGGACCACTCCCTCTTCGCTTGATGTAACACAGCCAGCTGTTAAGCCTGAGTCTCTTGAAAAAAATAAATGTCTTTGCCTCAATTTGGCAGAGCAAAAATAGGCATTCTACGTGCACTTACAGACTGGATGCTGCGGCAAAACATTAATTGATTCACAGCGAATGGAGGGGGACAGCCATTTACAGGTGTAATTGAAAGTATGGGGGAGTTTTCATTCCCCTTTTGTACCCTCCTTCCCTCATCATCGGGACCCTTCTCTCTGGCAGCTAACCTAAGGTAAACATTCTGCTTCTCTCCAAACCAATTGTCCACAAGACATCATTATTATCGAGGTTCTCTTCTAGACAGCAGGTTGCATCATTGATGTCTGGTATTTTCAATATTCAGTATGGAATATGGGTTGTCGGTTTCCATAGGGTTGTTTTTGGATGGGACCCCCCACCTTTTCTTTTCACCATCACCCAGCTCCTTCCATCTGAAGGAGGGGCTTCCTACTGGAGGATGTGGGTCTGGACAGGAGGGGAGGTCTCAAACCAGTTGGTTCCGCCACAGATCGTATGGGACTTGACACTATGGCGAGTTTTACTTGACAGGTGGTTGGGTTTAATCTCAGCTGGGGCTTTTCTCGGTGTAGATCCTGCTTTATATACAAGGGGGTGGGATATTACAACAAGTTCAGGAGTGTTTCTGGGCGCCCAGTCAACTACAGCATCCACCGCTCCTCCATTTCCTCCGAAACTCATTCTCATTTGCTGCCAGGAGACAGGGCACGAGTGTAGGAATGAATGTCCCCAACACAGGGTTGCAAGCAGAGATGCTGTTGGACCCTACTTTAGCCAACATGCCCAGATTTTAAACACAAAAGCACATTTCAGCTTGTAAAAAAACCTACTCAATGCCTTAAAGGACCCACATTCCGCATTGCATCCTTGGTGGCCTGCGGTGAAAACATTGTATGCGGAATCTAACCAATATAGGCAGAATTGGGAATGTGCTGGTAACATGCGTATTTAGAACATGTAAACTCATATTAACATCTCCAGCCCCCATCCCATATCCATTGTGGTCAAGGTTCTTGAACAGATCATTCTGGACAGTGCCGTATCTACCAAGCCAGGTTTTCAGGTCAGAGGGGGGACTGCTTCATAAAAGACCGTAATGGTCACCCTTACAACACCCGGCTTTCTTGGAGACCGCCAGGCCCTGAAATGTTCCACAGTGCAGGGAAATCCGTCAAAAACTCTTCCAGAAAGTGTCAGTCATGGGCTCTTCAAAACTCACAATAAAATACCCAGGATTGGGCCAGAAATAAATGCAAAGATGTCGGCAGCTCGAACCCAGCCCGGAATAGCCGCCCAATCAAGTAAAATGTCCCCCCTGGCGCAGCAGGACACTCCCCCGACCACTTCAAATTGACCACATTCTCCTAGAGGCACATTGTATAGGTACATAGAAGGGAATGCATAGGAACAGTATTTGGGATTTATTGTAGCCATGCTTGCATAAGAAATGAAGGCTGGATTAAAAAAAGGGAATAAAGAGTGGGTTTATTGTAAAAACAGGAACAGATGTACCAGTAGGGTTACCAGCAGGGGACAGGGTACCAGCAGGGAAGGGTTACAGCAGGATAGGGTTACCAGCAGGGACAGGAAGGTTACCCAAACCAGGACAGGGGTACCAGAAGGACAGGGTTACCAACCAGGGACAGGAGTTACCAGCAGGGGAGAGGGTTTTACCAGCAGGGAAAGGGACAGGGTTACCAAACCGGGAAAGGGTTACCAGCAGGGGAGAGGGTTACCAGCAGGGACAGGTTACCAAACAGGAAAGACCTACCAACCAGGACAGGATTACCAGTAGGGACAGGGTTACTAGTACGGACAGACCTACCAACCAGGACATGGCAGGATTACCCAGTAGGGACAGGGGTACTAGTACGGACAGACTACAACCAGGACAGGATACCAGTAGGGACAGGGGTACTAAGTACGGACAGACCTACCAACCGGACAGGATTATCCAGTCGGGACAGGGTTACAACCAGGACTGGATTACAGTACGTGCGGGACTCAGTGGTACCCCAGCGATACTGAGAGCAGTGGTCGTACTCAGGTCTCTTGCTTGAACCAGTCACTAAGATTCACGGTGTATTACAACGGATGCGTTGGTCTTATGTACTACATGACGGTCTTTAACCCGGTAGCTACCAGTTCTGTTCTGGCTAATGAACTGGGGACTGACTAACACTGGCTAATGAACTGGGGGAACTCACTAACATTGGCTAATGAACTGGGGGACCGACTAACACTGGCTAATGAAGTGGGGGACCGACTAACACTGGCTAATAAACTGGAGGCCTGACTAACACTGGCTAATGAACTGGAGGACTGACTAACACTGGCTAGTGAACTGGAGGACTGACTAACACTGGCCAGTAATACTGCCGTGTAACCCTGTGTATGTTCCCCATTACACGGTTCCCGTACCCCCCAGTTTAAACTGTGTTTAACCTGGTGGGGTTATATTAACTGTTCCCCCATTACCCGTTCCCGTACCCCCCAAGTTAATACTGCGTTAAAACCCTGTGTATGTTCCCATTACCCGCTCGTACCCCCCAGTTAAAACCACTGCGTTTAAAAAAAACCCCTGTGTGCTAAGTTACCCATTACCACTCCCGTACCCCCAGTAGATACTGAGTTTAACCCGTCGTCCGCCTCCCATTACCCGTCCACGTTACCCCCCCAGGTTAAAATACTGTGTTTTAAAACCCGTGTTCTGATTACATTACCGTCCCGCTACCCCCCAGTTTAATTTTACTTGCCGTTTAACCCTGTGTCTGTTCCATTACCCGTCCCGTACCCCAGTAATCAACTGCGTTAACCCTGTGTCTGTTCCCATTACCCGTTCCCGCTACCCAGAATGACTGGCGTTAAACCATGTGTGTCCCTTAACCCGTCCCGTACCCCCGAGTAATTACTTGGCGTTAAACCCTGCTGTCGGTTTCCCATTAACCCGTTCCCGGTACCCCCCAGTAATTTTTACTGCGTTAACCCTGTGTCTGTTCCCATTACCCGCGTTTTACCCCCCAGTAATAATGCGTTTAACCTAGTAGTCTGTCCATTAACACGATATTATCCCCGAATACCCCAGTTAATAACTGGCGCTTTAACCCTGTCCGCTAATGTATTCCATACTACCGTCCCGCCTACCCCCAGAAATTACTGCGTTCTAAAACCATGTGTAGTTCCCATACCCGTCCCGTTACCCCCAGTTAATACTGCGTTAACCTGTGTGTCTAGTTCCCCAATTACCCCGGTTCCCGTTTACCCTCCCCAGTTAATTACTGCGTTTAACCTGTGTTTTGTTACCAACATACCCGTTCCCGTAACCTATACAAGTTAATAATGCGTTTAAACCTTGTGTTATGTTATTTCCCATACCCGTCCCGTACCCAGTTAATACTGCCGTTTAAACCCCGTGTGTCTGTTCCATTATACCCGTCCGTACTACCCCCCAGTAATTACTGCGTTCTAACCCTGATCATGTGTCTTTTATCCCATTACCCGTTCTTCCCCGTTACCCCCCAGTAATACTGCGTTTAAACCCCTGTGTCTAGATTTTTTCCATTACCAGTCCGTAACCCCCAGTAACTACGAGCCGTCTTAACCCTGTGTCTGTTCCATTTACCCGTTTCCGTAACCCCCCCTAATACTGCGGGTTTAACCCTGTTGTCTGACTCCATTTACCCATCCCCGTATCCCACAGGTAACCAATTGGCGTTAAACCCCCTGGTCTGTTACCCAATTTTTAAACCCGTCCCCGTATACCCCCCAGTAAAACACTTTGCGGTTGGTTAACCCTCGTGCTTGTTTACCCCATACCCGTCCCGTACCCCCAGTAACAACTGCCGTTTCAACCATGTGGTCTTGAGTCCCATTACCCGTACGTACCCCAGTTAATACTGCTGTTTTAAACCGGTGTCTAGCGTCCCCCATTACCCATTCCGTTACCCCCAGTATTTTATGCTTTTACCTGCTGGTCCTGTTCCCATTACCCATCCACATACCCCCAGTAATATCTGTGTTTAAACCCTGGGTCTGGTCCATTTTACCCGTCCGTTACCCCCCAGTAAAAACACTGCGTTTACCCTGTGTCTGTTCCCCATTACCGTCCCGCTACCCCCCAAGGTAAACACAATGCGTTTAAACCTTGTGTATTGTCTCCCATTAAACCCATCCCGCTTTTACCCCCCAGTAATAACTGCTGTTTAAACCCCGTTCGCTCTAGTATCACATTAACCCTGTCCGTACCCCCAGTAAACAACACCCATGTGTCTGTTCCATTCCCGTCCCCGGTACCCCCAGAATTACTGTCAGGTTAAAAACCCTGTGGTATGTTTTCATTTAACCAATATATCCGTACCCCCAGAATTACTGCGTTTACACCCTGTTCGTCCTGTTCCCATTTACCCGTCCGTTACCACCCAGATTAAACCACTGCGTGAAAACTAGTGGGTCTGTTTTCCTTAAACCCATCCCGTACCCCCAGTAATACTGCCGTTTAACTCATGTTGTCTGTTCCCATTACCATCCCGTACCCCCCAGTAATACTTGCGTTTTAACCCTGTGTCTGTTACGATTTCACCCGTCCGTACGAACCCAGTAACCAACCCCACCCTTGCTTGTTCATGTTCCCATTACCCGTCCCGTTTAACTCCCCCCCCAGTAAAATTACTTGTGTATTAACCCTTGTGTATGTTATACCCATTTACCCCATACCCGTTACCCAGTAATTTACTGTGTTTATATCACCTGTGTCTGTCCCATTTTAACCCAATCCGTCCCCCCAGGTAACACCACCCTGCTGGTCTGGTTTTTCCCCCATAAAACCCCGTCCCGTTTACCCCCCATAAAAACACCACCCTGTGTCTTTGAGGTCCCATATACCGTCACTAACCCCCCCCATAAAAAAAAAAAACACGGTGTTTAACCCTGTCGTTCTAAAGTTCCAGTACCGTCCCGCTTACCCCCCAGTAACAATGTGTTTAACCCTGTGTTACCTGTTCCATTACCCGTCCCGTACCCCCAGTTAATTAACTGTCTGTTAAAACCATGTGTCTGTCTTCCCATTACCCCGGCCCGCTACCCCAAGTAATTTTACTGTGTTTAACCCCCTGTGGTGCTGTTCCCATGACCTAGTCCGTACCCCCAGTAATACTGATGCTTTAACCCGGTTGCTTCACCATATTACACGATTCTCCGTACCCCCCCCCCGTAATACTGGTTAACCCTGTGTCTGTTTATCCATTACCCGTCCCCGTACCCCCCAAGTACTACTGCTTTATGTTTAACCCTGTAAGTCATACTGCTGTGCCCATTACCATACTCGCAACCCCCCAGTAAATACTCGTGTTTACCCTAGTTCTTGTTCCATTCACCATCGCGACCTCCCAGCTAATACTCGCGTTGTTTAACCCTGTGTCGTTCCCATTACCCGAATCCCATAACCCCCAGTATACTGGTTTAAACCCTGTATATATGCTGTTACACACTGTAACACTGGTAAACCTGTATCATATGGTAACCTGTCATTGCTGGTAACCCTGTATTGACCCTGTCTCATTGGTAGCCCTTGTCCTACTGGTATCAGTACTGTTGGTAACCCGGTCCCTCGGTAATCTGTCCTGGTTGGTAGGTCTGTCCGTACTAGACCCCTGTCCCTACTGGTATCCTGTCGGGTTGGTGAGTCTGTCCGTACTTAGTAACCCTGCCCTACTGGTAATCTGCCTGTCCTGGTGTGGTAGGTCTGTCTCTACTAGTAACACCTGTCCCTATGGTAATACCTGTCCGGTTGGTAGGTCTTTCCTGTTGGTAACACTGTCCCTGCTGGTAACCCTCTCCCCTGCTGGGTAACCCTGTCCGGTTTGGTAACCCTGTCCCTTGCCCTGCTGGTAAAACCCTCTCCCCTGCTGGTAACTCCTGTCCTGGTTGGTAACCCTGTCCATACTGTACCCGTCCTGGTTGGTAACCTTGTCCTGTCCCTGACTGCGTACCCTGTGGTATCCCTGTCCCTGCCCTGTGTACCCGTGTCCCTGCTGGTAACCCTACT
The DNA here is from genome assembly GCA_019447015.1 of Hymenochirus boettgeri. NCBI lineage: Eukaryota > Metazoa > Chordata > Amphibia > Anura > Pipidae > Hymenochirus > Hymenochirus boettgeri. Next base: position 82,056 of record JAACNH010000429.1, on the reverse strand, counting down.
GGTACATCTGTTCCTGTTTTACTGACCACCTTTACCTTTAATCCAGCCTTCAGTTTCGTTATGCAAGACATGGATACAAATAAATCCCAAATGTTCCTATGCACTCCCTTCTAGTACCTAACAATGTCCTCTAGGAGAATGTGGTCAATTTGAAGTGGCGGGGGAGGTTCCTGCGCGCCAGGGGGGCACATGTTTATGACTTCGGTATCCGGGCTGGGTTCGAGCTGCCGACATATTTGAATTTAGTTCTGGGCCCAATCCTGGGGATATTTTATTGTGCAGTTTGAAGCACATGAATTCTTGACACTTTCTGGAAGAGTTTTGACGATTTCCCTGCACTGTGGGAGGAACATTCAGGGCCTGGCGGTCTCCAGAAGCCGGGGGTGTGTATTGTAAGGGTGACATTAAGGTCGTTTATGAGAGCATGTCCCTCTGACCTGAAAACCTGGCTTGGTAGTACGGAACGTCCAGAATGCATCTGTCAAAGACCTTGACCACAATGGCATATGGGATGGGGGCTGGAGATTGTAATATGAAGTTTACATGTTAATACGCAATGTACCCAGCACATTCCCAATTCTGCCTATATTGGTAAGATTCGCAATACAATGTTTTCACCGCAGGCCACCAGGATGCAATGCTGGAATGTGGGGTCTTTAGGCATTGAGTAGGTTTTTTTACAAGCTGAAAATGTGCTTTGGTTTAAAATCTGGAGGGGCATGTTGGCTAAAGTAGGGTCCAACAGCCTCTGCTTGCAACCTGTGTGGGGACAGCATTCCTACACCTCGTGCCCTGTCTCCTGGCAGCAAAATGAGAAGTGAGTTTCGGAGGAAATGGAGGAGCGGTGGATGCTGTAGTGACTGGCGCCCAGAACACTCCTGAACTTGTTGTAATATCCCACCCACCTGTGAGAATATAAAGCAGGATCTACACCGAGAAAAGCCCCAGCTGAGATTAAACCCAAACACCTGTCAAGTAAAACTCGCCAAAGTGTCAAGTCCCATACGATCTGTGCGGAACCAACTGTTTGAGACCTCCCCATCCTGTCCAGACCACACATCCTCCAGTGAGGAAGCCCCTCCTGTCAGGAGGAAGGAGCTGGGTGATGTGAAAAGAATAAGGTGGGGGTCCCAATCAAAAAAACAACCCTATGGAAACGACAACCCCTTCCATACTGAATATTGAAAATACCAGACATCAATGCGGAGTGCACCTGCGTTCTAGAAGAGAACTCGATAATAATGATGTCTGTGTGGACAATTGGTTTGGAGGAAGCAGAATGTTTACCTTAGGTTTATCTGCACGAGGGAGAAGGGTCCAGATGATGAGGGAAGAGGTACAAAAGGGGAATGAAAACTCCCCATACTTCAATTACCCGTAAATGCGGCTGTCCCCCTCCAATTCGCTGTGATCAATTAATGTTTTGCCGCAGATAGTCTGTAAGTGCACGTAGAAGTGCCTATTTTTTGCTCTGCCAAATTGAGGCAAGACATTTATTTTTCAAGAGACTCAGGCTTAACAGCTGGCTGTGTTACACAAGCGAAGAGGGAGTGCGTCCTGTGGCCCTTCCTTTTGTGTCTCTGCGGCGCTAGCCTGTCAGTGGAGTGGCTGTACTTTTAAAACGATCAGGTAACGGTTCAACGGGGATTGAGCTTGAGATGGGACGTTGCATTGTCTTGGACATCCTGATGGGTGGTTCACCTCTGCGCCTCATCACTTTTATGGCCAGCAATCTAAGCGCGAGAGGAAACACATCTAGCATCAGGATTAAGCCCTTTCTGTTACGCTCAGTCAGTAGTGTTTTGGGTGGGGATTTTACACACCTCACTAGGGCCGATGGACAGGAAGGCCATGGGTGGTCCATTAGGGTACGACAGTACTTTTTAAATAGCGAGTTTAAAGAGACTGGGGTTAGAGAGGTTCACTTTCTATAAAGGTGAGCAGCAGGAGTAGAAGAGTAGGTTTTTGTTAAAGAAATTCCTATTACCTCCTGTAGAGGTGATGGCAAGTGGAATTTTGCCTGTCATGTACTGTCATGTCTCTGAATAATCCAGATCCCCCTCAAAGGTAGAGGTCTGGCCCTCAATCGCCATCCCTTGGGAGGAAGGTACTAAACAGTCTTTTTTGGCTTTCTTTCAGGATCAAGAAGTCTCTGAAAGGACCTATGTCATAGCAGGATGGAGGGGTGGAATGACACAAATTTGAGGACCCGGATCTTTCAAGGCTTAGCAACAGAGAAGTAGTAGATAACATATCATACCTTCTGAACTAAGAGGAAACTTGATGAGGTTGGTGTCTGATTATGTGATTGTTTGGGGGAAATCAATAGGTAAAGTTCTCAAATGAGAGAATTCAGTATGATTCCTCTGGCTTCCTTACCTCTTTTGATGAAAAGAGATTATGGGTCTCACCACTCAACACGACATCCTACCAAGACTTGTTAAGGGAGATCATCCGCTCCGCACTAGTTACATGGCTTGTGGGGGACGGATGGACTTTCAGGACTCTCCTGATATGATCCTGTCAGTTGTTAAAACATTTCTATACGATATCTTAATGAGGAAAAACTCAGGCGCAGCTGACATGTCCAGTTTATCTGGGTTCCTTTCAAGTACTGACATCCTTGGGACAATTCGACTGAGTGATATCACTGTTGGAAGAGTTAGGCAGCCATAGAAGTCTTGCAGTAAAAAGTCTCTGGACCGATTGTCTTTACAGGGAGTTTTACAAGACCTTTTGTGATCGTTCTGGCGCCCATACTCTCGTGGAGTTTTTTCAGACTCCCTGACTCAGGGTCTCCTTCCACCACCTAGAAGATGTTCTGCTTTAATACTCTTTGTCAAAAGGGTTAGATTCTTCCGGATTGAGAATTGGCGCCCCATCTCTTGCTCCTCAATACTGAAGTGAAACATCTTGGCAAAGTTTTATTCAATCTTGCACTGTATGAGGTCGCAACACTTTGTACGTATTCTCCCTGCAGCCTCACTGACCAGTTAAGGGTGGTTGTGTGCATCCTATTTTCTGTCAGTATTGGGGGTCCGGTGAGGCCTAATGTGTTGCAAGTCCTGTGAGTGGGGAAGTACCCACTTTTCTTTGGATCAGTCTAAGGCTTTGATAGAGTGAATCACAGTATAACTTTGGAGTGTCCTGGATAGATACGGTATTCCTAGGGTCAATTGGCTTAAATTTTGTATGAAGGTGCGTTAAGCTTCCCACTTGTGATGTAATGGATGGTCAGGAGAGTCTTTTTAGGGTTCCTCTGGGGTAAGGCAAGGGTTGCCCGTTAGGCTTCTTTACTTTAGTGTTTGCCATAGATCCTCTTACTTGGAGCGTGTATATATTGTGGGGATGCCTGATTTCCAGGGGTTCCCTGAAGACTTGGCCTATGTTGATGATGTCTGTTAATAATCCGGATCTTCTTAAGGTACCTTCGTTCTGAAACTGTACTCCCGCTTAATCAGACGATATAAAATACCCATAGGGTCCATCCTATTGGACTGTTGATATTTTTCAAAAACCTACCTAGTGGGGGTTTTAAATTTGGGCTTTGTTAAAAAGATGTTAATCTGATCCATGTTGTATCATAAGGATGGTTTCAGTCAGGCTCCCATATCGATGCTCTTACAGTACTGGACACTGTAGGTTAAAAAAAATCAAAATCCTAAATGTAATGGAATAAAACCTGTAGAGTAAATGTCTACTATGCATAGATCCCCACCAGTTCACCATCCGTTCCTCATCGCAGAGAAATGAAATTAATGTAACGGCCTATACAAGGGTTAACGTAGCCACTATTCTACCCAGAATGTGGAGAATTAAGAAGGCAGATTGTTTTGGCACTTTCTTCATCGATACCGGTCCGTTTTCTGAGAATAATTCGCTCCCTTAAGTTGTCTCTGCTGAACTCTGCACCGAGAATTACAAGCTCTTTAAAGTTCTAAGCTCTTTGTTTAAAAGGAATTTCGTCATTGTGCTCTGAACGCCCATCTCAGTTTAGCTAATTTAGCGGAGGCTTACGATGTGTTACAAATATCTCCCAGCCATTCCGCCTGGATAGTTGACCTCTCTTAATGAGTGTTTGCGGACAGCTGGGAGCACCCCCCTCATTCCATAGACCTCCGATGAATTCCACAGACCGTCGTTCCGGGCCCAGGAGTGAAACTGTCATTTTACTAATGTGGATGGAAATCGTTCGAAGGTTCCAAGGTCCCTTGTGAGGAAACAAAAGCCTTGAAATATAAGAGACGATGAAATTCATATTTAGTTCAATAAGGGCTGACTATTAATAACCGGTCTGTCAAGTATGGACGACGTCAGAACTTTTCCAGTCATGTCTGGAATTAACAGGGACTTTTTATTTTTAATTTGAAACTTCTTAAGTTGCCCTTTAGAGGAAAGTTTTCTAACAATTATAAAGATGGGAACTGTCCCACTCTGGAACCCTACCTGTAGGAACACACACCTTCCTCCTTCCTAGAAATACAAGCTCAGTATGGAACTGTTCCCCTCTGGTAACCTACCTGTAGGAAACCACATTGCTCCTCCAAATACAAGCTCAGTATGGCAATGTCCACCCTCTGGTAACCCTACTGTAGGAACCACATTCTCTCCTCAAATACACAGCTCAGTATGGAATGTTCAACCACTGTAACCGCACCGTGTAGGAACCACATTCTCATCCCCTCCAAAATACAAGCTCAGTATGGAACTGTCCAACCTCTGGTAACTTGCCTGTAGGAACACATCTCCTTCCTCAGAATACAAGCCTCAGTAGGAACTTGTCCACCTCTGGTAACCTTAACCTGTAGAACCACATTCCTCTCCCTCCAAAAATACAAGCTCAGCTAATGGAAACTGTCCACCTCGTGTTAACCTTTCCTGTAGGAACACTTCTCTTCTCTCAAAATACAAGCTCAGTCATGGAACTGTTCCACTCTGGTAACCCTACCTGTAGGAACCACATTCTCTCTCCTCAGAAAATAACAGCCGAGTATGGAACTGTCCTACTCTGTGTAACCCTTACCTGTAGGAACCACTTCTCTTCCTCAGAAATACAACGCTCAGTATGGGAAACTGTTCACCATCTGGACTTTCGTAGGAACACATTCTCTTCCTCAGAAATCAAGCCTCAGTATGGAACTGTTCACTCATGGTAACCCTACCTGTAGGAACCACATTCTCTCCCTCCAAAATAAATACAAAGCTCAGTATGGAACTGTCCACCTCTGGTAACCTTGCCCTGTAGGAAACCACATTCTCTTCCTCGAATACAAGCTCAGTATGGAAACTGTCCCACCTACGTGGTAACCTACCTGTCGGAAACCACATGTCTTTCTCCCCTCCACAAATACAAGCTCAGTATGGAAGTCACCTTGGTAACCTTTCCTTGTATTGTGAACCACATTCTCTTCCTCAGAAATACAAGCTCAGTAATGGAACCTGTCCACCTGGGAAGATGAACAACCTGTGAGTGAGGGGGGGAGCCGGGATTTCGTAACCCTTAGATCCACAGATAGGAGAGGACCCTCAACCTCTGGAACCTATCAGACTGTAGGCGAACACGGATTTCCTAGAACTAGGACATAGCATACACGTATGGCAACTGTTCATCACTATGTACACTACCATGTAAACCACGTCTCTTCCCTCCGAAAGAATAACAGCTTCAGTAGGAACTTCCACCTCTACACTAGACAGTCTTCAAACAAACCATATTGAAGTGTCCTCTGTCATTGTTCGAACGCACATTCTCTTCCTCAGAAATAACAAAGCTCACTATGGAACTGTTCCTCCCTGGAACTGAACCTCTGTAGGAACCCATCCTTCCTCCCATGGAAAAAAAAGCAAGCTCAGTATGGAACGTTCAACCTCTGCGCATCCCAACCTGTAGGAGTCCTATTCTCCATAAGAGGAACTCAAAGCGAGAGGCAGAACTTACTTCTGATGAGGTTGGCGTGAGAATAGATGTTATTATGCATGTTCCTTCAGCTCCTGTTGACCACTAACCAGGACGTCACCCCACCACCTATTTGATTTACTGTAGTCATTTTAATCTGCGTTTGTTACATACATTGTCCTTGCTCCCTTCCCAAGTTTCGCAACCAATTGTACTTATTTTCTCACCACCTCCAAAACCCCAAGAACAGCAATACACACCCGTTAGGATATCTACAGAGCTAATACTACAAAGCTAGAACATGCTCAAAGGAGGGGTGTCGGAGAGAACGCAGACAGGTCCATGCTGTGGGAAATCATTCATGGACATTCTCAATGTAGAAACTCTATTACAATGACACACTATGCCTACCTATAGACGCAAACATTTACTATGTGAAACTACCACTTTGAACTCGCATACTGGCCAAAAAACTTATCTGGTTGTTTTTTTGTAATGTAAGCGGTTAGTGATACTTGTAATAATTGGTCAACTTTTGACCATTGAGTTTGTACAGCCGACACCAGTTGTAAACTTGTTCAATGTGAAGTCTATTCCGGGCAGTTCTAAAGAAATTACAGCACTGTAATGCAAAATACACACAGCCTTTACTTTAAAAAGCTTTGTAATTTGCCTATGAAGTTCTAAACATTTCTTAGGTTACTGCCCCCTTGTGACCGCAGGGTACCGTAATAGACACACTGTAATATAAACTACAAAGTCTCCTACCAAGCTGCTCATAAACATAAATATAATGGCCTTTCGATTGCGTAATATCTAACGACCATCTTCAAACCCCTGATTTTTATGCTATTTAATAATATTTTTTGCACGACAAAAAACGAAATGTAAACGCCAACTTTACAGGACGACCTTTGAAAAACATTTTCTTCGTGTCTATGTCGTCTTTAATTTTTCTCCCGCTGGTTTGGCTTGTCTTAATAGAATTCTGGTAGATGTTAGGTGACCGGGAAAGTATCATGTACGCGCTTTGTTCCTCGGCTGGGGTTGATGGGGATAACGTGAGATGTTTATCATGCGAGAACATCAAGATAATACTACTATGTTATTCAAACGACTACAGCGTTTGCATCTTCATGATCTGTGTATTTCCCGTCAGTTCTGAAGCGTTCTGCCAGTAATTAAAATATTAAAAATATCCGCTTTGCCCTCCTTAATATTCCTGATGTTTGTTGAGCGCGGCGCAGTAATATACTCGTAATGTAGCTAAGAAGGGATCGTATATAAAGAGATTGATTCTGCAATCGCTGATGTTTCGAGTATGCTCCTAATTATCCTTGTCATTGATGTTAGTTGGTTGTGTCCCCCCCCGATGTTATCAGACCCTTCAAAACCTTCTAAATTTGATTGGAGATTCACTGTTATAAGCATGACACAAGGTGAGAAAAAGCCTACAATTGGTCATATATTGTTTCAAGACAATCTCTGGGGGCTTTGTGCGTAAGTTTATTAACCTTATGGTGGGGACACACTTGCAACGCCAAGGCAATCGCGCACAAATCGCGAGGTTATCGACGCGATTGTGGTGCTCGATTCTTGTGCGTTTCACGTTCGCGTTTTGCACATGCGTTTTCGCCATTTTTTGCGTTATGAGAAAATTGATGCGTTAAAGACACCAACAAATGGTGAAACGCTCTGCGTTAACCAAAACGCAAGACACGTGCAAATCGCAGCGCATCGGAAACTCACGAGGAAACGCTGTGAAAAACGCAGCTAGTGAGCCGAGCCCTTTGGTGTAATTTGGTTTCTCTTGTCATTAAGAAATTGGGGGATTTACCCCGAGACCCACTGGGCAAATTTATAACGTTCGCTACCGGTTAGCGCGACTTAGCTGGCGTTTAAAATCAGCAGCGTTATTAAACCCCTTCCGGGGGAAATTTTCCACATTCGCAACACGCGATATGGAGGCGCGAAAGAAAATCTTTTTATTTTGCAGCACAATCAGCAACTGTTGCCAAATATCTGGTTGGTTTAGATAACACTGACACAATTATTTTGACACATCAATTCTGATTGGTTGTATTCCAACTCTAATGATTGGTGCTCAGACCTAATGGAATTGTTGGTCGGTTTTTAGGAAGTTTATAAAAGTCCACAGTAGCACAGGAAGGAAAAAAAAAGAACTTCACTAAGTAATGGTACCTTTTAATTCTGTGCAATTGGTAATGAATGAGGTACCCAGGGAGGCGCTTCTGTTTTTTTATTGCAGAACAATTTGGTGATAACCACATTTTGTGTACGACGAAATCTACTGTGGCTCTACCAATCAGAGCCTCAATATGTCTATAAAGTTGGAAAACCATTTTTATGCACAATTTAAAATGTATCTACACCAGTAAAACAGAATGTCGTGTCTGCCTTGTATTACCTTTCATTGGACCACATTCATTCCGCTAATTAGCAACTGGAGGTGATGTTTTTCATTCGGTGGCTTTCGCCTGTCAAGAAGGAGAACTGGAAGTCGTGATATGCATTATTATTGTTAGAAACACTATTAGTTTTTATTAATGAATCTGTTTAGTTTGCATTCTCGGAGGAACAATTACAAATCATCGCGGCGTAACGAGCTTGGTTTCCGTAAGATATCAGGTATTTAATGCCATCTGTGGTTTTCGTGAAAAATGGTTTTTGATTTATCTTTTTGTCTTTTGTTGATGTGTTTGTGTGCATACGATTTATTTTTTTCCCTTTAAGAAGAGAATGTGTTCCCTTTAAAGAATGTTCCCTTTAAGAAGAATATGTGTTCCCTTAAGAGAGAAATGTGTTCCCTTAAGGAGAACTGTGGTTCCTTTTAAGGATAATAGTCATGGTTGGGTGCACTGATGAAGGGTCTTCTCTAAAACGCTTGCCCACTTCGTCGGCAATAAATGCTTGATTTTTCTGCTGTAACGACAATTCACTGTTGTGACTACCAACATGAGGGGACAAGGTTTGCCTGTGCCAATAATTTGCAGCACCCAATCACATGTTAGCTTTCTACTGGGCTACTGTACTTTAGATCATTTCTGATTTGGTTCTGTAGTTAATAGCCTGGGCAAATATGCAGATTTTATTGTATCCACGGACATAGTAAGTCGTTCCTCTAGCCTAGTGAGACGTGCACAAGGAGGGGGGGGATGGGATTGGCACCGGGAAAATAAAAACAGACGCACTTCTTGAAAGGTGACTTGTGGTGAGTGTTATTGATGATCTTCCCTAAGTTCCTGGATCCAACAACTAAACTGTTTGTCAAGTATAGAAGAAAATCGAGCTTGTAAATAGTCGTCAAACGAGAAATAACCAGGTGCTATAGGAATCCACTAATGTTGGAAATCAATGGAAATATTGAGGCCTCTAGGGTATTTATTCTAGAGTAGGACTGGTTTCTGGTCTTTAGATTTTACAGGTGTACGCTATGTGTTTCTGGTCTTTAGATGACAGTGTAGCTATGCGGGTCTGGTCTTTCAGGATGTACAGTGGTAGCTGGGTGTTCTGGTCTTTAGATGTACAGTGTAGCCTATGTGTTATGGTCTTTAAGATGTAACAGTGTAGCTATGGTGTTCTGGTCTCTTTAGAATGCAAGTGTAGATTGTGGTGTTCTGTCTTAGATGTTACAGTGATCTATGTGTTCTGGTCTTTGATGCACGTGGTAGGCTGTGGTGCTGCTTTAGATGTACAGTGTAGCTAATGGTGTCTGGTCTTTAGATGTACAGTGTAGCTATGGGTGTTCATGGTCTTGTAGATGTTACCAGGTTGTAGTATGGTGTTTCTGTCTTAGATGCACAGTGTAGCTGTGGTGTTTCGGTCTTTAGATGTACATGATGTAGCGCTATGAGTTCTGGTCCTGTAGATGTAAGTGTAGCTATGGTGTTCTGGTCTTTATGATGTACAGTGTAGCCTATTGGTGTTTCTGGGTCTTATTGATGGTACAGTTGTCAGCTATGGTGCGTTCTGCGTCTTTAGATGCACCAGTGTAGCGTGGTGTTCTGGTCTTTAGATGCACAGTGGTAGCTGTGGTGTTCTGTCTTTAGATGTACAGTGTAGCTAGGGTGTTACTGGTCTTAGAGGCACAGTGTAGCTGTGGTGTTCTTTGGTCTTTAGATGTACATGGTAGCTATGGCTTTCTGGTCTTAGATGTACAGTGTAGCTATGGTGTCTGGGGTCTTTAGATGTACAGTGTAGCTATGGTGTTCGGTGTTTTAGATGCACAGTGTAGCTGTGGTGTTCTGTGTCTTTAATGTACAGTGTACTATGGTGTTCTGGTCTTTAGATTACAGTGTGCTATGGTTTTGGTCTTTAGATGTACATGTAGATATGTGTTCGGTCTTTATGAGTACAGTGTAGCTATGGTGTTTCTGGTCTTTAGATGTACCAGTGTAGCTATGGTGGTTTTCTGGTCGTTTAGATGTACAGTGTAGCTGTGGTGTTTTCTGGTCTTTAGATTACAGTGTTAGCTATGGTGGTTTCTGGTCTTTAGATGCAAAGTGTTAGGTATGTGTTTCTGGTCTTTTAGATGTACGTTAGCTATGGTGTTTTCTGGTCTTTAGATCACGTGTAGCTGTGGTGTTCTGGTCTTTAGATGTAACAGTGTAGCTTGGTGGTGTTCTGGTCTTTAATGTACAGTGTATCTGTGGTGTTCTGGTCTTAGATGCACAGTGTAGCTGTGGGGGTGTTCTGGTCTTTAGATGCACAAGTGTAGCTGTAGTGTTCTGGTCGTTAGTGACAGTGTCGGCTATAGTTGTCTCTGGTCTTAGATGCCACAGGTTAGCTATGGTTTTGTTTTAAACCCTTGGGCGCACTTGAAGTGAATTAAAAATATTATTCAGGGCACAGTAGTGTCATTTAATCCCTCAGAACAATCCCCAGAACCAATCTCTTCCTATATTCTGCGTTCCTTAATTATTACTTCAATACCAACAATGAATAAAGAATAAATAATTGAAAGGCGTGATAACATGCAAACGTGAGCTTTTTCAGAACGCGACAATGAACAGATTAACTTCTCTTTTTCCGCTCTAATTGGTAAAAATTCACTAAGGAACCGGGAAATGTGACAATATACTAAATTAAAATATAGGTGTGTGTATAATATATATATACTTCCCCAAACTTAAAATCGTTGAACTGTATGAGGAATGTTGAAGGGAGGGATAATTCGCGTTTTAAAGAGCTGGAATCTTCTGTTAAGGGCCGCGGAATTTGTACGGCAGTATTTACCAGCAAGAATACATTTTCACTTATATAATTACAAATGAATTAGTTCAGTGCCAAGACGCCTGTCGTCAGTTATTGCTAGAAGTAACTTTTGTTTTTTTAAAACCGTTATAGTCAAGGGGGGGAGGAGAAATCATTAAATATAAACGGACGCCATCTATCTTAAATTTGTTTTCAAGCAATAAAAGAAAAAGGTTTACGCACTAGCCCAACGACGGATTGGTCGTTCAGACACAGGCAGACAAGAGTGAAAGGAAAAAATCCTCATAACCCCTAACCCCGGTCCAGTTTAATATCAATAAAAGTCTCTCTTAGTAAACACGTTCGAGAATTACAGTAATATTGGGTCATTTTATAATGGCGGTCGTGTCGCTATTTTGCTTTAACGTTCAGTGCTGGGGGGGATTGATAGCATAAATCTAAAACCGCGCACACTGCTAAATTTGAAACGTAGATTTAAGTCTTTAGATTACCATCGCACATACACACCATCCCAATATTTTGTTTATCGTCGCGTTTTGTGTACGAGTGACATTTATGGACGCAATCATACTTTTACGTTAACTGCCTGTATTGCAAATTTGGCAACTCTCCCTACTCTTCCGATACATGCTTGTTGAATAAAACGGAAATTATGCCGAGCTTTGCCGCATTATTTCTGTTTGCTATACGGTTTCTTGTGAGTGCGTTCTCCACCGAGTCATGGCATGTTAAATAGCAAAGTCTGATGTTGTGATAAGGCAGTTGTGGCCAAACTGCCTAATTGCCTTTACAAATCTCCCATTAATCAAACGTCGGAGGAGTCAGTTTGAACGCTGGCACGGACCGCCGCTTGAAGGCGGGAAGGGCACCTGTATTCGCTAAATTATAAGCTTGCCCATTTCCTATGAATAGATCACGCGAGGGGCAATTTTGGTGGTTGTAATGACCAAAGACAAAACACTTTAAATTCAAATTGCTCATTAAAGGTAAAGGACACGGGAAATTAGCTTCCAAGTAATCGTAATATGGTCTTGTGCTTCTAGAACTACAAATCCCCAGAAGCCCAGTAAAACTAGATTATTTTAGGAAGGACGCAAATTATCTCGTTGTCTTCCTATTAAGCTGAGCTCAGCACCGAAGGGGGAGAAAAAAAATCCCCGGCTGTTAACCCTTCTTACATATCCGGTCTGCAATGTTAATGTTTTAAAAACATTGTCCGAAAAGTAAGTTCGCACATTCAAGGAAGCCGATGACATCTAAGCGCGCTCTCCAGACAGATCTAACATTTCAAAACGTGCGATACATGTTTCATAATCGCAATTGTTGATGTTAAGTGGCATATAAACGGATCAAGACCTGAGGTCTATTACTTTCCACAGTGCTGTCGCGCTCAATTAACGATTTGAAAGAGCAATCAAGCTGAATACCACTTGAATTGTAAGCGCGTTTTACATGATGCGATCCCCATTCCCCCCCACTCACTCGTAGAAAATATGGTGTTCCTTCGTAAGCCTGAATCCGTTTTTGTTTTAAAATACCTTGTCGGATTATCGGAAAGTGTGAGTTCGGTCCTTTTATGACTAGTAGATGGACTAGAACTCAAAGTCGAACCCGAGTTGGAGCCGAACTATTCAAGTTCGAACGGACTTGGACTTTGAACTATCCCGGACCCGGATTTTGATATTTCCCCGGATCTTTTCGATAATATTGAATGTTTCGCACATTCGAGGACGTGCGAATATGTGAGTAAAATGTCTATTATACAAAACGGAGGAATATAGAATTCTCGATCCGCGAGGGTGTTTATGGGAAATTCATCTAATGTCGAAAGTCGAGAGGCTCGAAAAGTGCGCGCGATGAGATGGTAAAATCAGTTTTCTAAAGTCCTGGATATTGAACGTGTCCCCACCATTCACCAGGTCCCACAGCCATTTAACATTACGTACCATTAATATTTTAATTGTATTCATTAGAAATTTTGGCGAACTATTGACTCCCTTGACTTAATGGTCCGTTTTTCGAACTTCCCTATAGTTCGAAACGACAACCGAACTTTCGAAACGTTCGCCATCTCTAATATAAGGCCGTTTGCCTTATTTGTGCGACGCATTAATGGTGGATTCGCTTAATCATACAGAAAGCCCACTCTCATTCAAATAATTTGATGGGCAATTCTCTCTTTCTTGTGAATCAAATGAAGCATGCCTGAAGTCACTGAGCTAAAGGATGGGGGCATTTACTGTGGGTCTTCTGTACAGATAAGCTTTTACTGTTTACTTTGGCTAGGAATTACAGATACATAATAACGAGATGACATTGTTTTATAAACATTGTGTTTGAGATTAACCTCTTGTTTTAGGTATTAAAGTAAAAGTTTAGATATTGTAAAAACTAGTGTTGGTGTGAATCATATCAATAGTGCCAGGGGGGGGGAGACTAACCAGAATAATATTCCAGTGTCACTGCAGCTGTCGGCAGAATGGAACCCCAGCTGTGCCTGGACCTCCGGTTCTTCAATAAAACGATTCAGGAGCCAGAGAGACACCGGTAAAACAAACTCATAACCCCCGTTTGCCGCTTGCCCCAGCCCGTAGTCTGAACGTCCTTGCGGACGTATGCCTTCTATTCGCGCGGGCAAGTTGCGATTTAATATCTAGGTATTAAATGTGGGTTTATGAACGTGAGTTAATCATGAAAGGGAATTTATTCACAAGAGCGAGTTTAACACCAGCTATTTGCGGGCATTAAAAACTGTAACTCGTATAAATGTATAGCAACAAACGACAATGTTAAAATTGCGAGCGACTGGTTGGGTGGGTACTTTTTATACTACACACAGATTGTACCTACCACACACTTGTACCACACCACAATTGTACGACATGCTCCATTGTATTAAACCATGTATGTGTACTAAAACGCGTTTTAACTACACACATGGTGCTCATGAACATTGTTATACACAGCATTTACTACATGCTCATGGTATTAAACATGCATGTACTAAATTTTTACATACGTACACACACATGTACTAAAGGCGTTGTACTACACACACATTGTACTACACACACATTGTACTAAACCCATTGTACTACACACACATTGTACTACACAAGCATTTTACTACATGCGCATTGTATTAAACATGCATTGTACTAAACGTGTTTTACTGGTACACCACATGGTACTAAAGGCGTTGTACTACCACACACATTTGTACTACACCAACCATTGTACAACCCGGCACTCATCCCCACCAAGTTGACTACACAAGCAGTTGGTACTACCATGCGCATTGTAGTAAACCATGCTTGTATAAACGTGTTTTACTGGTACACACACATGGGTACTAAAGGCGTTGTACTACAACAACATGGACGTACACACACTGATGTACTACACACATTGTACTAAACCCATTTGCACTATACAACATGGTACTACACAAGCAGTTTACTACATGCGCATGTGATTAAAACATGCATTGCTACTAACGTGTTTTAACTGGTACACAACATGGTACTAAAGGCGTTGTACCTCACCCACATGTACTACACGCATAATTGTAACTAAATGCATTATACTACACACACAATTGTATACACCACACACCAAATTGTACGTACAACCACATTGTACTAAACCCATTGCACATTAAAACACATTGGTACTCACCAAGCATGTTACTACATGGCGCATTGTTATAAACATGCATTGTACTAAAACGTGTTTTACTGGTACACACACATGGGACTAAAGGCGTTGTGACACCCACAATTGTAATACACCACACATTGTACTACACGCATATGTGTACTAATGCCTTGTACTAACACACACATTGTACTACACACACATTACTACACACCATTGTCTAAATGCATTGTACTAAATGCCTTGTACTTACACACACATTAATCTACCACTTGTAACTACACAGATACATTGTACCTACCCATTGCACTATACACACCTTGTACTAAAAAGCATTGTACTATACACACATTGTACTAAACAACATTGTACTACACAACATTGTACCATTGTACTACACACACATTGTAACTACACACACATTGCACCATTGTACTAACACCTTGTCACTACACACACACATTATACTAACACACATTGTACATGTGTACTACAACACATTGTACCATTGTACTAAACACATTGTATACACCACACTTGTACTAAACGCATTTGTACACACACCATTGTATTGTACTACACACACATTGTATCATTGTACTAAACACATTGTACTACCACACACCTTGTACTACCACACACATTGTTGTTATTTCTTTTAAGGCCCCAGTTTGAGGGAGCATGAGAATTTAAAAGAAAAATCTAATTGACCATGCGGGGGGTATTGGGTCTAGTGAAAAGACAAGGAGGATTCTTCACCTCCATCCTGCAGTATTAGCAGACAGAGCTTATAAGGTGTAAGATGACCAAATTAGAAATGCACAGCGCCGTCTTCTTGAATCTGTCAAACATTCCTAAAAGCTCCATTGACGTCCGCGTCCAGTTTACTATTGGACATAGTAATAAGGATTGATAAAACGTAGGGTGGCAATGGTGTATAACAATGCCTGCAATCGATCAGCCAGCACTTAAAATGGAAGAGGAATGGCCTAGGGATGAAAGTGAATGATTATTTGACACGTTGTCCCATGGGGACTGCGAAAGTAACAAGAGGGTGCGGACAATAATCCCTCCGAAGCACATATTGCCAAATAAATAGCAGCGACGCTTATACGCCCTGACCTTGCTAAGGGCACGCTGAACAGCCCCGCTGACCTTTTTGCTACTTGAAAGTTATAACAATCGTTGAGGGTAACTGACTATCTTTTTTACCTTAGCTTCCCCGTTTTTTTGCTTTTACATTATTTTTTTTCGTCTCTTTCGCTTTTTGTGTTCACGAGCCATTCGAGATAGTTTTTCACACCGCTGGATAATGGCGAGGATTAAGAATGATTACTGAGCCGATGAATAAAACATTGAGTAACACACGGCGAGAATGCGGATTTAAAGAAGCGCTGAAGTATAGGGGAGAGAGGAGAGAGACAGATACGTATTTCAGTGAAATATAAAAGATGTTGTTGTTATACTTAATCTGATAAGATGGCTTTACGGTTGTTCCCAATAAACTAAACTACAAAGAAATTGAAACCGATCAGGACTAGATTACTAAATGGGTTTTAGCTGTTTTCCAGAAATGGGAGGGTAGGGGTTAGTTTACCGTAATTTAAATATTCACTGTTTAAGGAAGGCGTGTCTGCATTTGATCAGGATCCTAGAGGCAGGGCGGCTGTCATTTTGGGCAGTATACGTTTGGCTCTTTATTAAAGTGTAATTTAACCAAGAGGGGATATAATTTTAACACAATGCATATTGTTTGCAAAAAAAAAAAAAAAAAAAAAAACCTCTAAATTAAAACACGTATCGGTGGGCAGAGAGTAGGGTTGGATTTCTACTACCTAAAATCATTTCTAGCGGAAAACGGAATGCCAGCATGAAAAAACAAAATGCCTTCTGCCAGGCTCCTGTGTGCTTCAGCCTATCTTTAATACAGGAAATTCCAGGTCACTAAACCTCAGGGGAAAGTCTTGTGTGCTGTAGCTGCTCAACGTAATTTAATCGTCCATACACGGAAAAAATCTGTGTGTATGAGCCCTTCGGGGTTATCAATAAAAGTTATTATCGTTAAAAAACTGGTGCAGTTTTGCCCCAACCAATACAAAGTTAGCTTTCAAACTGTTTAAATCAATCTGAGTGGTTGGGGCAAAATAAGCACCATTTTTAAAGATCAAGAAACTTTATTGAATCCAGTTTGTTTTTCTAGATCACGTTTCTTTCTTATTACAAAAATAATAATCGAGGTTCTAGATTTTGTGACATGAATGTCATGTTATGATTCAATTCTGTTATCCTGGGTTGTCACTTCCATTAAAGGGTTAAATTCTTGTCACCGTCCGTCGCGTTTGCTGTCCATGAATGAAACGGACAATAACAACGTTGTTAATATTAGATTTTTTATTTGCCGCTATTTGCATTAGTCTGAAACCGCTATAAAAGTGCCATTAATTTTCACTGTATTTCAAGGAAACCGAAGGACACTGGGTTAATGGCTTCGCGTTTTTCAGGAGAGGAAAGTAAAATTGGCAAAATTGTAGAGAAAGACGTTCCTGGCCCGTAGAGACGTTTAGAGAAGTGTGGAAATATTTCATGTCTTGGAAGGGAGGGTCAGGAGAGAAAACTGAGCAAATTCAAGAGTTCCCAACTGGCACCAACACAGAAAGGATTCTAACCCCACAAAATGCATATGCAACTTTGATCATGAGCATGCAAGGATTATAATGGAAGGCGCCATTGTATATAGATAACGTACGGAAGGAGATACCTTGTATTACAGATACTTACAGGAAGGCTACCCATTGTATACCAGATACGTCACACGAGAGATACATTGTATACAGAGATACCTTTACGGGAAGGCTACCCATGTGTATACAGATACTGTACACAGAAGGACGTAACATTGCCTACGATACCTTTACATGGGAGGCTACCCATTTATAAGATACCGTAAACAGAAGGAGGATACATTGTATACAGAATACCTTACATGGAAGGAGGCGACTCTCATTGTATACAAAAACGAGCTACTGTACACGGAAGAAGATAACATTGTATACAGATACCTTAACCTGTGAAGGCTACCACATTGTTATCAGATACGTACACTGAAGGCGATAAATGTAACAGATACCGTACATGAGGAAAGATACAATCATATACAGATACTGATACAACAACGGAGGCGGTCACGTTGTTATAGGGAGACAGTACCTCACACCCCTTTCCTTGCCTTACCACGGAAGGCTACCCATTTATACAAAAGCGTACATGGAAGGAGTATACATTGTTCTACAGACAAGGTACATGGAAGGTAGATACATTGTATACCAGATACTGTACATGGAAGGAGATACATTGTTACAGATACTTACACGGAACGGTCCATTTGTATACAGGTAACCCTTACAGAGAGTGACCCATGTAAATACAGATCCAGACACGGGCTGAGACTTATTTGATACAATCCTAACAATGGAGGTGATCCATTGTATACAGATACCATACATGGAAGGTGATCCATTGTATAACAGATACCATACCTGGAAGCGATCATTGTATACAGATACCCTACATGAAAGTGAATCCATTGTATACAGATCCCCGTACCACACGGAATTGATAATTGTGGTACAGTATACCGTACGGAAATGTGATCATTTATCCACAGATACTATACATGGGAGACAATTTATTGTATACGATACCGCACATGGAAAGCGATTCTTGTATACACGTAATCGTACATGGAAGGGTGATTCATTGTATACGATACCCGTACAGGGAAGTGATTCATTGTATAAAGAAGATACCGTATATGGAGGGTGATCTTGTGGAGTAACAGATACCGTATAGGAAGGTGATTCATTGTAACAGATTACCATATATGAAGGGATTCATTGTATACATACCGTATGATGGAAGGGATTCATTTATACAAGTAACGTAACATGGAAGTATTCGTTTGTATACGATACCGTACATGAGGGATTCATTGTATACAATAACGTATGGAAGGTGATGTCGTTTGTATACAGTTACCATACTGTCGAAGGGATTGATCGTTGTATTACAGATACTGAACATGGGATTATAGTATACGATTAACCGTACATGGAAGTGATTCATTGTAGACGCATACTGGACATGGAGCGGGATTCTTGTATACAGATATGTACGGAACGTGATTCATTGTATACAGAATACGCACATGGAAGGTGTCAGTTAGTCGACAGATTCGTATATGGAAGGGGATTCGTTGTATACAGATACCGTGCATGGAAGCGCGATTAGTTGTATACAGATATCGTAACTATGGAAGGCGCATTCATTGTTATAAGATACCGACATGGAAGCATGATCATTGTATAAGATAAAGTACATGGAAGGCGATTCATTGTGTACCAGATACCGATACATGGAAGGCGATTCATACGATAAGGTAGACATGTCAGCCGCTACATGGAAGGGATTCATTGTGTTACAGATACCGTACATGGAAGGCGAGTTCATTTGTTGTACAGAATTACCGTACAGGAAGGCGATTCATTGGGTAAAGATACCGTAACATGGATGCGATCATTGTGTACAGATCCGTTACTGGAAGGCGATTCATTGTGTACAGTATACGTATGGAAGGCGATTTCTGGTGTACAGATACGTTACATGGAAGGCGTCTTGTACAGATCGTACATGATTATTCATTTGTAAGAACGAATGGGCGATTTCATTGTGTACAGAGAAGGTACATGGAAGGCGATTTCATTTGGGTACAGATACCGTAATGGAAGGCGTTCATTGTGTACAGATACAGTACCTGGGAAAGGCGATCATTGTGTACAGATACACGTACTGAAGGCGATTCATTGTGCTACAGCTATACGTACATGGAAGCGATCTTGTGTACAGATTCCGTACCTGGAAGGCGATCATTGGTTACAGATACCGTACATGGAAGGGAAGCTTCATGGTGTGTAAGATACCGTCCATGGACGGTTCGAAGAAAACATTGCAGGGGGACCTGAGCTAGTCCCGATTCCTGTATGATGAAATTAAATGAAGCCCCCAGATTGACTTGACTCACGCCCATTTCCACATGTTTCAGCGGCTGCCGTTAACCGCTTTGCTGCTGTTACACGTGAAATCCAAAACCAAGTCACCCTGGTCTCCCGAACTCAAACATCACAGCGTGACCCAATTATAAGGGGATCCAACCAACAAGTAACGTGGTTTTACAATTAGCAGAGTCACATTATTTCTGCTAAGACACGAAAATACAACTTGCGACTTGCCTTATGTTCACAGCATTGCTCTGGCTTGCACCTCGTCGTGTGGGTGGGTAAACCCCTCCGAATGTTGACGGTCCGAACAAAAGGGAAATTAACCGGGGTCCATTTAATAAAACACAAAAGTCCTCTTTATTATTTATTATATATAGATTATTGATACATCCAAACCACTTTTAATTAAGGAAAAAAATCTGCAGTGAAAATATTGGAATTTTGTTTGGCTTGAAAGAGGAAAGTTGACAGCATTTGTGTGATTAAGAATGACTAAAAGCCCAGAGAGCACACGCAGGCCGTGTACAGAGAACCGCTATCGCCTTTTTCCATCTTAAAGTCACGTTAAAACCCATGTCCAAGGATAACGTCTCTTAAGACAGAAAGCTTTATACGATAACGGATAGCTGCGAGTTAAAGTGTTTGGAAATGGGAAAACCCTTTATCGGCTCGGAGATACGTCTCTCTGTAAATAGCCCACCACAATGTAACCCATGTCCGACCACTAAGGCTAATGGCTTATGTGAGAACCATTCATTAGCCGTGTTTAGTTCAGTCCCTCCAGTTCATTAGCCAGTGTTAGTCAGTCCTTCCAGTCTCATTAGCCAGTGTTAGTCAGTCCTCCAGTTCATTAGCCAGTGTTGAGTCCGTCCTCCAGTTCATTAGCCAGTGTTAGTCAGGCCACCACAGTTCATTAGCCATTGTTAGTCGTCTCCAATTTATAGCCAGTGTTAGTACAGTCCTCCAGTCAACTAGGCAAGGACTGACTAACACTGGCTAGTGAACTGGAGGACTGACTAACACTGGCTAGTAAATTGGAGGACCGACTAACAATGGCTAATGAACTGGGGGACTGACTAACACTGGCTAATGAACTGGAGGACTGACTAACACTGGCTAATGAACTGGAGGACTGACTAACACTGGCTAATGAACTGGAGGACTGACTAACACTGGCTAATGAACTGGGGGACTGACTAACACTGGCTAATGAACTGGTCTCACATAAGCCATTAGCCATTAGTGGTCGGACATGGTTACATTGTGTTGGGCTATTTACAGAGAGACGGTATCTCTGAGCCGATAACGGGTTTTCCCATTCCAAAACTTTAACTCCAGCTATCCGTTATCGTTAAAGCTTCTGTCTTAAAGAGACGTTATCCTTGGTACATGGGTTAACGGGACTTTAAGATGGAAAAAGCCGATAGCGGTTCTCCGTACACGGCCCTGGTTGTCTCTCGGCTTTTAGTCATTTCTTAATCACACAAATGCTGTCAATTTCCTTTCAAGCTCAACAAAATATCCAAGATTTTTTTCCCTTAATTAAAAGTGGTTGGAGGTAATCAATAATAATAATAATAATAATAATAATAATGAAGAGGACTTTTTGTGTTTTAATTAAAGGACCCCGGTTAATTCCCTTATTGTTCGGACCTGTCACATTCGGAGGGTTTACCCACCCACACGACGAGGGGCAAGCAGAGCAATGCTGTGAACATAAGGCAAGTCGGCAGTTGGTATTTCTGTCGTGTCTTTAGCAGAAATAAATTGACTCTGCTAATTAGTATAAACCCACGTTAATTGGTTCGGTTGGATCCCCTTTAAATTGGGGTCACGCTGTGATGTTTGAGTTCGGGAGACCAGGGGTGACTTGGTTTGGATTCACGTGTAACAGCAGCAGAGCGGTTAATGCAGCAGCTGAAACATGTGGAAATGGGGGAGCAAGTCAATCTGGGGGCTTTCATTTTAATTTCATCATACAGGGAATCGGGACTAGCTCAGGTCCCCCTGCATGTTTCTTCACCTTCCATGCGCGGTATCTGTACACAATGAATCGCCTTCCATGCGCGGTATCTGTACACAATGAATCGCCTTCCATGTACGGTATTGTGACCATGAACTCGCCTTCCAGTACGTGTATCTGTACCATGATCGCCTTCCATGTACGGTATCTGTACACAAGAAGCCCTTCCATGTACGGTATCTGTACACAATGAATCGCCTTCCATGTACGTATCTGTACACAAGTGAAATCGCCTTCCATGTACGGTATCTGTACAAATGAATCGTTCCATGTACGGTATCTGTACACAATGAATCGCCCTTCCATGTACGGTATCTGTACAAGAAATCGCCTTCCATGTACGTATCTGTACACAATGAATCGCCTTCCATGTACGGATCTGTACACAATGAATCGCTCCATGTACGGTATCTGTACACAATGAATCGCCTTCCATGTCGGTATCTGTACACAATGAATCGCCTTCCATGTACGGTATCTGTACACAATGAATCGCCTTCCATGTACGGTATCTGTACACAATGAATCGCCTTCCATGTACGGTATTCTGGTACACAACATGAATCGCCTTCCATGTACGGTATCTTGTAACAATGAATCGCCTTCCATGTACGGTATCTGTATACAATGAATCGCCTTCCATGTACGGTATCTGTACACAATGAATCGCCTTCCATGCACGGTATCTGTATACAACGAATCACCTTCCATATACGGAATCTGTATACAATGAATCACCTTCCATGTGCAGTATCTGTATACAATGAATCACCTTCCATGTACAGTATCTGTATACAATGAATCACCTTCCATGTACAGTATCTGTATACAATGAATCACCTTCCATGTACAGTATCTGTATACAATGAATCACCTTCCATGTACGGTATCTGTATACAATAAATCACCATGTACAGTATCTGTATACAACGAATCACCTTCCATGTATGGTATCTGTATACAACGAATCACCTTCCATGTACGGTATCTGTATACAATGAATCACCTTCCATGTACGGTATCTGTATACAACGAATCACCTTCCATGTACGGTATCTGTATATAATGAATCACCTTCCATATACGGTATCTGTATACAATGAATACCCTTCCATATATGGTATCTGTATACAATGAATCACCTTCCATATACGGTATCTGTATACAACAAATCACCCTCCATATACGGTATCTTTATACAATGAATCACCTTCCATGTACGGTATCTGTATACAATGAATCACCTTCCATGTACGATATCTGTATACAATGAATCGCTTTCCATGTGCGGTATCTGTATACAATAAATTGTCTCCCATGTATAGTATCTGTATAAATGGATCACATTCCGTGTACGGTATCTGTACACAATTTATCACATTCCGTGTACGGTATCTGTATACAATGGATCACCTTCCATGTATGGTATCTGTATACAATGAATCGCCTTCCATGTATGGTATCTGTATACAATGGATCACCTTCCATGTTAGGTATCTGTATACAATATATCTCCCGTGTATGGTATCTGTATACAATGGGTCACCTTCTCTGTAAGGTACCTGTATACAATGGACCGCTTCCGTGTACAGTATCTGTATACAATGTATCTCCTTCCATGTACAGTATCTGTATACAATGTATCTCCTTCCATGTACCGTGTCTGTATACAATGTATCTCCTTCCATGTACGCTATCTGTATACAATGGGTAGCCTTCCGTGTAAGGTATCTGTATACAATGGACCGCCTTCCGTGTACAGTATCTGTATATGATGTATCTTTTTCCATGTACGGTATCTGTATACAATGTATCTCCTTCAGTGTACGGTATCTGTATACAATGGGTAGCCTTCCATGTAAGGTATCTGTATACAATGTATCTCCTTCCGTGTACAGTATCTGTTTTGTATACAATGAGTCGCCTTCCATGTAAGGTATCTGTATACAATGTATCTCCTTCTGTTTACGGTATCTGTATACAATGGGTAGCCTTCCATGTAAGGTATCTGTATGCAATGTATCTCCTTCTGTGTACAGTATCTGTATACAATGGGTAGCCTTCCATGTAAGGTATCTGTATACAATGGGTAGCCTTCCATGTAAGGTATCTGTATACAATGTATCTCCTTCCTTGTACGTTATCTATATACAATGGATCGCCTTCCATTATAACTCTTGCATTGCTCATGATAAAAGTTGCATATGCATTTTGTGGGGTTTAGATCCATTCTGTGTTTGGTGCCAGTTGGACTCTTGAATTTGCTCAGTTTTCTCTGATCCCTTCCAAACATGAAATATTTCCACATTCTCTAAAAGTCTCTCACGGGCAGGAACGTCTTTCTCTACAAATTGCCAATTTTCCACTTTCCTCTCCTGAAAAACGCGAAGCCATATAACCAGTTCCATTCGGTTTCCTTTGAAATACAGTGAAAATTATGGGCACTTTTATAGCGGTTAGAATATTCAGCAATAGCGGCAAATAAAAATCTAATAATAACAACATTTTATTTGTCCGTTTCCTTCATGGGAGCAGCAAACGCGACTGAACGGTGACAAGTAATTTACCCTTTATGGAAGTTTACACCCAGGATACAAGAATGAATCATGACATGACATTCTAGGTCACACAAACTCTAGAACCTGATTATTATTTTTGTAATAAGAAATAGAAACGTGATCTAGAAAACAAACGGAGATTCAATAAAAGTTCTTATCGTTAAAAATGGTGCTAATTTTGCCCCAACCAATCAGATCTTATTTAACATTTGAAAGCTAACTTCTGATTGGTTGGGGCAAAATTAGCACCATTTTTAACGATAAGAACTTTTATTGAATAACCCTGAAATGCTCATACACACAATGATTGTTCCGTGTATGGACGATTATCATTTCGTTGAGCAGCTACAGCACACAAGATTTCCTCTGCCAGGTTAGTGACCTGGAATTTCCTGTATTAAAGATAGTGCTGAAGCACACAGGAAGCCTGGCAGAAGCATTTTTTTTTTCATGCTGGCATTCCGCCTAGAAATGATTTTGGTAGGTAGGAAATCCAAACCCTACCTCTCTGCCCCAGATACGTTTTATTTTAAGAGTTTTTTTTTTTTTTTGCAAACTTAATATGCATTGTAGTTAAAATGATACCCGTCTTGGTAAATTACACTTAAAAGCCAACTATACTGTCCAAAATGACAGCCGCCCTGCCCTCTAGGAGTCCTGATCAACATGCAGAACACGCCTTTCCATTTAACAAGTCTGAAATATGTTAAATTACGGTAAACGTAACCCTACCCCTCACATATCATTGGAAACAGCTAAAACCCATTTATTAATCATAGTCCTAATCTGGTTTCAATTTCTTGTTATTTTTAGTTTATTGGGAACAACCGAAAGTCCATCTTATGCAGATTAAGTCATAACAACAACATATTTTATATTCACTGAAATACGTCTCTGTCTCTCTCTCTCTCCCCTTAATGTCAGCGCTTCTTTAAAATCTCAATTCTCGCCCGTGTTTACTCAATGTTTATTCATCGGCTCAGTAATGCATTCTTAATCCTCGCCATTAACAGGCGGTGAAAACTCATCTCGAATGGCTCGTGAACACAAAAGAGAAAAAGAGAGAAAAAATATGAAAGAAAAGAAACGGGGAGGAAGGGTAAAAAAAGAGAGTCAGTTACTCCTCAACGAGTGTTATAAACTTTTCAAGTAGCAAAAAGGTCAGCGGGCGCTTTCAGGGCCACTTAGCAAGGTCAGGGCGTAATGAGCTCGCTGCTACTTTATTTGCAATCTGTGACTCGGAGGGATTAATTGTCCGCACTCTGTTACGTTTGCAGTCATGAGGACAACGTGTCAGAATAATCCATCACTTTCATCCCTAGGCCTCTCTCTTCCATTATTAAGGTGCGGGCTGATCGATTGCAGCATTTTTAACACCTTGCCCCCTACGTTTTATCAATCCTTATTATCTAATGTCCAATAGTAAACTGGACGCGGACGCACGGAGCTTTCAGGAAGGTTTTGACAGATTACAAGAAGACGGCGCTGTGCATTTCTAATTGGTCCTCATTACCATTATAAGCTCTGTCTGCTAATACTGCAGGATGGAGGTGAAGAATCCTCCTTGTCTTTTCACTAGACCCCAATAACGCCCCCGCAGTGTCAATTAGATTTTACTTTTAAATTCTCAACTGCTCCCTCAAACTGGGGACATTTAAAAGAAATAAAACAATGTGTGTGTAGTACAATGTGTGTGTAGTACAATGTGTTTAGTACAATGATACAATGTGTGTGTAGTACAATGATACAATGTGTGTGTAGTACAATGCGTTTAGTACAATGTGTGTGTAGTACAATGTGTTTAGTACAATGGTACAATGTGTGTGTAGTACAATGTGTTTAGTACAATTGTACAATGTGTGTGTAGTACAATGGTACAATGTGTGTGTAGTATAATGTGTGTGTGTAGTACAATGTGTTTAGTACAATGGTACAATGTGTGTGTAGTACAATGTGTGTGTAGTACAATGGTACAATGTGTGTGTAGTACAATGTGTTTAGTACAATGTGTGTATAGTACAATGCGTTTAGTACAATGTGTGTATAGTGCAATGGGTTTAGTACAATGTATGTGTAGTACAATGTGTGTGTAGTACAATGTGTGTGTAGTACAATGCATTTAGTACAATATGCGTGTAGTACAATGTGTGTGTAGTACAACGCCTTTAGTACCATGTGTGTGTACCAGTAAAACACGTTTAGTACAATACATGTTTAATACAATGAGCATGTAGTACAATGTGTGTGTGGTACAATGTGTGTGTGGTACAATGTGCGCGTAGTAAAAATGTGTGTAGTACAATATGTGTGTAGTATAAAAGACCCACCCAACCAGCGCTCGCAATTTAACATTGCGTTTGTGCTATACATTTATACAGTTACAGTTTTTAATGCCCGCAAATAGCTGGTGTTAAACTCGCTCTGTGAATAAATCCCTTTCAGGATTAACTCACGTTCATAAACCCAATATTAAATACCTGATATTAAATCGCACTTGCGCATGCGAATAGAAGGCAGAGTCCGCCAGGACGTGTCAGACTACGGGCTGGGGCAGCGAGCAATCGGGTTAAGGTTGTTACCTTCTCTCCTGGCACCTGATCGTTTTATTGAAGAACGGGAGGTAAGGCACAGCTGGGTCTCATTCCCGACAGCTGCAGGTGACACTGGAATTATTTATTCTGGTTAGTCTCTGGCACTACTTGTATTATTCACACCCAACCACTAGTTTACAAAGTATCTAAACTTTTTACTTTAATACCTAAAACAAGAGGTTAAGCTCAACACTGATTGTTAAAACAATGTATCTCATATCTTTATCTGTAATTCCTAGCCAAAGGTACACAGTACAAGCTATCTGTACAGAGAGCCCCAGAGTAAATGCCCATCCTTTAGCTCAGTGACTTCAGGCATGCTCAGTTTGATTCACTAAGAAAGAGCTAGAATTGCCCAATCAAATTATTTGAATGAGAGATGGGCTTTCTGTAGTGATTACAGCGAATCCAACATTATGCGTCGACAAATAGCAAACGGCCTTATTATTAGAGATGGCTGAACTTTCGAAAGTTCGGTCCGTTTTCGAACTATATGGAAAGTTCGAAAACGGACCCATTAAAGTCAACGGGAGTCAAATAGTTCGAAAAGTTCTAATGAAATACAATTAAAATATTAATGGTAACTTAATGTAAATGGCTGTGGGACCTGGGAAATGGTCTGGGGAACACGTTCCAATATCCAGGACTTTAGAAAACTTGATTTTACTCTCACGCGCGCTACTTTCGAGCTCTCGCGTTCGAACATTAGATAATTATCCCATAAACAACTCGCGGATTCGAGAATTCTATATTTCCTCCCGTTTTTGTATAATAGACATTTTACTCACATATTCGCACGCCTCGAATGTTCGAACATTCAATAATTATCAAAAGTCCGGAAAATATCGAAAATCCGGGTCCGGGATAGTTCGAGAAGTCCAAGTCCGTTCGAACTTGAATAGTTCGGCTCCAACTCGGGTTCGACTTTGAGTTCTAGTCCATCTCTAGTCATTAAAAGACCGAACTCACAATTATCCGATAATCCGACAAGGTATTTTAAACAGATTCAGTGCTTACGAATGAATCCTGCATATTTTTCGACGATGGGAGGGGGGGGAATGGATTCGCATTCATGTAAACGCGCTTACAATTCAAGGGTATTCAGCTGATTGCTTTCAAATCGTAATTGAGCGCTGACAGCACTTTGGAAATTAAGAGCCTCATTCTGTATCCGTTATTATTGCCACTTACACCAATTTCGAGTTGAAACATTTATCGCACGTTTGAAATGTTAATCTGTCTGGGAGAGCGCGCTTAGATGCATCGGATTCCTTAATGTGCGAACTTACTTTTCGGACAATGTTTTAAACATTAACCATTTGCAGACGGAATATGTTAAGAAGTGAACAGCCGGGGATTTTTTTTCTCCCCCTTGCGGGCAGCTTATAGGGAACAACGAGATAATTTGCGTCCTTCCTAAAATAATCGTATGTTTTACTGGCATTCTGGGATTTGTAGTTCTAGAAGCACAAGACCTATTACGATTACTTTGGAAGCTAATTTCCTGTGTCCTTTCCCTTTAAATGAGCAATTGAATTTAAAGTGTTTGTCTTTGTCTCATTTACAACCAAAATTGGCCCCTCGCTGTGGATCTTTCATCGGAAATGGGCAGCTTATAATTTAGCGAATACAGGTGCCCTTCGCCTCAAGCTGGCGTCCGTGCCAGTGTTCAAACTGACTCCTCCTACGTTTGATTAATGGGAGTATTTGAAAGGCAATTAGCAAGTTTGGCCACAACTGCCTTATCAATCAGACTTGCTATTTAAATTGCCATGACTCCGGTGGAGAACGCACTCACAAGAAACCGTATCAGCAAAACAGAAAGAATGCGGCAAAGCTTCGGCATAATTTACCGTTTTATTCAACAAGATTTATCGGAAGAGAGGGAGAGTTGCCAAATTTGCAATACAGCAGGTTAACGTAAAAGTATGATTGCGTCCATAAATGTACACTCGTACAAAAACGCGCGGTAACAAAATATTGCGATGGTGTTGTATGGGCGATGGTAAATCTACAGACTTAAATCTACGTTCAAATTTACGTGTGCGGTTTTAGATTTATGCTATCATCGCAGCAATGAACGTTAAAGGCAAAATAGCGACACCGCGCCATTATAAATATGACCCAATATTACTGTAATTCTCGACCGTGTTACTAATAGAGACTTTTATTGATATTAAACTGGACCGGGGTTTAATGAGGATTTTTATCCTTCACTCTTGTCTGGCCTTGTCAGTGACGACCAATCAGCGTTGGGCTTATTGCGTAAACCTTTTTCTTTTAATTGCTGAAAACAAATTTAAGATAGATGGCGTCCGTTTAATATTTAATGATTTCTCCTCCCCCCTTGACTATAACGGGTTTAAAAAAAAACAAAAAGGTTACTTGGCAAAACTGACGACAGGCGTCTTGGCACTGACTAATTTCATTTTAATTATCATGAAGTGAAATGTATTCGCTGGTAAATAATGCCGTACAAATTCCGCGGCCCATTAAACAGGAAGATTCCAGCTCGTTAAAACCGCGAATTATCCCTCCCTTCAAATTCTCAATACAGTTCAACGATTTAAGTTTGGGGGAAGTATATATATATATACACACACTATATTTTATTATATATTTCACATTTCCGGTTTTTAGTGAATTTTTACCAATTAGAGCGGAAAAAGGAAAATTTCATCTTGTCCTTGTTCCAGTTCTGAAAAGCTCAACGTTGATGTTATCGCGCGCTTTCATTATTTTCTTTATTCATTGTTGGTATTGAAAGTAATGAATTTAAGAACGCAGAATAGGATAGAATTGTTCTGGGATTTCCTGAGGGATTTAAAATGACAATACTTGGCCCTGAAATATTTTATATTCACTCAAGTGGCCCAAGGTGTTTAAACAAAACCATAGCTACACTGTGCATCTAAAGACCAGAACACTATAGCTACACTGTACATCTAAAGACCAGAACACTACAGCTACACTGTGCATCTAAAGACCAGAACACCACAGCTACACTGTGCATCTAAAGACCAGAACACCACAGCTACACTGTACATCTAAAGACCAGAACACCACAGCTACACTGTACATCTAAAGACCAGAACACCACAGCTACACTGTGCATCTAAAGACCAGAACACCATAGCTACACTGTACATCTAAAGACCAGAACACCATAGCTACACTGTGCATCTAAAGACCAGAACACCATAGCTACACTGTGCATCTAAAGACCAGAACACCACAGCTACACTGTACATCTAAAGACCAGAACACCATAGCTACACTGTACATCTAAAGACCAGAACACCATAGCTACACTGTACATCTAAAGACCAGAACACCAGTCCTACTCTAGAAATAAACTACCCTAGAGGCCTCAATATTTCCATTGATTCTCCAACATTAGTGATTCCTATAGCACCTGGTTATTTCTCTGTGACGACTATTCTACAAGCTTCGGATTTTCTTCATCTTGACACAGTTTATTGTTGGATCCAGGAACTTAGGGAAGATCAAATAATAAAACTCAACCACAAGTTCACTTTCAAGATGTGCGTCTGTTTTTATTTCCAGTGCAAATCCCCCCCCCCCCTTGCACACGTCTCACTAGGCTAAGGAACGACGACTATGCACGTGATACAATAAAATCTGCAATTTGCCCAGGCTATTAATCTACAGCAACCAATCAGAAATGATCTAATTACAGTAGCCCAGTAGAAAGCTAACATGTGATTGGATGCTGCAAATTATTGGCACAGGCAAACCTTTCCACTCATGTCTGGTAGCCACTAACAGGAATTTCGTACAGCAGAAAAATCAGCATTATGGTGACAGAAGTGGGCAATGTTTTAAGAGAAGACCCTTCATCAGGTGCACCCACCATTGAATTTCTCCTTAAAGGGAACACATTTCTCCTTAAAGGGAACACATTTCTTCTTAAAGGGAACACATTTCTTCTTAAAGGGAACACATTTCTTCTTAAAGGGAACACATTTCTTCTTAAAGGGAAAAAATAAATCGTATGCACACAAACACATCAACAAAAAGACAAAAGATAAATCAAAAACCATTTTCACGAAACAACAGATGGCATTAAATACCTGATATCTTCACGGAAACCAAGCTTCGTTACGCCGCGATGATTTGTAATTGTCCTCCGCAGAATGCAAACTAAAACAGATCATTAATAAAATCTAATTAGTTTTCTAACAATTAATTAATGTAATATCACGATTCCAGTTCTCCTTCTTGACAGGCGAAAGCCCCGAATGAAAACATCACCTCCAGTCGCTAAATTAGCGGAATGAATGTGTCACAATGAAAGTGTAAATAAAGGGCAGACACAGACATTCTGTTTCCTTGGTGTAGATACATTTTAAATTGCATAAAAATGGTTTTCCAACTTTATAGACATATTGAGGCATTGTATTGGTAGAGCCACAGTAGATTTTACGTCTGTACAAAATATGTGTGTATCACCAAATTGTCTGCAATAAAAAAACAGAGCGCCTCCCTGTGGTAACCTCATTCATTACAATTGCACAGAATTAAAATAGGATACATTTACTTAGGAAGTTCTTGTTTTTTTTACTTCTGTGCTACTGTGGACTTTATATAAACTTTCCTAAAACCTACCCAAAAATCCCATTGGTCTGCATCCCATTAGATTGGATATACAACCAATCAGAATTGATGGTCAAAATAATTTGTGTCAGTTTATCTAAACCAACCAGATTTTGGCAACAGTTGCTGATTGGCTGCAAAAAAAAAGATTTTCTTTCGCGACTCAATATCGCGTTTGCGAATGTGGGAAAATCCCGGTAAGGGGTTTAATCGCTGCGGGATTTTAACGCCAGCTAAGTCGCGCTAACCGGTAGCGAAACAGTTATAAATTTGCCCAGTGGGTCTGGGTAAATCAGCCCCAATTTCTTTAATGACAAGAGAAACCAAATTACAACCAAAGGGCTAGGCTACACTAGCGCATTTTTCACGCGTTTTCCTCGTGATTTCCGATGCGCATGCGATTGCACGTCCGTTTGCGTTTTGGTAACGCATGCGTTCACCATTTTTGGTGCGTTAACGCATGCATTTCCATAACGCAAAATGGCGAAAACGCATGTGCAAAACGCGAACGTGAAACGCACAAGAATCGAGCACACAATCGCGTGCGATAACGCTCGCGATTTGGTGCGCGATTCCTTGGCGTTGCAGTGTGGCCCCACCCTAAGAGTTGTAATAAACTTACAGCACAAGCCCCAGAATTGTCTTGAAACACTATATGACCACATTGTAGGCTTTTTCTCCCTGTGTTCATGCTTTTAACCGTGAATCTCCAATCAAATTCTAGAAGGTTTGAAGGGTCTGTAAAATCACGGAACACTAAATCATGACAAGAGGATAATTAGGAGCATTACTGAAACATCAGCGATTGCAGACATCTACTTTTACATACGATCCCTTCTTAGCTACATTACGAGTATAATTACTGCGCCGCGCTACACAAACATCAGGAATATTAAGGGAGGGCAAAGCGGAGTATTTAATATTTTAATTTACGCGACAGAAGCTTCAGAACTGACGGGAAAATACACGAATCAATTAAGATGACAAACGCCTGTTAGTTTGAATAACAGTAGATATTATCTTGATGTTCTCGCATGAAACATCTCACGTTATCCCATCAACCCAGTCCCGAGGAACAACGCAGTACATGATAACTTTCCCGTAGATCACCTAACATCTACCAGATTCTAATTAAGACAGGCAAACCGCGGGAGAAAAATTAAAAGACTGACATAGACACGAAGAAATGTTTTTCAAAGGTCTCCTGTAAAAGTTGCGTTTACATTTTCGTTTTTTGTCGTGCAAAAAAATATTTATTAAATAGCAAAAAATCATGGAGTTTGAAGACGGTCTATTATATAAGCATCGAAAGGCCAATTATATCTTATTTTATGAGCAAGCTTAGGAAGAATTCTTTGTAGTTTATATTAAGTGTGTCTATTACGGTACCCTGCACAAGGGGCACGTAACTAAAGAAATGTTTAGAACTTTCATAGGCAATTACAAGCTTTTTAAAGTAAGGCTTGTGTTATTTTGCCATTTACAGTGCTGTATATTCTTTAGAACTTGCCCGGAATAGACTCATCCAATTGAACAAGTTTACAAACTGTGTCGTGTACAAACTCATTGGTCAAAAAGTTGACATAATACAAGTATCAGTACCGCTTACATTACAAAAAAAAACAACCAGAATAAAGTTTTTGGACCAGTATGCGAGTCAAAGTTGGTAGTTCTACTAGTAGAATGTTTGGTCTATAGGTAGCATTAGTAGTGTCATTGTTAATAGAGTTCTACATGATAATTCCATGATGACTTTCCCACAGCCATTGACTGTCTGCTTCTCTCCGAACCACCTCCTTTGAGCATGTTTAAGCTTGTAAAGTATTCAGCTCTGTAGATCTCCTAACAGGGTGTGTATTGCTGTCTTGGGGTTTGGAGGGGTGAGAAAGATAAGTACAAATGTGGTTGGAAACTTTGGAAGGGAGGAAGGACAGATGTATGGTAAAAAACGCAGATTAAAATGACCTACAGAAATCAAATAGGGTGGTGGGGTGAACGTCCCTGGTTAGTGGTCAACAGGAGCTGAGGAACATGCATAACATCTATTCCTGCTGCCAACCTCATCAGAAGTGAGTTCTGCCTCTCTGAAATTTGAGTTCCTCTTATGGAGAATATGGACTCCTACAGGTTGGGTAGCCAGAGGTGAACAGTTCCATACTGAGCTTGTTTTTCCATGGGAGAGAATGTGGTTCCTACAGGTAAGGTTACCAGGGGTGAACAGTTCCATAGTGAGCTTGTATTTCTGAGGAAGAGAATGTGGTTCCTACAGGCAAGGTCGTTCGAAAGGCAATGTTACAGAGGTGGACAGTTCCATACTGAGCTTTGGTTTTGAGGAAGAGACTTGGTTCCTACAGGTGGTTACCAGAGGGGACAGTTCCTACTGAGCTGTTATTCTTTGTTTGGGGGAAGTAGTACTGTGGTTTCATGTGTAATAGTGAATAGTGATGCTAAGACTGTGTGGCACAACAGTGTGTGTGATGTTCCATAGTAGTCTATCCCCTGTTACCGCTACAGTCTCGATTAGTTTGTAGTCTGAGGGATCCTTCGCAACTATTGTGGGTCCTACAGGGTTCACTGGCACACATCACCGGCTCCCCCCCCCCCCCTCTCTCCCGTTCCCCTTCCATGCTTCCCACTGGTGGACAGTTCCATACTGAGATTGTATTCTGAGGAAGAGAATGTGGTTTCCTACAAGGAAGGTTACCAGAGGTTGGACTTCCTGGAGGGAGAGAATGTGGTTCCTACAGGTAGGGTTACCAGAGGTGGACAGTTCCATACTGAGCTTGTATTTCTGAGGAAGAGAATGTGGTTCCTACAGGCAAGGTTACCAGAGGTGGACAGTTCCATACTGAGCTTGTATTTTGGAGGGAGAGAATGTGGTTCCTACAGGTAGGGTTACCAGTGGTGAACAGTTCCATACTGAGCTTGTATTTCTGAGGAAGAGAATGTGGTTCCTACAGGAAAGGTTACCAGTGGTGAACAGTTCCATACTGAGCTTGTATTTCTGAGGAAGAGAATGTGGTTCCTACAGGTAAGGTTACCAGAGGTGGACAGTTCCATACTGAGCTTGTATTTCTGAGGGAGAGAATGTGGTTCCTACAGGTAGGGTTACCATGGTGAACAGTTCCATACTGAGCTTGTATTTCTGAGGAAGAGATGTGGTTCCTACAGGAAAGTACCAGTGGTGAACAGTTTCCCTACCTGAGCTTGTATTTCTGAGGAAGAGAATGTGGTTCCTACAGGAAAGGTTACCAGAGGTGGACAGTTCCATACTGAGCTTGTATTTTGAGTGGAGGGAGAGAATGTGGTTCCTACAGGTAAGGTTACCAGAGGTGGACAGTTCCATACTGAGCTTGTATTTCTGAGGAAGAGAATGTGGTTCCTACAGGCAAGGTTACCAGAGGTGGACAGTTCCATACTGAGCTTGTATTTTGGAGGGAGAGAATGTGGTTCCTACAGGTAGGGTTACCAGTGGTGAACAGTTCCATACTGAGCTTGTATTTCTGAGGAAGAGAATGTGGTTCCTACAGGAAAGGTTACCAGTGGTGAACAGTTCCATACTGAGCTTGTATTTCTGAGGAAGAGAATGTGGTTCCTACAGGTAAGGTTACCAGAGGTGGACAGTTCCATACTGAGCTTGTATTTCTGAGGGAGAGAATGTGGTTCCTACAGGTAGGGTTACCAGAGGTGGACAGTTCCATACTTTAAATTGTTAGAAACTTTTCCTCTAAAGGGCAACTTAAGAAGTTTCAAATTAAAAATAAAAAGTCCCTGTTAATTCCAGACATGACTGGAAAAGTTCTGACGTCTCCTACTGACAGACATGTATATTAATAGTCAGCCCTTATTGAACTAAATATGAATATTCATCTTCATTTATATTTCAAGGCTTTTTGTTCCTCAAGGACCTTGGAAGCCTTCGAACGATTTCCATCCACATTAGTAAAATGACAGGTTTCACTCCTGGGCCCTGACAGAGGTCTGTGGAATTCATCGGAGGTCTTGGAATGAGGGGGCTCCCAGCTGTCCGCAAACACTCATTAAGAGAGGCAAATATCCAGGCGGAATGGCTGGGAGAATTTTTAATCACACGAAGGCTCCGCTAATTAGCTAACTGATGGGGCGTTCAGAGCACAAGGACGAATTCTTTAAACAAAGAGCGTAGAACTTTAAGAGCTTTAATTACTCGTGTGCAGAGTTCAGACGAGAACTTAGGAGCGAATTATTCTCAGAACGAGGGACAGTCTCGATGAAGAAAGTGCAAAACAATCTGCTCTTTAATTCTCACATTCTGGGTAGAAATAGTGGCTACGTTGAACCCCTTTAGGCCGTTACATTAATTTCATCTTTGCTGCATTGAGGAACGGATGGGACTGGTGGGATCTTTGCATAGTAGACATATTACTCTACAGGTTTATTTCCCATTACATTTAGGATTTTGATTTTTTTTAATCCCTACAGTGTCAGTACTGGAAGAGCATCGATATGGGAGCTCTGACTGAACCATCTTATATACAACATGGGCCAGATTAACATCTTTTTACAAAGCCCAAACTTTAAACCGCACTAGGTAGGTTTGAAAATATCAACAGTCCAAATAAGGTGGAGACCTATGGGTATTTTATCTCTGTATTAAGCAGTACAGTTTCAGAATGAAGTCCTGAAGAAAGATCCGGATTAACAGACATCATCAACATAGGCCATAGTCTTCAGGGAAACCCCTGGAAATACAGGCATCCCCACCAATATATCACGCCTCCGAAGTAGAGGATCTATGGCAAACACATAAAGTAAAGGGCTAAGTGGGCAACCTTGCCTTACCCCAGAGGAGACCCTAAAAGACTCTCCTGACCATCCATTCACAAGTGGGAAGCTAACTGCACCTTCATACAGAACTTTAAGCCAATTGACCCTAGGAATACCGTATCTTCCAAGGACACTCCAAAGTTATACTTGTGATTCACTCTATCAAAAGCCTTAGACTGATCCAAAGAAAGGAGGTACTTTCCCCACTCACAGGACTTGCAACACATTAGGGCCTCCTGGACCCCCAATACTGCAGAAAAATAGGATCTACCCTTAACTGTGCAGTGCTGCAGGGGAGAAAGTAACAAGTGTGCTACCTCATACAGGCGATTGAATAAAACTTTTGCCAAGATTTTCCTATCAGTATTGAGCAAGGAGATGGGGCGCCAATTCTCAATCCTGGAAGAATCTAACCCTTTTGACAAAAGTATTAAAGCAGAACATCTCATGGGTGGTGGAAGGAGACCCTGAGTCAGGGAGTCTGAAAAAACCTCCACGAGATTAGGGGCCAGAACATCACAAAAGGTCTTGTAAAACTCCGCTGTAAGACCATCAGGTCCAGGAGACTTTTTAACTGCAAGACCTTCTATGGCTGCCCTCAACTCTTCCACAGTGATATCCTCAGTCGAATTGTCCCAAGGAATGTCATGACTTGAAGGAACCAGAGTTAAACTGGACATGTCAGCCTGGCTGAGTTTTTCCTCACTTAAGAGATCAGTATAGAAATGTTTAACAACTGACAGGATACTATCAGGAGATGTCCTGAAAGTCCCATCCTTCCCCCACAAGCCATTAACTAGCTTGCGGGCGACTGACTCCTTACAGTCTTGGTAGGGATCGGGTGAGTGGTGAGACCCATAATCTCTTTCAAAAGATAAGGAAGCCAGACGATCATACTGAAATTCTCTCATTTGAGACTTTACCCTAGTGATTTCCCCCAAATCACCATAATCAGACACCAACCTATCAAGTTTCCTCTTAAGTTTCAGATAGGTATGATATTTATCTACTACCTTCTCTGTTGCTAAGCCTTGAAAGAGTCTTGCTGTCCTCCTTTTGGTCATCTCCCACCACTCCGTCCTGCTATGACAGAGGTCCTTCAGAGACTCTTGATCCTGAAAGAAAGCCAAAAAAGACTGTTTAGTACATTCCTCCTCAAGGATGGCCGAATTGAGGCGCCAGAGACCTCTACCTTTCGAGGGGGATTCTGGGATATTCAGAGACATGACCAGTAAACAATGATCAGAAAATTCCACTGCCATCACCTCTACAGGAGAGGTAATAGAATTTCCTTTAACAAAAAACCTACCTATTCTACTCCTGCTGCTACCTTTATAGAAAGTGAAACCTCTCTAACCAGTCTCTTTAACTACGCTATTTAAAAAATGACTGTCGTACCCTAATGGACCAGCCAGGCCTCTCCTGTCCATCGGCCTAGTGATGGTGTTAAAATCCCCACCAAACACTACTGACTGAGCCGTAAAAAGAAAGGGCTTAATCCTGATAAATAGTTCTTTCCTCTCACGCTTAGATTGCGGGCCATAAAAGTTGATGAGGCGCAGAGGTGAACCACCCATCAGGATGTCCAAGACCATGCAACGTCCCATCTCAAGCTCAATTACCCGTTTGACCATTACCTGATCTGTTTTAAAAAGTACAGCCACTCCACTGAAAGGCTCGGCCGCAAGAGACCAAAAGGAAGGGCCACAGGACCACTCCCTCTTCGCTTGATGTAAAACAGCCAGCTTGTTAAGCCTGGTCTCTTGCAAAAATAAAATGTCTGCCTCAATTTGGCAGAGCAAAAAATAGGCCATTCTACGTGCACTTACAGACTTGATGCACAGCGAATTGGAGGGGGCACAGCCATTTACAGGGTAATTGAAATTATGGGGAGTTTTCATTTCCCCTTTTTTACCCTCCTTCCCTCATCATCGGACCCTTCTCTCTTTGCAGATAAACCTAAAGGTAAACATTCTGCTTCCTCCAAACCAATTTCCACCAAGACATCATTATTATCGAGTTCTCTTTCTAGACGGCATGTTACCTCATTGATGTCTTGGTCATTTTCAATATTCAGTATGGAATATGGGTTGTCTGTTTCCATAGGGTTTTTTTGGTTTTGGGACCCCCACCTTTCTTTTTCACTGTCACCCAGCCTCCTTCCTCTGCAGGAGGGGGCTTCCTACTGGAGGATGTGGGTCTGACAGGAGGGGAGGGTCTCACACCAGTTGGTTCCCGCACAGATCCTATGGACTTGACACTCTGGCGAGTTTTACTTGACAGGTGTTTGGGTTTAATCTCAGCTGGGGCTTTTCTCTGTGTAGATACTGCTTTATTCTCCACAGGTGGGTTGGATATTACAACAAGTTCGGTGTTTTCTGGGGCCAGTTCAACTACAGCATCCACCGCTTCCTCCATTTCCTCCGAAAACTCCTTCTCAATTTGCTGCCAGGAGACAGGGCACGAGGTGTAGGAATGACCTGTCCCCCCACACAGGTTGCAGCAGATGCTGTTGGACCCTCTTTAGCCCATGCCCCAGATTTAAAACAAAGCACATTTCAGCTTGTCACAAAACCTACTCAAATGCTAAGGACCCACACTTCCAGCATTGCCTTGGCTGGCCTGGTAGAAACATTGTATCGATCTTTACCATTATAGGCGAATTGGGAATGTGCTGGGTAAAATTGCGTATAACATGTAACTTCATATTACATCTCCAGCCCCCATCCCATATGCCATTGTGGTCAAGGTTCTTTGACAGATCATTCTGGACAGTGCCGTATCTACCAAGCCAGGTTTTCAGGTCAGAGGGTGGAATGCTCTCATTAAAGACCTTAATGGTCACCCTTACACACCGGCTTGGAGACCGCCAATGCCCTGAAATGTTTCCACAGTGCAGGAAATCCGTCAAAACTCTTCCAGAGTGTCAAGTTCATGGGCCAAAACTCACAATAAATTCCCCAGGATTGGGCCCAGAATAATGCAAAGATGTCGGCCATCGAACCCAGCCCGAATAGCCGATCAATAACATTGTCCCTCCCTGCGCAGGACCCTCCCCCGCCCACTTCAAATTGACCACATTCCTCCTAGATGGTACATTGTTAGGTACATATGGACGGTGCATAGGAACAGTATTGGGATTTATTGTAGCCATTCTTGCATAGAAACTGAAGGCTGGATAAGAGTGGGTAAAACAGGAACAGTGTACCAGTAGGGTTACAGCAGGGACAGGGTTACCAGCAGGGACAGGTTACCAGCAGGGATAGGGTTACCAGCAGGGACAGGGACAGGGTTACCAACCAGACAAGGGTTACCAGCAGGGACAGGGTTACCAACCAGGACAGAGTTACCAGCAGGGAGGTTACCAGCAGGGAAGGGACAGGTTACCAACCGGGACAGGGTTACCAGCAGGGAGAGGTTACCAGCAGGGACAGGGTTACCAACCAGGAAAGACCTACAACCACACCAGGAGGATTACCATAGGACAGGGTTCTATACGGACAGACCTACCAACCAGGACAGGATTACCAGTAGGGACAGGGTTACTAGTACGGACAGACCTACCAACCAGGACGGATTACCAGTAGGGACAGGGTTACTAGTACTGACAGACCTACCAACCAGGACAGGATTACCAGTAGGGACAGGGTTACCAACCAGGACTGGATTACCAGTAGGGACAGGGCTACCAGATGAGACAGGGTCAGATACAGGGTTACCAGCAATGACAGGGTTACCAGATGATACAGGGTTTACCAGTAGTTACAGTGTTAACAGCATCAGATACAGGGTTAAACACAGTATTACTGGGGGGTATGGGAAGGGTAATGGGAACAGACACAGGGTTAAACGCAGTATTACTGGAGGGTACGGGATGGGTAATGGGAACAGACACAGGGTTAAACACAGTATTACTGGGGGGTACGAGATGGGTAATGGGCACAGACACAGGGTTAAACACAGTATTACTGGGGGGTAGGGACGGGTAATGGGAACAGACCAGGGTGGTTAAAACACAGTATTAGGGGGGTACGGACGGGTAATGGGAACAGACACAGGGTTAAACACAGTATTACTGGGGGGTACGGGAGGTCAGGTAATGGAACAGACTACAGGGTTAAACACAGTATTATGGGGGTACGGGACGGGTAATGGGAACAGAACAGGGTTAAAAACAGTATACTGGGGGGTACGGAGGGTAATGGGAACAAGACCACGGGTTAAACACAGTTTACTGGGGGGGGTACGGGACGGGTAATGGGAACAGACACAGGGTTAAACACAGTGTTACTGGGGGGTACGGGACGGGGGTAAGGGGACCAGACACAGGGTGTGTTACTGGGGGGTACGGGACGGGTAATGGGACAGACACAGGGGTTGTGTTACTGGGGGTACGGGATGGGTAATGGGAACAGCACAGGGTTAAACACAGTATTACTGGGGGGTACGGGAGGGTAATGGGAACAGACACAGGGTTAAACACAGTATTACTGGGGGGGTACGGGACGG
The DNA here is from genome assembly GCA_019447015.1 of Hymenochirus boettgeri. NCBI lineage: Eukaryota > Metazoa > Chordata > Amphibia > Anura > Pipidae > Hymenochirus > Hymenochirus boettgeri. The sequence goes on along the minus strand of JAACNH010000429.1, from coordinate 41,110 downwards.
GGGGGGGGGTAATGGGAACAGACAACAGGGTGTGTTATGGGGGGTACGGGACGGGAATGGAACAGACACAGGGTTAAACAGTATTACGGGGGGGTACGGGAGGGTAATGGGACAGAACACGGGTTAAACGCAGTATTACTGGGGGGTAGGGATGGGTAATGGGAACAGACACAGGGTTTAAACGCAGTGTTACTGGGGGGTACGGGACGGGTAATGGGAACAGAACAGGGTTAAACCAGTATTACTGGGGGTACGGGATGGGTAATGGGAACAGACACAGGTAAAAACAGTAGTACTGGGGGTACGGGACGGGTAATGGGAACAGACACAGGTCGGTGTTACTGGGGGGGTACGGACGGGTAATGGGAACAGCACGGGTAAACACAGTATTACTGGGGGGGTACGGGACGATGGGTAATGGAACAGACAAAGGGTTAAACGCAGTGTTACTGGGGGGGGTACGGGAGGGTAATGGGAACAGGACACAGGGTTAAACGCAGTGATTACTGGGGGGGTACGGGAAGGGTACGGGTAATGGGACACAGGACACAGGTTAACACAGTATTTACTGGGGTTGGGAGGGTAATGGGAACAGACACAGGGTTAAAAGCAGTATTACTGGGGGGTACGGGATGGGTAATGGACAGACACAGGGTTAAAGCAGATTACTGGGGGGTACGGGACGGGTAATGGGACACAGAACAGGGTTAAACGCAGTGTTACTGGGGGGGTACGGGCAGCGGTAATGGGAACGACACAGGGTTAAACGACAGTGTTACTGGGGGGACGGGACGGGTAATGGGAACAGACACAGGGGTTAAACGACAGTGTAAGGGGGGTACGGGAAGGGTAATGGGAACAGACACAGGGTTAAATAGCAGTATATGGGGGTACGGGACGGGTAATGGGAACAGACACAGGGTTTTTAAACGCAGTATTACTGGGGGGTACGGGAAGGGTAATGGGAAACAGACACGGGTTAAACGCCAGTTACTTACTGGGGGGTACGGGACGGGTATGTAATGGGAACAGGAACAGGGTTAAAGCAGTATTACTGGGGGGTACGGGACGGGTAATGGGAACAGACACAGGGTTAAACGCAGTATTACTGGGGGGTACGGGAGGGGTAATGGGAACAGACACAGGGTTAAACGCAGTATTACTGGGAGGTAGGGACGGGTAATGGGAACAGACCCACATGGGTTAAACGCGTATTACTGGGGGGTACGGGACGTGGGTAATGGGAACAGGACACAGGGTTAAACGCAGTATACTGGGGGGTCGGGACGGGTAATGGGAACAGACACAGGTTAAACGCAGTATTAATGGGGGGTACGGGACGGGTAATGGGAACAGACCAGGGTTAAACGCAGTATTACTGGGGGTACGGGACGGGTAATGGGAACAGACACAGGGTTAAAACGCAGTATTACTGGGGGGTACGGGACGGGTAATGGGAACAGACACAGGGTTAAACGCAGTATTACTGGGGGGTACGGGACGGGTAATGGGAACAGACACAGGGTTAAACGCAGTATTACTGGGGGGTACGGGACGGGTAATGGGAACAGACACAGGGTTAAAGCAGTATTACGGGGTACGGGACGGTAATGGGAACAGGCACAGGGTTAAACACAGTATTACTGGGGGGTACGGGACGGGTAATGGGAACAGACACAGGGTTAAACACAGTATTACTGGGGGGTACGGGACGGGTAATGGGAACAGACACAGGGTTAAACACAGTATTACTGGGGGGTACGGGACAGGTAATGGGAACAGACACAGGGTTAAACACAGTATTACTGGGGGGTACGGGACGGGTAATGGGAACAGACACAGGGTTAAACGCAGTATTACTGGGGGGTACGGGACGGGTAATGGGAACAGACACAGAGCCATCAGAGACCAGGTGTTGGAACTTACCTCCACCGATTGGTGGACCTTCCATCTCTTTGGCTATAGGTTCAGTAAATTGAGATATTACAGTTACATCTTTCACAGGGTCTATTACCACAGATTGTTTGAATGGAGCACAGGAAGTGATGTCATCAGTGCTCACCGTACACCTGGAGAAGCATGGTGCAGCCTCTTCCTGAACCACTTCACTGACCTCGGTGGCCATCTTGGATTCCCTCCCAGCACTGGGAAATGGTGGAACAGGTGTTGTTTTCCCTGGATATGTGGAATCCTGCAGTCCAGGACCATCACGGCTACCTACCCCACTGAGGATTGTCTCAGGTATTACCTCCTTTCCTTGTGTAGCAGGTAAGTGTCCATCCTCAGTATTTCCAGCACTGGGCACCGCAGGGTTAATTCCGTCAGCACTCGACATCTGACAATATACAAACTTGGAGGACACAGAGGCCTGGGACTCCACAGGTAAGTGTTCCTCGCTGACGCACTCACCGCCATGCGAAACACTCTCCTTCCCTCGTTCTTTCTCTGCTGAGAACCGGTCTGTTACTGCGAAGGCCTCATGCATAGGCCCGATTGTATCAGACAGCTCCATTTCTTCCTGGATCAGCTTTTCCAGCTTCACTTCCATATTCTGGATTACAACTTTAATCTTTGGCCTGTTTGTGGAGAAGGCCCTTGTGTGCTCGTCTTTCTTCCCTTTCAGCTTGGAACACAGACGGCGAATTGCTTCTCTCACAGCATTGTACCTCTTTAGGTCTTCCACCAAGGCCTCTGCAAACCCCTGATCCCCAGGCTCAAGTTTTCTCCTAGCACTGGGGACCGAGGTGGAAGGCCCAGGGCCTGGATCTCCGCTGGGAGGCTTCCCAGGGCTCCTGGAGGCCATGCCAGGCCGGAAAAACAGCTCTCACAGTGGGAAAATCAGCAAACTCGCACACTGGTCAGGAGCTCTGCAAAATACGTCCTCTAGTAACATAGTATTGGAGGTTGTATAAAGACATACGTCCATCTAGTCCAACCTTTATACCCTACCAATAATGTCTGTATAACAGTTACATAGTAACATAGTATTGGAGGTTGTATAAAGACATACGTCCATCTAGTCCAACCTTTGTACCCTACCCATAATGTCTGTATAACAGTTACATAGTAACATAGTATTGGAGGTTGTATAAAGACATACGTCCATCTAGTCCAACATTTATACCTTACCCATAATGTCTGTATAACAGTTACATAGTAACATAGTATTGGAGGTTATATAAAGACATACGTCCATCTAGTCCAACCTTTGTACCCTACCCATAATGTCTGTATAACAGTTACATAGTAACATAGTATTGGAGGTTGTATAAAGACATATGTCCATCTAGTCCAACCTTTATACCCTACCCATAATGTCTGTATAACAGTTACATAGTAACATAGAATTGGAGGTTGTATAAAGACATACATCCATCTAGTCCAACCTTTATACCCTACCCATAATGTCTGTATAACAGTTACATAGTAACATAGTATTGGAGGTTGTATAAAGACATACGTCCATCTAGTCCAACCTTTTATACCCTACCCATAATGGTCTGTCTAAACAGTTACATAGTTAACATAGTATTGGGGAGGTTGTATAAAGGACAACGTCCATCTAGTCCAACCCCTTTATACACTACCCATAATGTCTGTATAACAGTTCATAGAACATAGTATGGATGGGTTGTATAAAGGACATACGTTATCTAGTCCAACCTTTATACCCTACCCAATAATGTCTGTATAACAGTTACAAGTAAACATATATTGGAGGTTGTATAAAGACATACGTCCATCTCTCACACCTTTATACCACTACCCATAGTCTGTATAAACAGTTACATAGTAAATAGTATTGAGAGGTTGTATAAAGAAATACGTCTATCTAGTCCAACCTTTATACCCTACCCATAATGTCTGTATAACACGTACATAGTAAACATAGTATTGGAGGTTGTATAAAGACTTACATCCATCTAGTCCAACCTTTATATCCTACCCATAATGTCTGTCTAACAGTTACATAGTAACATAGTATTGGAGGTTGTATAAAGACTACGTCCATCTAGTCAACCTTTATACACTACCATAATGTCTGTATAACAGTTAATAGTAACATAGTATTGGAGGGTTGTATAAAGACATCGTCTATCTAGTCCAACCTTTATACCCTACCCATAATGTTGTATAACAGTTACATGTAACATAGTATGGAGGTTGTGTTAAAGACATACGTCCTATCTAATCCAACCTTTATACCTACCCATAATGCCTGTATAACAGTTACATAGTAAACCTAGTATTGGAGGTGTATAAAGGACATACGTCCATCTAGTCCAACCTTTTATACCCTACCCTAATGCCATGTATAACAGTTACATAGTAACATAGTATGGAGGGTGATAAAGACATACGTCTCCATCTAGTCCAAACCTTTATACCCTACCCATAATGTCTGTTATAACCAGTTACATAGATAACATAGTATGGAGGTTGTTTAAAGACATACGTCCATCTAGTCCAACCGTTATACCTACCATAATGTCTGTATAAAAAGTACATAGTAACATAGTATGGAGGTGTATAAAAGACATACGTCCATTTAGTCCAACCTTTATCCTAACCCATAATGTCTGTTATAACAGTACATAGTAAACATAGTATTGGAGGGTTGTATAAAGACTATGTCCTATCTAGTCCACCTTAAACCCTACCCATAATGTATGATAACAGTTAAATAGTAAACACTAGTATTGGAGGTTGTATAAAGGACATACGTCCACTCAGCCAACCTTATACCTACCCATAATGGCTGTATAACAGTACACAGTAAAATAGTATGGAGGTTGTATAAAGACATACGTCCTCATAGTCCAACCTTATTACCCACCCTAATGTCTGTATAACAGTTACATAGTAACAAGTATTGGAGGTTGTAAAGTCATACGTCATCTAGTCCAACCTTTATACCTACCCATAATGTCTGTATAAACAGTTACATAGTAACATAGTATTGGAGGTTGTATAAAAGACATAGTCCATCTGTCCAACCTTTATACCCACCCATAATGTCTGTATAACAAGTTACATAGTAACCAATAGTATTGGAGGTTGTTATAAAGACATATGTCCATTAGTCCAACCTTAATACCTACCCAGAATGTCTGGATAACAGTTACATAGTAAACTAGTATTGGAGTTGTATAAAGACATACGTCCATTCTACCACAACTTATACCCTACCCATAATGTCTGTATAACAGGTATACATAGTAAAATAGTATTGCAGGTTGTAATACATACCGACCCATTAAGCCTCTCTTGAAGTAAAAAGGGAGATTTAGTAGAAGTTTGTTTATGCGGTAGGAACGGTGATTGTTCTGTTCCGGTTTTCATTTTTAACTAGAATAATGCGACCACTAATTTCTGTAAATACACCGTGGGGCTTCCTAACATAGAGTATTATAGAATTTCTTGCAGTTTGGAATGATTTGCGTCTAGGCCTTAATCTAATGTGTTTCTACGTCCGCGTGCAGTTTCCTTCTTTCAGTCTCTGGGTTGGATCAGGAAATATATAGATTTAATTATATGGACATAGGAAAGGTCAGAATGGAAAATGTAAACGTAAAAAAAAAAAAAATCTGAAATCTTCTGAAATTTTGTCACATAACAACGATGATGTCACTTAGGGACCTTTAAACGCTCATTTTATCAGAAATTGTAGCTTCGTTCACAATACTAAAATAAACGGTTCTTTACCGGGCACAATAACCACTTGTTATTTTAAGGACTACATCTCCCAGCATCTCTGAGAAAGGTTTACACATAGTAGGAAGGTTTTGGCAGATGATGTCTCTAATATACGCCAGCCAGGCTAGTTACTTATTATCATTGGCTCACAGGGGGAAGGCACGTAAGCAATGTTGTATTTTGGCTGTGTGGGTCCATGTGACTTTTAATGCAATGTGAACATGCCTATGGGGGTTTTCTTTTCCCAAAAGACACTGAAAAAGTCTGAAAAGTTTTGCTCCTCTTCAAGCTCTCCAAGCTGGTCTAAGTTGCAAATCCTCATAAACAACAGCTAGGGGAATAGCATTAAGTCAGTGGCGTAGCTACAGACTTCTGGACCCTGATGCAAAAATTTGGGCATGGGCCCCCCAACACCACCGAAAAACATAATGGCACTGCAACCAAATGAATAATCAATGGTAAAATGCGTTGTATATAACCACTGGTAAAATAGTTGGCACCACAGAATCGGTTTAAATGCTCGCACACAAACAATGGTAAAATTCTTTGTAATACAGACTACTGGGAAAACAGTTGGCACACGACTGGCGCAGTTTGGAACCTTTGCAACAAAATGGGGCCCCTTCTTGGCACAGGGCCCTGGTGTGTCGCATCCCCTGCAACACCGGTTAGCTACTCCCATGCATTAAGTCATTGGCTGTGTGATGTCATCTTTTACATCCATGACTGACTGCTATGCAGAAGAGAGGTTACAAGAATATGAGGCAGCATTTAGGCTTAGACTTACCTCTCAGTTTTAACTATGAATTTTTGGGGGTGATTTACTATATACCATTTTTGATTTAAGGGGTGGAACTTGCCCTTTTAAGTGGAAATAGAGATTCAAAAACAAAAAAAGCAAAGAATTAGCAGCAGAAACTGTAGTAAAGATGAAAGCGTTTGCGCTTGCGTTTTTTTTTCCAAATCATTGGAAACACACCGAAAACAACGTGCTTTCGGGTGCGAATAGGATTTGCGTTCCGCATTTTAACCGCAATCGCGTGTGTGTTTTCTAATACTTGATAAAAAACAACAACATGCGCAAACGCAACATAAATGCACGTGAAATTGCATGCGATTCTGTGAGTGATTGCGTTGTAGTGTGGCCGTGCCCTAAAGGCGGATTATTCTCTATAAACCACTCGGAGAGAAAGAATTAAGATTTGAAAAAGCCACGCGGCAGACTGGTAAGTAACGAGAGTAATATTCACACAACGGTAATATAGTCAAATGTTTCTCTGATTGTTCTGGGTTAAATAAAACTGTGAAAGTGTTTTTTTAATAGAGTCTGGAAATTTACTACTAAAAACAGGCAGATTGCACATTAGAGAACTAAACATGCGAGGGTTTGTCTTCTGCACCGGGACAATAAAAAGATTAAATACAATAATTTGCACATTTACTGCGAGCGCTGCATGTCCCAGAATCCTCAGCAAGGCAGCACGCAAACCTCTAAGGGAAGTATTTATGAAGCTATTAAAGGGTAGGGTGTTGTTGGGACAATATAGTGTCCTATCAACATTGGAAAGTTAGAGACCGCAATCCTGAGTGATTAATGGTATTTTACAACACGGATTGTCTCATTCATACAATGTAAAATGCCAAAGTGGTTTGCGCATCAACAAACAATATAGTTAAATAACGGAGATTAGTGTTAAATAATTCCGTTAGTCAAAGTATCTCCCCGTAGTGTAAATAGCGCCGTAAAAACTAATTGTGAAATAATGCTTAGTAGTGTAAATTTAATAAATGTAAAATAATGCATTGTAATGCCTTTAAAGGAAAATAGCACCCCTAGAGGAATATTTTTTAAAGATAAACAGATCTACGAAACCTCCTGCCTGTCACATGACGAGCAGGGAGTTACATAAAATTTTAAACAGGCAACAAGTTGTGAAACAAATTAAAGTTTTGTTTTTCTCAATGCCTATCTATCCATTAAATCAATAAACAGCCAAGACGTTGAGAGAGAATGTGAAGGATTTTTCATCTGATGAGCGTAGACCTTGAAAATCTAACCAGATAGAATCGCCTCCTAACAAGATGGACATCCAGATTCCCCGCTCAGCGCGGGACGCACATTCCTGTTAATTACAGTGAAGGATGAAGTTCCATCTATTGACATTTTTTTGCTTTCATGTCATGGATCAATACGGAAACACTCCAGCAAAGATATTAAATGTTTAAACTTTCATTCACCTCCACGATAAACCCAGGCAGAAGAACAACAAAAAAAATGAACCAAAAAAGTTCAAATATTTTTTCCCCATCCTTAAAGGGATATCAGGAATTAGGAAAACTTTTCGCAGTAATGACTGGTAATCCACGATTGGGCCTTACGGTGACCTCTATTTACTATCCATATTCCTGTGCCTTTCTTATTGGATATGGAAGATTATTTGATTGAATATAAAACTGGAAATTGGAAAAAAAATGGCTGGATGTCATAATCGTATCATGAGTGACCGTTGGCGCAAGGTGGGGAATTGCTATTGGTTCTTCCAATCAGCTTTACCATCTGTTGTATATAAATAGTTTAAAGGGCAAACTCCAGCACAAAAAACAGTCGAAAATTCTTTAGAAGCATTACCCCCGCCAAAAACCCACTTTCGTTATAATCTCACCTTCTTTTAACGGCTGCCATGCTGAGCTGTAGCTATAGGTACTTGCAAACAGCCAATCCCGGTTGTTACAAACTAAGGCTGGCAGCCATACCGAACAAGTGGTCACAAGCATGTTCAGCTCCTGAGCGCGCTTCTAACCAGCAAGCATAGGAGAAGCCGAGATGGGGACTTCCAGCTGGGGGATAACGGGACATTGTTTAGCATTTCAGGTTAGACTAACCTTTCGATTTTTAACTATTGCGTTTGTTGGATTTGAGGGTTATTTTACCTATGTAACACTCTGTAACATACCACAAATCTGGGCAATTGTACCAAATACCAAAACTGGGGCGAGCAGAGTTCCCCCCCCCCAACCGAACTGCTTTAATTAAGTGATGATTATTTCACAATTATCTCTTTCCCCCTTTATTTTAATGCAAGGTAAGAGCGATGTCACGCCAGTGAACTCAGTTCATTAATTAAAAGGGATTGCGGAGGTCCTTAGCCACCAACGCTCGTCTCTCTCAGATAGAGGTCATATTTCATACCCCTGCGCGTGTCAAACTACAGGCATCAACGTGCTTGCTGGGCCCTAGAGACGGGACAATCAATGCCTCTCGTCAGACGCATTATGGAACCAGATGACTTCCTGTCTAAAATAAAGGGGAAAAGGGAAACGGTCTCTGGGCACTGCGGATAGAATAGCCATGAATTACAAGAGTATTTTTGGAAGTGCGCCAGGTTCACAATTAATAGCCATCGAGCATCTGGGGTGTTAAATCTGTTAGATGAAAATACTGTGGAATTCATTTCGAGCTTCGGCTGCAGAGAACTGACCCGTGTTACCGCAACGTTTAAACCGGAGGAAACCTTCAAAAAAAATTAAATTTCGCAGGGAGAAGGATAAGGGGTTTCAGAGTGGACTTTAAACGGAAACAGCGATGGGGACCAATCTGACTCCCCACATACAACGAGTAGTGTAGTAGTAAGAGTGAAGTAAGAGGAAATGCGTGTTTAGCTGTAAAATTCCCGAAAAGGTGAAAAAAATTCCGCAGTTTGGAATAAAATTTCCCAGAATAAAGTGATGTCAACAGATTATTAACAGGATTCCGTTAACTTGGAGTGAAAGGAAATCCAGGTCTAATTACCACGTTACCTGTAGTTAGCTCCTGACATATACCTGTCTGTTAATGAATGGGAGGGATTAATTAATTGGGGTGCAGTGCAGGGGAGAACGTTATTGCATCTGTAGTTCAATAGTTGATAGATGGTGAATAAAGGTAGTTGGACAGGGATATCTATTCAGGGTTCAAACATTACCACGAAGGTAAATGTTGTGTTGTGATCTGTATAGATTATACTTTAGATGTTGTGGACACTTTAAATAGAACGCTGGTTATGAGGCCTGGTTAACATGTAGTTCATAGTTGGCTTTACATAGGGGTGTTAACCATCATCGATTCATGTATAGCAAGGTCCACATAGGCAGGGCCGCCAGTCTGCGGCATCACGCTTAGTGATGTCCACGACACCATGGGGTTTTGAGAGGCATTGGCTGACACGGCTCTCGATTAGCCATGATCCCGGAAAGTAGCATGGGCGGATGAGGTCATTGCCGTGGCGCGTCTGCTAGATAATAAAAATGGCGCCATATTGTGCTTTGCATGACCGGGGATACCAGTGTTCCTCTCTCCTGGTATGTTAAGTTGTCTAAGGTGGAGGTCACAGTATTTGGCAGCGTGGCATCTTGCAGGAAGTGGACTATTGGGAGCCGTACATGCCCTCTGGTAACACAGAGGTTGGCATCCAAGATTCGATCTCAGGCTAGATTATTAACATCAATTAAGATGGAGGTGCACGGGTGCCCAAATATAAGTTGGCTAAAAGGCCATGGTTTAATAAATGTTATAAAAAAAAATAAACTGTGGCCGACTGTTTTCTCACCAAAAAACATCTTGTCCGTGTAACCTTTTAGTATGAATAAAAAGAGTTTAAATATTTGGGTCTATTTGTTAGCAGTGGTTCATCCCTCCAAGGTCTACCACAGAATGATGGTTAGCATACGTATTTCCAAGTTGACCAGGACAATCTTGAATGGGTAGAGTTGGGCAGTCTGGATGGGCGCAGAAGGTTTATAGTATTAGTACAGTACAGTACACGTATAGTACAGTATAGTCAGTACTTGAGGTTGAATAAAGACATACGTCCATCCAGTCCAACCCATCTCGCAATATCCTCATTTCTGCCTAAATTTGATCCAGAGGAAGGCAAAAAAAAACCCACAAATTTATGATGAAGGGAAAAAAAAACTTTTCCTGACTCCAAGTGGTGTGGGAAATTTCCCTAATCAACTCTACTTTATGTTCAATACCAGTAACTTGTAACATTCCTTGTTTGTAGAAATCATCCAGCTTTTTATTAAACGACCAATGAACCTGCCAAACAACGTCCACTGGAAGACACAGTTCCCTAGCTTTACCGTTCTCACAGTGACAAACCCTTCCAACTCTACGTTATGTATCTCATTACCAGTAACTTGTAACATTCCTTGTTTATAGAAACTCATCCAGCTTTTTATTAAACTGACCAATGAACCTGGCCATAACAACGTCCACTGGAAGACAGTTCCATAGCTTTACAGTTTCTACAGTGACAAAACCTTTCCCAACTTACTTTATGTATCAATACACGTAACTTGTAACATTCCTTGTTTGTGAGAAACTCAATCCAGCTTTTATTAAACTGACCAATGAACTGCCATAAACAACGTCCACTGGAAGACAGTTCCATAGCTTTACCGTTCTCACAGTGACACACTTTCCCAACTCTACTTATGTATCAATACCAGAACTTGACATTCCTTGTTTTAGAAAACTCATCCAGCTTTTTATTAAACTGACCAATGAACCGCCATAACAACGTCCACTGGAAGACAGTCATAGCTTTTTACCGTTCTCCAGTGACAAACCCTTTCCCAACTCTACTTTATGTTATCAATACCAGTAAACTTGTAACATTCCTTGGTTGTAGTAAACTCATCCAGCTTTTTATTAAATGACCAATGAACGTCCATAACCAACGTCCACTGGAAGACAGTCCATAGCTTTACACGTTTTCCATCAGTGACAACCTTTCCAACTCTACTTTAGATCAAACCAGTAACTTGTAACATTCCTTGTTGTAGAAACTCATCCAGCTTTTTATTAAACTGACCAATGAACCTGCCATAAACAACGTCCACTGGAGCAGTTCCATAGCTTTAACGTTCTCACAGTGAAAAACCCTTTCCAACTCTACTTATGTATCAATACCAGTAACTTGTAACACATTCTGTTTGTAGAAAACTCATCAGCTTTTTATTATAAAACTGACCAATGAACTGCCCTAACAACGTCCACTGGAAGGCAGTTCCATAGCTTACGTTCTCAAGTGACAAACCCTTTCCCAACTCTACTTGTATCATAACCAGTAACCTGTAACATTCCTTGTTTTGTAGAAAACTCATCCAGCTTTTAATAAACTGACAATGAACCTGCCATTACAAAGTCCACTGGAAGACAGTTCATAGCTTACCGTTCTCACAGTGACAAAAACCCTTTCCCAACTTACATATGTATCAATACCAGTAACTTGTAACATTCTGTTTGTAGAGAAACTGATCCAAGCTTTTTATTAAACGACCAATGAACCTGCCATAACGTCCATGGAAGACAGTTCCATAGCTTTAACCGTTCTCACAGTGACAAACCCTTTTCCCAACTCTACTTTATGTATCAATCCCCAGTAACTTGTAACATTCCTTGTGTAGAAAAATCATCCAGATTTTTATTAACTGACCAATGAACGCCATAACAACATCCACTGCAACAGTCCATAGCTTTACCATTTCACAGTGACAAACCCTTTCCCAACTTGACGCCTAAACCTTTTATCTTCAAGTTTAAGGGATGTCCACGTGTCCTTGACATGTTCTATTGGTGAACAATGCCCCCAGATAGTTTAGTATTGGCCCGTTAATGTATTTATACACAGTAATCATATCCCCACGCAAAGCCTTTTCTCCAGTGTACATAATTATTACTTTTTCAGTCTCTCTTCATATTCAAGCTCCCCCAATCCCTTATTAATTTAGTTGCCCTTCTCTGAACCCTTTCCATTTCAAAGATGTCCTTTTAGTACACAGGATTCCAAAAAAACGCACCGGCATATTCCAAATGAGGCTTACCATGCTTTGTAAGAGGGAGAATTACATTTTCCTCCCTTGAATCCATACCTCTCTTATACAAGGAACATACATGCTGGCTCTGGCTGTTGCCGCGGCACTGCTTGTACCTTTAAGTTTGTTATCCACCAAAACTCCAAACTCCCTTTCCAACAGGGATTCACTTAACACAGCAGCATTTATAGTATAAGCAGACACAAGGATTTTTAAGTCCAAAAATGCATCACCTTCCATTTATCAAACATTGAATTTCATCTGCCCACTTAGCAGCCCAATGTGACAATCTATCTAGACCCCCTGTAACGATTGCACATCCTCTGAAGCTTTTAATGGTTGACAAAGTTTTGTGTCATCGCGAACACAGAAACCTTGCTGACCATACCCACTTCCCAATCATTAATGAATAGATTAATGAAAGCGGCCCAGCACAGAACCCTGTGGCTCCCACTTAGACTTTAGTCCATAATGATGAAGCCCCATTAACAACTACTCTATGATCCTATTCATTAACCAATTTTCTATCCATGTACAAATGTGACTCCCAGACCAACAGACCTTAGCTTATACATTAGTCGCCTATGGGGGGACTGTATCAAACAAGCCTTTGTAAAAGCCAAGTAAACTACATCTACTGCTATGTCAGAGCTTCTAAATTTCGTTACTTACTCTCCCTCATAAAACCAAGCAAGTTAGTTTGACAAGATCTTTCGCTCCTAATCCATGCTGGTTACTACTTAAATGTCAGTCCTTGAAAACATATCTCAGAACATGTTCCCATATTAAACTTTCCAGATTTCCCCCCCACTGAAGTTAAACTACAGGCCTGTAATAGCCGCTGCTGTGAACGACTACCTTTTTGAATATTGGAATAACATCAGCCTTTTTCCAATCCAGAGACACCAGAATGAGGAATTTGGCAAAAATAAGAAACAATGGCATAGATAAACACTGTGAACTTAGCTCCCTAAGTTACCGAGGTATGTATTTTATCCGGTCACGGAAGATTTATGTATAATATTAACCTATTTAGTTGATTGCAACTTGAATCTTTTTATACCATTATTGCTACTATACTCTATGATATCTGTACTTGGAACTTCTTGTGTATATAGAGGGAAAAAAAGTATTCAAGAATTGTTTATTTTGCTTTCATCGCCATCCTCCGTTACAAACTTATCCCCATTAATTTAATGGTTGCCACATTCTCAGTCCTTTCAAGTCCTCCTATCTTCTTCTTACTATTAATATTCTTTAAATATTTTTTGCTTAGTGAGCTTTGTTCAGCTATCCTAAACTTCCTATTACATTTTAGCTAGTTTGATTGCTTTCTACCTCCTTTTACAGTTTTAGAATCCTAAAGCCCTTTTCGTTCCCTCGCCTTAAAGGTTTTAAATGCCTTTGTCTTCCTTTACATTGATTGCCTGTTACATCAGAAATTCACAGCCACATGGCGCGGATTTATTTTTTTTACATTTATTTCCCAAGGGTATAAATTATAGTGACACGGCTTAAAATCCCCTTGAACACCAGTCCACTTCTGCTCTAGTACCTTTACACTGATAATACATTATCCCAGTTAGACATGTCTGAAGAGCCTGCTTTTAACCTGGAAAAATTGCCTTCCCGAAATTAAAGTCTTTGTTAACCACCAGTGACTATTTACATAGTCACTATTTCCCTAATCCTCCAGTTACCTTTATATCTATAATGCGCTCCACAATGTTAGATTTACTAGATCCAACAGAGCTACTTTTCTCGAGTAGGAACACTCAACCAACTGTGAAGAAAATTATCTAGCAGCAAATTCAGGAACTTCACGACCTTTTTCTGTGATGGCAGTTTCACACACCCAATCAAATGTAGGGTAATTAACAGTCCACATAGAGCACACTCCCCAGGCCATAGGGGCATGTGCGTGGTGGTTGCCAGAGGGGATGTGCTTGGTGTGCCGGGGGGGGTTGGGGTTGTATCGTGGGCAGAGCGGATTGATGGTTGGTGCCGGGGGGATGTGTGGTGGTGCTAGAGGGGAGTTATGTGGTGACGGGGGGGGGTAATGGTGGTGCCAGAGGGGATGTTCTGTGTGGTGCCGTAGGGGATGTGTGTGGTGCCAGAGGGGATGTGCTGTGGTGCCAGAGGGATGTAGTGGTGTGTTGTTAGAGGGGATGTTTGGTAGGTGAGGGGTGGGGTACTGGTGCGTGCCAGAGGGGAGTGTGCTGGTTGGTGCCAGAGGGGATGTACGGGGTGGTGCTAGAGGGAGAGTTATGGTGGTGACGGGGGGGTGCTACTGCGGTGGTCCAGAGAGGAGTGCTGGGGGCCAGAGGGGATCATGCTGGCTGGTTGCAGGGGGGGTGCTACCATTATGTTTAATGGAACGTTAGGGGGACCCAAAAATCTGACTTGTGCCTTGGGCCCATTGGTACTTCAATCTTGGATCTGCCTCCCCCCCCCCAAACCTAGTTTTAAAATTCTCCTTCCAACCCTCTATCCATCTTCTCCCACAAAAGCTGCACACCGCAGTGAGGTTCTATAACCACTCCCTACTAAAGAGCCTGTAGCCGATAGTGATGGCCCGGTTGGTGATTTGTGGATCCGAGGCGGATGTCCCTCCTTCGCGCGAACGGCGGATATAGGCGGATTTTCTAAATTTGTCTAAATTACGAGGATTTCACGTATTTTCGAGATTTTTTTCATTTTGATGGGTTTTAATGGGTCCGCTGCCGTGGATTTTCAAATTTTCTAATTTTTTTTTTCGAAAATTCGCGGATCCCGAGCAGGGACCGGGACTTTTGTGAAGTTCGGACTCTCTAGTAGCCGACAGGCAAAGTCTGCCCAGGTTCTCATAAACCCAAACCTTCTTCTTAACCACCCCTCTAGCACGCATTAATGCTCCTAAGCCCGCTGTCAACTCCGCTTATAGGCCCGGGAGGATAGTAAGTGGCAAGGGCCTATCGAAAAGATAGGTACAAAGGTCCATTTTATGCAAGAGTACAAATCAGAGTACAATTATCATCTTTTCAGTAATTAACAGAAGCCTTTGTGTACCCTGGTACTAATTACTATACCTGATGGCAGGGGTGTCCTCAATGAGGCCTAATTTGCGCCAAAATGCTTAAGGTGGCGCAAATTGCTAACTATCAAGAGGCGGCAAAACAGGGACCTCACTTATTTTTTTTTTTTAAATAAAAGGGGAAGCCGCTCAAAGGCCTGCACTAACTGTCGCCCTTCATGCAGCCCTGCTTTTGAGAGGTAGTGGTGGTAATTATCTGTGTGAGCAGGAGCTGGCAAATCCTTATTTCAATGAATTTTGGGTGATCTGAGGTAGTAGGCATGTTATAATGTACCAGTCTGTTGATCTGGACATTAGAGATGTTAATAGTATCTTATCTGTGTGATCTGGACAATGTAGAGCATGTTATATGTATCTATCTGTGTGAATCTGGACCAGTGAAGCATCGTTATATGTACCGTTCTGTGGATCTGGAATTAGAGCATATGTTATATGTATCTATCTGTGTGATCTGGACAAGTAGAGAGCCTTTATAATGTACCAAGGTCTTGTGATCTGGACATATAGAGCGTGTATATGTAATCTATCTGTGTGATCTGACATTAGAGCATGTATATGTATCTATCTTGTGATCTGGACATTAGGGCATGTTATATTACTCTATCGTATGATTGGATTAGGGATGTATATGTATCTATCTGTATGATCTTGGGCATTAGGGCATGTTATATGTACCAGTCTGTGTGTCTGGCGCATTAGAGCATGTTATATGTATTCTATCTTAATGTTGGACATTTAGGGGGGCGTGTTATAGTATTCTTATATGTTGATCTGGAGCATTATAGGGCATGTTATATGTACCAGCTGTGTGATTCTGGAATTAGAGCATGTTATATGTATCTATCTGTATATCTGGACATTAGGAGCATGTTTATATGTATCTATATTATGATCTGGCCATAGGGCATGTTATATGTATCTATCTGTGTGATCTGGACCTTAGGGGCATGTTATATAGTGTATCTATCTGAGTATGATCCTGACATTTAGAGAGCATGTTATATGTATCTATCTGTGTGATCTGACCCATGTGGTCATGTTATAACTTATCTATCTGTATGATCTGACATTTAGACCATGGTTATTGTACTATCTGTGTGGGATCTCGACCATTAGGTGCATGTTTATATGGTATCTATCTGTGTGACTGGACATTAGGCTGTTATATTTATTTAATTTTCCTATGTGTGTCTGGCCATTAGGGCATTTATATGTATCTATCTGTGTGATCTGGACATTTAGGGCATGTTCTATGTACTATCTGTATGGATCTGACCATTAAGGCATGTTTATATCTATCTGTATGAATCTGGAATTTGGGCATGTTATGTATCTATCTGTATGATCTGGAAACTAGGGCATTTATATGTATCTATCTGTATGATCGACCATTAGGGCAGTTATAATGGTATCTATCTGTCTGATCTGACCATTTAGGGCATGGTATATTTATCTCTGTATGATCTGGCTTAGGGGCATTTCTTATGTACTATCTGTATGATATGGCCATTAGGGAGATTAGATGTATCCTATCGATGGATCGGCCATTAGGGCATGTTTATATGTATATCGTCTGATTTGGCCATTAGGAGATGTTATATGTTCTGCTGTATTGATCTGATACATTAGGGCATTTATACTGATCTAATCTGTATGACTCTGACCATTAGAGCTTGATCTTAGATGCTTGGTAGCATTATTTATCTATCTGTATGATCTGATGCACCATTAGGGCATGTTATAGTATCTATCTGTATATCGCTCTGGCATTAATACTATCGTTGATGCGGCATGCTTATAATGTATCTATCGTATTGATCTGACCATTGAGGGCATGTTATTGTATCTATCTGTATGATATGACCTTAGGGATGTTTATATGTATCTATCGTTGATCTGGACATTAGGGCATGTTATAGTGTACCTATCTGGTGTGATCTGGACATGTAGGGAAGTTGATCTACTGGATTCTGGAATAGATTTAATGTAATCTATCTGTGTGATCTGGACTATTGGGCATGTTATAGTATCTATCTGTTGATCTGAAACATTAGGGCATGTTATTGCTATTCATCTGTCGATGAATCTGACCCATTAGGCATGTTATTGTATCTATCGTATTGATCTGACCATTAGGGCATGTTATATGTATCTATTCCTTATGATCTGACCATTAGGGCTGTTATAGATCCTATTGTATGATCTGGCCATTAGGGCATGTTCTATCGTATATCTATGTATGATCTGGCCATTAGGCATGGTTATATTAGCTATCTGTATGATGCGACATTAGGCATGTTGATTGTTTATTATCTTGATCTGGACAAGGGCTGCACAATTATGATGTATTGCTAGGAATCGATGTTATATGTACCTATCTGTGTGATATTTCTACAGGAATTGTGATGTAGATAAATGTCTTTTGAGGAATTGTATTAAATATGACGTCATGTTAGAAAGTTTAAAAATAAATGTTTTAACCACCCACCATTCCTGAAGCCACACAACACTAACCCTGTTATAGTGTGTCCTTCCTAGCAACGTAATGGTACATAAGGGCGTCCCAATGTATGTTTGGTTAGGTGTGCAAATACCTATGACGACCCTGCTGCCAGGAATGTAAGTGGGCCCAACGGACTCTGTTTTATCTTTTTGATCACAACCTTGGCCTCTATCTTAGTGGGTGGGGATGATTTACAAGATTTGCACCCAAGGGACCCTGAAAATGAAAAGCTTGGATGAAGCACAGGACGCAGAGTAAAACTCGTGGTCTCGCAATAGATGTAGATCCCTCCGTTTGGCTTCAGTGAAAGAAACAGCATAGTGCGGTTAAAAGAATGAATTAAAGGCGACAGTCTTGTTAATGGGTGGATATTGCCTCTGTGCATTGGAAAGTAATTCTGTGCATTGCGGAGATGTCCCTGGGGGTGTTTGGGTTGAGATTTAACTTTCCTCGTATAAAATGGGCGATCAGACTCCATACTTGTTACCACAGAATGAGTAAATGTAAATAGAAAGTGGTTTAAGCACCGGGGATTCCTTAAGGATGGGAGGATCATAATATTCGCAATGTACAGTCTTGCTGAATTTCACCGCCTCCGCATTACATTTCAAGACGCATTGGCCACCTTAATTGGTGTAGGGGTAATATCACAAGCTGTGAACCCCGTGTTACTCTATTATCAGGGGTCGGACCCCAATGTTAGACCGTACATCTTTAAAATACACCGGCAATTAAGGACCCGTAGTATTAAACGGAGGATTACCTTGTAATAATAAATTAAACCGCACGGTATTGGTGATTTCCCCCCGTGACGTTCAATTTTATTTAAATTCAAACCCGAGGTGGGCAAGTCAATAACCGTATTTACAATGTGTTAAAGACAGATTTGCGAATAGTGATCTCGTATAATAGGGAGGGCGGTTCGCGGATCCGACACCCGGATAAGTCAGCGATTTACCCTTACGAACGGGAGCTTTTCCGGATTTTCACCTTCGACTAACTTGAACTGGCGAGTTCTCGTATTTTCGAAAATTTTGAAATTACGCAGGATTTTCGTATTTTCGCAAATTTTTTGAATTACGAGGATTTCTCGTTTTTCGCAATTTCGAAATTGGAGGATGTCTCGTATTTTCGGAATTTTCGAATTCGGAGGATTTCTCTATTTCAGAGGATTTCCATTTTATGGTCCGCATCTGCAGATTTTCGAATTTCCGAATTTTCGAAAATTCGCGGATTGTCAGCGGACCGGATTTTGCTAAGTAACGGACATCTCTCACTCTATAAATACGCCCTTTAGGAGCATCATATTCAAACATGTTTGGGGGTTGGTCTACATATAAAATACGATGAGAACTCGCCCTTTTTTAAAATTAAATTCCAATGTTGTCGATATTGTACGTCGAAGTGGGTCACTCCCGTCAGTTTTCAACAATGCCAGACCGATTTACGTCGTCGCATTAAACCAGTCTGTATTGTCTTCTTTAAAACCAGAAAGGGTCCTTCCATTCGTTATGTCAACGCCTTATAAATAAATAAGATAATGGCAATTGTTGCAGGCCTAATCCATGATTATACAAACCTTGAACTTTTTTCTGCGCTACGTTCTCGTTATAAATCACGAAAGAGGAAAAATCATTAAATAGTCCCCCGCTCTGTCACGGGACCTTGGAATACATGAGATCCGAGCGGGGGAATTAATTGTGATTTAACGGGAAATTGGTTAACGACAAGGTACTGACCCGGCAGTAATGCCTTTGATTTGAATTTTTTCGCAATGTAACGGTCCCGTGACTTTCCTTCGTCAATAATGTTAATTTGAATAGGATATTGAATACAAGTCATTATCACCAGAACCATGTTAAGAGACAGTCATTTACTAACTGTTAGGAGCCTCGTTCTTGGACTTGTTTGCTCCACGGGCAGTGAAGGTTACAGTTAGGCCGTTTATCGCCCAGGCGGCGCCAATGGAAACAGAATGGCCATTCTCACGTGCGTTTGGTTTGCAGACATTAAAGAAAGTTACATGGATCTCTGAAATCCGTTGCATGTTTTTTACTCAAAAATAATGTGGTTTTTTTATGTTCCTGAGCTTTGCCTGCCCCAAAAGCCCGTTTCAATTTAATTACACCGATCAATCTGCTGGCAGTAATTTCTTTATAATTTATCCACACGAGAGGAAGATTTCTGGTAGGTGTGTATGTGTGCATGTGATTATTTACTTGCCCTTTAAAATGGTCCATGTGAAATTAAGTTCTTCCTATCAGATTTATTATAACTTTATTACGGATTCAATTACTGCGTATGTGATAACAGATATTAAAAATATAAACACGTGTTTATCCGATTATTATTCTATTTTTTTTTTTTTTTGCAGATTAGTTAGTATCTCATACGATTTTTTCCGATTACTATTCCCATTTATTAAGTATTCATTATTCCAGATTTGTATTCCTATTATTTCCAGATTGTATCCTATTATTATTCCAGATTATTGTTTCCACTATTATTATTCCAGATTCTATTCCATATTATTCATTCCAGATTTCCTATTCCATATATTATTTCAGATTTGTAATTCCATATTATTATTCCAAGATTCGTTATTCACATATTATTATTCCAGATTCGTATTACCATATATATTTCCTCGTTTTATCCGATACTTATCCATATTATTATTCCAGATTACTATTCCATATTTGTTTTTTATTCCAGATTCGTATTCCATATTATTATTCCAGATTAGTATTCTATATATATATTCCAGATTACTATTCCATTATTATTCCAGGATTACTATCCATAGTTTCCATATTATTATGCCATATTATAATCCTTATTAATCCAGATTACCTTCACTATTATAATTCCATATTATTCCATATTATTATTCACATATTAATTCCAAATTACGGTAAAACTATTGCTGGTTGATGGCAGGTTATAGATAGTATTTTAAAAATAAAAATAAAAAAAAGCTGGATGTGTTTCTAAAAATTAAAGAAATGTTATATTACATGTGAGTCTGGAGTTGATCCGAGATTTTCTGATTTCACTGGGAGTCGGAGGAAGGATTTTTTTTTTCCATCCACTTCCATACTACATATTGAGATCCATTTTTAGACGGAAATGTATAATCTTTGTTCAATTTACTTAAAATACTATATACTATTAAATGCAAAAGATATTCAGATAAACTGATTTAGGTTTCAGTGTAATTGTAAATTATTACCAGAGTGTGTTATATCCATCCAGATTATCTCTTTCTTCTTTCCTAGATCCGGGTGAATTATTCCAGAATTATTTATTCCCAACTAAGTATTCCAGATTATTATTTCGATTAGTATTCCAGTATTGTGTTTTCAGATTAGTATTCCAGATTAGTATTTAGATTTAGTATTCCAGCATTATATGTCTAGATTCAATATTCTGGGTTATTATTCTAAATAGATTTTTCCAGAGTATTATTTCATTAGATTAAGATATGTATCAGATTAGTATTCCAATTAGTAATTAGTATCCAGATTATTATTCTAGATTTTATTTCTGGGTTATTTATTTAGATTAGTATTCCAGTCGTATATCTCAGATTGGTATCCAGATTATTATTTCCTAGATTACAGCATTTCCAGGTTATTATTACCGATTTCGTATTCGCTGCTAATTATTCTAGATAGTACTTTTTTCCGGGTTAATTATTTTAGATTACGTTGTTCCAGGTATTATTCTAGTTAGTATTCCAGATAGTTTCTAGATGTAGATTATTAATTCCAGATTAGTATTCCAGGTTTGTATTACAGTATTAGTTTCCAGGTTAGTATTCCGTGGTTATTGTATTATTCTAGATTAGTATATTCGGGTGATTATTTCTAGATAGTATTCAGCAGATTAGTATAATTTCAGGCTTCTAGGTCTCTCTTCTTCTTCTTCCTACTAGATCTTGTCCTTCTTTTCTTTGGTTTCTTTTCTCTGTCCCCAGAGCGTTGGCTGGGGGGGACAAATCCATTTTTACAAATATTCAAGCAAGCAGGGTTCTTTAAGAGAGCTAAATGGTGAACATTTTCGCAAGGTGGTGGTCCACAGGACGCCCAGTGACGATGGGAGAAAACAAATTATTCCACCTTAACCTAAACAAAATACGACAGCGCAAGCGTCAAATGGTTGTAAACCAGCTAACTATAACACGGGATGGCAGTGAGAGTGAGGATCATTTCTTAATTTCCTGGACGAGGTGGGTTTTACCAAGAAGCCAAGAAATCGTACTTGTTTAAAAGCAATGAAAGTTTAGGCCATGCTAGATAGAACAGATAGATGATAGATAGATAGATAGATAGATATAGATGATAGATAGATAGACAGACAGATTTTAGTTGATAGATGATAGATAGAGATGATCAGATGGGTAGATTGGTAAGATGGTAAATGAGATGGTATAGATGGCTAAGATAGATGAAGATTAGATAGATGATAGATAGATGAATGATGATAGGATGATAGTATGATAGATGAGCATGATGATAATGAAATTATAGTAGATGATAGATAGATGATAGATAGATATTCAGATAGGATGAGAGGATAGATGATCGCTATAGATGAAAGAAGAAAATAGATAGATAGATGATAGATAGATAGATGGATAGATGAAATGATGAATAGAAGGATGGATAGATGGATGGATGATAGATGGATGATAGATAGATAGAGAGTGGATGGATAGATAGTAGATGATAGGATGGATAGTATAGATAGATAGATGATAGATGGATAGATCAGAAGATAGATGATAGATGGATGGATGCAGATAGTCGATGATGTGGATGGGATGAGATGGATAACGGATAGGATAGATAATGATAAGATGGATGGATAGATAGATAGATGATGATAGAATGGGATGGATGGGAGATAGTAGATATATGATGGATGGATGGATAGCATATGATAGAGGAGTGAAGGGGGATGGAAGATGGTGATATATGGATGGAAGAATAGAATAGATGATAACCTGGAGATTGATAGATGGATGGAATAGATGGATGGATGATATATAGATAGATAGATAGATAGTATAGATAGATAGATAGATCATAGATTGATTTTGGTGCACAGCCTAGAAATCGAATCTGGCTGACCAGCAAAACACAGAAAAACACAACACAAGAGAGCCGACGTGTTGCAGAGTTGTGACCGGGAACAAACAGGATTTATATTGTTTTGTGAAATGAGGTTTGTAGCTGGTAAACAAGTGGAGCGACCAATGTTCACATCTGAGATTCCGTATCACAACACCTTAATATACCTCCTAACTCTACTGGTCACATGGTCAAATGAACTCCTTGTGTTCGGACTACCAGAGACTATTCCCGTCTTTGGGAAATGGGTCGCGTGTCACTTTAATCCAGGAAACCCTGTTGAAACGGAAATAAATTAACAATCAAAACAAAAAAATCCCCCCGGCCCCCAACGTATTTAGCCATTAAAAATAATAAACTCCCACATAGAATGACACAAAGAGAATCTAAAACAAGTTCCCATTATGTAGATAGAAAGATCTTCCGGGCTATAATCCGAAATACAGGAATTGTTGCTAAATTACTGGCAAACACCTTGAGGCTTGACCTTTTACCTACCTGGAAACTCCCTCCGCCTCCTTATTTACGATCGGCCACCCAGCCCCCCCCCCCCCCCGGCGCTGCATTTCTGTTCCGCAGGCTTAATCCTCTCAACCCCTTGTGTTTTCAAACGCGGAGAAGTGTGCCGGAGTCTCGACAACAACCTTGTACAGCTCTGGGCATTGTCGTTCAATAATAAAATAACCTTTACTCCTCACAGGTACAAGGAATATAATAACCTTGAACCTTAAAAGTACCTCGTAAGGTAAGGAAGATCGTACACAGGAGGTCTTAAAAAAAGAGGAGTTGTGGAACAATCAGAAAAAACTATAACTTACCCCTTCCCGGCTCTCATACTAACTAACATTTCTTGCACGGGTGTGATGACCTTAAAGCGGGTAAGTAAACTGAAAAAACGATTTGACTCTCTAAATCTTAAATAAAGTAATATACATGTAGAAGTAGCACGATGCTCTATAAGGGTGGGGCCATACACACAGCAAATAATCCCGAAAAGAAATCGAGAGTTTGGCCGACGACAAGACCGTAGAATCGATCGGTAAACAGAAGACGAAATTTTCGTGGTACGTTGCCACCGGCCAGCCCATTTACTTAATATAGGAGTCGATAAAAAATGGATCTGATTCTGTCGGCCATTGTGATGGAAATGGTTGTGTTTGTTTCTTCAACCCAGAACTGTTGTTGCTAAGACTTATTACCAACCCCATCCACTCCAACGTGACTCTCTGTTAGGTCAGCATGCTCAGTAATCAGTTAGAAGCAGCAAGCACTGGAGAAGAAAAAAAAAAAAAATCACCTCACAAATGCACGTTTACACAAACAACACACTGTCACCCCCTAACATACGCTACTGCCCACAGAAAGTTTAATGATAATAAGGCAACCTTGATGGAACAGCTGAAAACATATGATGTTCGGATTGTGGTATTCTAATGATACAGGGGACAGATCAACAAATAAATAGTATTACAACGATAGTTGGGCAAAGGATTATAGTTTTCCAGTAATGTAACTTTTTTTGAAAAAAAAATCAGTTTAAATGCCTCCCAAAGGGGCCAGGCGATCTACACTTTGGGGTCTCTTTTTCTTCTGGCCTGAGGTGAGAACAAGGGTACAGGAGTGACCTCAAATTACTTAAACAAAAAACTGGAAACGATAAAATCTTTATTGGAAAACCCCCACCCCCTTGGTCATTCCTAACCAATCGCACTTCTGACAGGGACCGGTTTCTAAGGCAAAGCTCCAAAGATTGAGAAATATCCAATTCTTATCCTCTGTGACTCCTTTTGCTGACAACACAATCAGAGTACATAATTAAAGATCGATTCTGAACCCTTCTTTCCAGAAGTGCATTCAACTTTGGATCGATTTGCAAAATAAGGACAACATTCCTTTTGTCTTTATTAAAGGCCATAGTTTACTTAATTGTCATTCTCTAGGAACTGTGGGGACATCCAGGGATACCTTGTCCAATTGCAATTTGGAGTGGCAGGAAGAATGTAATATTTCCCCCCCTTTTTGCTTTCCTCTGCCCTTTTCCTTCTCCTCCTTTTGTCCCTCCTCCCCCCCCTTCTTCGCCAATCATGTTTGTTTATTTTTTTTTTTTTTCTTGGTT
Source organism: Hymenochirus boettgeri (assembly GCA_019447015.1). Lineage (NCBI taxonomy): Eukaryota > Metazoa > Chordata > Amphibia > Anura > Pipidae > Hymenochirus > Hymenochirus boettgeri. The sequence continues at coordinate 15,728 of JAACNH010000429.1, read as the reverse complement.
CCCTCTATACTGTTAGGGTTAAAAAGGAGGGTAAAAGTTGTTGGACTAGATGGACGGTATAGTCGTTAACAACGTCCAACTGTTTACTATGTAAATACCTGTTATACAGAGACATTATGGGTAAGATAATAAAGGTTGGACTAGATGGACGTATATCTTTAATAACAACCCCCAATACTATGTTACTATTAACTGTTATACAGATTCATGGGGTGGGTATAAAAGGTTGGACTGATGACGTATGTCTTTTTACAACCTCAATACTATGTTACTATGTAACTGTTATACAGACATGATGGGTAGGGTATATAAGGTGGACTAGATGGACGTATGTCTTATACAACCTCCAATAACTATGTTACTAGTAAACTGTTATACAGACATTATGGGTAGGGTAAAAGGTTGGACTGGATGGACGTATGTCTTTATACAACCTCCAATACTATGTTACTATGTAACTGTTATACAGACATTATGGGTAGGTAAAAGGTTTGGATTAGATGGACGTATGTCTTTATACAAACCTCCAATAGATGTTACTATGTAACTGTTATACAGACTTATGGGTAGGGTATAAAGTTTGGATTAGAGGACGATATGTCTTTATAAACTCCAATACTATGTTACTATGTAACTGTTATACAACATTATGGGTAGGGTATAAAGGTTGACTAGATGGACGTAGTGTTTTTATACAACCTCCAATACTATGATACTATGTAAACTGTTTATACAGCATTTTGTGGTAGGGTATAAAGGTTGGACTGGATGGACGTTATGTCTTTATACAACCTCCAATACTATGTTACTATGTAACTGTTATACAGGACATGAGGGTGGGTAATAAAAAAAGGTTGATAGTGCTCTAATGGAGTGTTCTTTATACAACCTCCAATTATGTTTACTATGCTATGCACTGTATATAGTCCAACATAGGGTTAGGGTATAAGGTTGGACTAGATGGACGTATGCTTATACAACCTCCAATACATGTTACTATGTAACTGTTATATCAGGACAATTATGGTAGGGTATAAAGGTGGACAGTATGGACGTATGTCCTTTATACAACCTCCAATACTATTTTACTATGGTAACTGTTATACAGACAGTATGGTAGGGATAAAGGTTGACTAGATGGACGTATGCTTTGGTCTTTATAACAACCGTCCAATACTAATCGTTACTAGTAAACGTTATACAGACATTATGGTAGAGGGATATAAAGGTTAACTGGATGGACGTACTGTTTTATCTTTATACAACCTCCCATACTGAGTTACTTGTAAACTGTTAATACGAAACATTAGGGTAGGGTATAAGGTTGACTAATGGCCGTATATTGTCTTATAACAACCTCCAATACTATGTTACTATGTCACTACTGGTTAGAACAGACAGTAATGGGTAGGGTATAAAGGTGGACTAGATGGACGTATGCCTTTTTTATACAACCTCCAATACTATGATACTATTCAAACTGGTTTATCAAGCGAACATTTTGGGGGGTAGGGTATAAAGGTGGGGACTGATGGACCGTATATGCTTCTTTATACAACCTCCATACTAGTGTTACCTATTGTTGAAAACTGTTATACAGACATTATGGGGCGGTAGGGTATAAAGGTTTGGAACTTAGAATGAACGATGTCTTCTACAACCATCCAATACTATGTTACTAATGTAACTGTTATACAGACATTATGGGTGGGTATAAGGTTGGACTGAGATGGATGGAGTCCTTAATACACAACCTCCACTACGATGTTACTATGCAAAACGGTTATAAGACATTATGGGTAGGCGTTAAAGTTTGGACTAGATGGACGTAGATCTTTAAATACCAACCTCCATACTAGTTCTCTATGTAATGTTTATACAGAATTATGGGTGAGGTAATAAAGTGCGAACGGGATGGACGTATGTCTTGTATACACCCTCCAATATATGTTTCTATTAACTGTTATACAAGACATTAATGGGTAGGTATAGGGTATAAAGGTTGGACGTAGATGGAGTAATGTCTTTTGACAACCTCCAATACTATGTTACTATGTAACTGTTTAACAGAGACATTATGATGGTTAGGGTATATATAAGTCATAAAGGTTGGACTAGTGATGCGTATGTCTTTATACAACCTCCAATTACTATGTGTACTACGTAACTGTTATCACAGACATTGGACGTATGTCTTTATTACAACATCAATACTATGTTACTATGTTAAACCTGTTATAACAGACATTATGATGGGCGGTATAAAGTTGGAACCTAGATGGACGAATGTCCTTTATACAACCTCCAATCTATGTTACATGTAACTGTTAGTCACAGACTTATGTGGTAGGGTTATAAAGGTTGTACTAGATGGGCGTAGCTGTATACCAATACTCCAATCTATATTATAGGTAACTGTTATATTACAGACATTTCATTTTGGGGGTTTAGGGATTATAAAGTTGGGACTAGATTGACGTATTTCTTATAACCAAACTCCACTACTATGTTTACGATGTAACTTTTATACAGACATTATGGGTAGGGTTAAAAGGTTGGACTTAGATGGACGTATGTCTTTATACAACCTTCCACATACTATGTTACTATGTAAAATGTTATACGACATTATGGGTAGAGGTATAAAGGTTGGACTAGATGCGACGTAGTCTATTTATACAACCCTCAAGTATTATGTTACTATGTACACTGTTTACAGACTTTATGGGTAGGGTATAAAGGTTTTGGACTAGCTGGAATGGTTATGTCTTTATACAACTCAATACTATGTTTACTAATGTAATGTTATACAGACATTATGGGTTTAGGGTATTAAAGTTGCGACTAGATGCGACGTATGTTCTTATACAACTCCAATACTATGATACTATGTAACTGTTATACAGACATTTGGGTAGGGTGATAAAGGTTTGGGACTGGATGGAGTACTAGTCTTATACAACCTTCCAATACTATTGTTATATGATAACTGTTATAAGACATTATGGGTAGGGTATAAAGGTTGGACTAGATGGACGTCTATGTCTTTGCTATACAACCTCCATATACTATGTTACTATGAATGTTATACAGAATTATGGTAGGGTTTATAAAGTGAACTGGATGGACGTATGTATTTATCAACCTCGCAATTTACTATGTTACTCTATGTAACTGTTTATACAGACATTATGGTAGGGTAATAAAGGTTTGGACTAATGGACCGGATGTCTTTATTTAAACCTCCATACTATGTTACTATTGTAAACTGTTATACGTACATTATGGGTAGGGCTAGGGTATAAAGGTTGACTAGATGGACGTATGTCTTTATACAACCTCCAATACTATGAAACTCTTAAACTGTTTATTACAGGACATTTTTTGGGTAGGGTATAAAGGGGGAAGGGAGGGCAACGGCTATGTTTTTATACAACCTCCAATACTATGTTACATGTAACTGTTATCACAGACATTAGGGTAGGGTTATAAAGGTTGGATAGATGGACGTATGTCTTTATAAAACCTCCAATACTATGTACTATTTGTAACGTTTCTACAGACATTATGGTTAGGGTATATTATAAGGTTGGACTCCTAGATGGAATGTATTGTCCTTATACAACCTCCCATACTATGTATCTATGCAATGTTATACAGACATTAGGGTAGGGTATAAAGTGTTGGACTAGATGGACGGATGTCTTTATACAACTCATACTATGTTTAACTATGTACTGTTATACAGACCTTATGGGTGGGTGTAAAAAGGTTGGACTGGATGGACGTATGTCTTATAAACCTCCAATATCTGTTTACTATGTAATGTCTATACCAGACATCTTATGGGTAGGTTATAAGGTGGATAGTATGGAAGTAGTCTGATACATAACCTTGCCAATTACTATGTTAATATGTAACTGTATACAGACAGATGGGTAGGGTATAAAGGTGGACTAGATGGACAGGCTGTCTCTTATACAACCTCCAATTTACGAGTTACTATCGTAAACTGTTATACAGACATTGGAGTATGTATTGATACAACCCTACAAATATATCTCGTTACTAGTAAATGTTATACAGACATTATGGGCAGGGTATAAAGGTTTGGACTCGTATGGACGATGTCTTTATAAACCTTCCCAAACTAGTTACTATGTAACTGTTATACAGACATTATGGGTAGGGTAATATAAAGGTTGTACTAGGGGGCGTATGTCTGATACAACTCCAAACTATAGTTACTAGGAACTGTTATTACTTTAAGACATTTGGGTTGGGCTAGGTATAAGGTTGGACTAGAGTGAAGTATGTCTTTCATACAACCTAAATACTATGTTTACTATGTTAAGCTTTATACAGACATTATGGGTGGGTATAAAGGTTTTGGACTGATGGACGTAGCTTTATTAACACCTCCAATAATATGTTACTATTAACGTTTAAGGGACATATGGGTAGGGTATAAAGGTGTGGACTAGATGGAGTATGTTTTATACAACTCCCAATATTATGTTACTATGAACTGTTATACAGGACTTTATGGGTAGGGTATAAAGTTGAATAGATGGACGGTAGTTTTATACACCTCCAATCAAATGTTACTATGTAACTGTTATACAGACATTATGGGTAGGGTATAAAGGGTGGGACTAGATGGACGTAGTCTTTATACAACTCCAATACTATGATACTATTAACTGTTATACAGATTTTGGGTGGGTATACAAGGTTGGACTGGATGGACGTATATGTCTTATACACCCTCCTACTCTGTTACTATGCAACTGTTATACAGACAGTCTGGGTAGGGTATTATAAGGTGTGGCATGATACAGGGTTACCAGCAATGACAGGGTTACCAGATGATACAGGGCTACCAGTAGTTACAGTGTTAACAGCAGCAGATACAGGGTTAATAGCAGCAGCAGATACAGGGTTAAACACAGTATTACTGGGGGGTATGGGATGAGTAATGGGCACAGACATAGGGTTAAACACAGTATTACTGGGGGGTATGGGATGGGTAATGGGAACAGACACAGAGCCATCAGAGACCAGGTGTTCAAACTTACCCCCACCGATTGGTGGACCTTCCATCTCTTTGGCAATAGGTTCAGTAAACTTAGATATTACAGTTACGTCTTTCATAGGGTCTATTACCCCAGATTGTTTGAATGGAGTACAGGGAATGATGTCATCAGTGCTCGCCGTACACCTGGAGAAGCATGGTGCAGCCTCTTTCTGAACCACATCACTGGAACAGACCTCGGCGGCCATCTTGGATTCCCTCTCAGCACTGGGAAATGGTGGATCAGGTGTTGTTTTCCCTGGATATGTGGAATCCTGCAGTCCAGCACCATCACGGCTACCTACCCCGCTCAGGATTGTCTCAGGTATTACCTCCTGTCCTTGTGTAGCAGGTAAGTGTCCATCCTCAGTATTTCCAGCACTGGGCACCGCAGGGTTAATTCCGTCAGCACTCGACATCTGACAATATACAAACTTGGAGATTGTTTGTTTCTTTGTTTTATTTTTCATTTTCCTTTCCACTTGGTCCATCAGACAGTTCGTCCATAGAGAACACCAGATGTTGTTCCTTTATTGGGGACTCCAGCATCACAATCTCTCTCAGGAGACCTGTGGTATTCTGCCCCTCCTGGGACCAGTCGTCCGATGTTTCTCCCTGCTCAGGTGCAATCTCAGGGGAATTGGACACTGGAACCACCTCAGGTAGGCCTTGCTCCTCCCCCTGCTCAGGTTGGACCTCAGAGGACACAGAGGCCTGGGACTCCACAGGTAAGTGTTCCTCGCTGACACACTCACCGCCATGTGAAACACTCTCCTTCCCTCTTTCTTTCTCTGCAAGGAACCGGTCTCTTACTGCGAAGGCCTCATGCATAGGCCCGATTGCATCAGACAGCTCCATTTCTTCCTGGATCAGCTTTTCCAGCTTCACTTCCATATTCTGGATTACAACTTTAATCTTTGGCCTGTTTGTGGAGAAGGCCCTTGTGTGCTCGTCTTTCTTTCCTTTTAGCTTGGAACGCAGACGGCGAATTGCTTCTCTCACAGCATTGTACCTCTTTAGGTCTTCCACCAAGGCCTCTGCAAACCCCTGATCCCCAGGCTCAAGTTTTTTCCTAGCACTGGGGACCGAGGTGGAAGGCCCAGGCACTGGATCTCCGCTGGGAGGCTTCCCAGGGCTCCTGGAGGCCATGCCAGGCCCGAAAAACAGCTCTCACAGTGAGACAGTCAGCAAACTCACACACTGGTCAGGAGCTCTGCAAAATACGTCCTCTCACCACAATGCTCAGTAACATAGAATTGGAGGTTGTATAAAGACATACATCCATCTAGTCCAACCTTTATACCCTACCCATAATGTCTGTCTAACAGTTACATAGTAACATGGTATTGGAGGTTGTATAAAGACATACATCCATCTAGTCCAACCTTTATACCCTACCCATAATGTCTGTCTAACAGTTACACAGTAACATAGTATTGGAGGTTTTATAAAGACATACGTCCATCTAGTCCAACCTTTATACCCTACCCATAATGTCTGTCTAACAGTTACATAGTAACATAGTATTGGAGGTTGTATAAAGACATACGTCTATCTAGTCCAACCTTTATACCCTACCCATAATGTCTGTATAACAGTTACATAGTAACATAGTATTGGAGGTTGTATAAAGACATACGTCCATCTAGTCCAACCTTTATACCCTACCCATAATGTCTGTCTAACAGTTAAATAGTAACATAATATTGGAGGTTGTATAAAGACATACGTCCATCTAGTTCAACCGTACTACCCCTACCCATAATGTCTGTATAACAGTTACATAGTAACATAGTATTGGAGGTTGTATAAAGACATACGTCCATCTAGTCCAACCTTTATACCCTACCCATAATGTCTGTATAACAGTTACATAGTAACATAGTATTGCAGGTTGTATAATCCTACCCATAATGCCTCTCTTGAAGTAAAAAAGGGAGATTTTAGTAGATAGTTTTTGTTTATCGCGGTAGGAACCGGTGATTGTCTTTCCGTGTTTCATTTTTTAACTAGAATAATGCGACCCCTAATTCTGTAAATACACCGTGGGGCTTCCTAACTAATAGAGTCTTATAGAATTTCCTTTGCAGTTTGGAATGATTTGCGTCTAGGCCTTAATCTAATGGTTTCTACAGTCCGCGTGCAGTTTCCTCTCTTTCAGTCTCTGGGTTGGATCAGGAAATATATAGATTTAATTATATGGACATAGGAAAGGTCAGAATGGAAAATGTAAACGTAAAAAAAAAAAAAATCTGAAATCTTCTGAAATTTTGTCACATAACAACGATGATGTCACTTAGGGACCTTTAAACGCTCATTTCATCAGGAAATTGTAGCTTCGTTATCAATACTAAATAAAACGGTTCTTTACCGGGCACAATAACCACTTGTTATTTTAAGGACTACATCTCCCAGCATCCTCTGAGAAAGGTTTCACATAGTAGGAAGGTTTTGGCAGATGATGTCTCTAATTACGCCAGCCAGGCTAGTTACTTATTATCATTGGCTCCAGGGGGAAGGCACAGTAAGCCATGTTGTATTTTGGCTGTGTGGGTCCATGTGACTTTTAATGCAATGTGAACACTGCCTATTGGGTGTTTCTTTATTCCAAAAGACACTGAAAAAGTCTGAAAAGTTTCTGCCTCCTCTTCAAGCTCTCCAAGCTGTTTCTAAGTTGCAAATCCTCATAAGACACAGCTAGGGGAATAGCATTAAGTCAGTGGCGTAGCTACAGACTTCTGGACCCTGATGCAAAATTTGGGCATGGGCCCCCAACACCACCGAAAACATAAATTGGCACTGCAAACCAAATGAATAATCAATGGTAAAATGCTTTGTATATAACCACTGGTAAAATAGTTGGCACAAAGACTGGTTAAATGCTCGGCACACAAACAATGGTAAAAATTCTTTGTAATACAGACTACTGGTAAAACAGTTGGCACACAGACTGGCAGTTTTGGAACCTTTGCACAAAATGGGGCCCCTTCTTGGCCAAGGGCCCTGGTGCGGTCGCATCCCCTGCACCCCTGGTAGCTACTCCCCTGCATTAAGTCATTGGCTGTGATGTCATCTTTTACATCCATGACTGACTGCTAGCAGAAAGAGAGGTTACAGAATATGAGGCAGCATTTCAGGTTAGACTTACACCTCTCAGTTTTTTAACTATTGAATTTTTGGGGGTGATTTACATATATACCATTTTTGATTTAAGGGGTGAACTTGCCCTTTTAAGTGGAAAATAGATTTCAAAAACAAAAAAAAGCAAAGAATTAGCAGCAGAAAACTGTAGTAAAGATTGAAAGCGTTTGCGCTTGCGTTTTTTTTTCCAAATCATTGGAAACACACCGAAAACACGTGCTTTCGGGTGCGATAGTGATTTGCGTTCCGCATTTTAAACCGCAATCGCGTGTGTTTTCTAATACTTGATAAAAAACAACACATGCGCAAACGCAACTAAATCGCACGTGAAATTGCATGCGATTCTGTGCGTGATTGCGTTGTAGTGTGGCCGTGCCCTAAAGGCGGATTATTCTCTATAAACACTCGGAGAAATTAAGATTTGAAAAAGCCAAGCGGCAGCTGGATAAGTAACGAGAGTAATTACACAAACGGTAATATAGTCAAATGTTTCTCTGATTGTTCTCGGGTTTAAATAAAACTGTGAAATGTGTTTTTTTAATAGAGTCTGGAAATTTCTACTAAAACAGGCAGATTGCACATTAGAACTAAACAATGAGGGTTTGTCTTCTGCACCGGGACAATAAAAAGGATTAAATACAATAATTTTGCACATTTTTACTGCTGAGCGCTGCATGTCCCAGAATCCTCAGCAATGCAGCACGCAAACCTCTAAGGGAAGTATTTCTGAAGCTATTAAAGGGTAGGGTTGTTGTTTGGACAATATAGTTGTCCTATCAACATTGGAAAGTTAGAGACCGCAATCCTGAGTGATTAATGGTATTTTACAACACGGATTGTTCTCATTATTATACAATGTAAAATGCCAAAGTGGTTGCGCATCAACAAACAATATAGTTAAATAACGGAGATTAGTGTTAAATAATTCCCGTTAGTCAAAGTATCTCCCCGTAGTGTAAAATAGCGCCTGTAAAATAATTGTGAAATAATGCTTAGTAGTGTAAAATTTAATAATGTAAAATAATGCATTGTAATGCCTTTAAAAGTAAAATAGCACCCCCTAGAGGAATATTTTTTTAAAGATAAACAGATCTACGAAACCTCCTGCCTGTCACATGACGAGCAGGGAGTACATAAACTTTTAAACAGGCAACAAGTTGAAACAATAAAGTTTTGTTTTTCTCAATGCTCTTATCACATTAATCAATAACAGCCAAGACGTTGAGAGAGAAATGTGAAGGTATTTTTCATCTGATGAGCGTAGACCTTGAAATATCTAACCAGCTAGAAATCGCCCTAACAAGATGGACATCCAGATTCCCCGCTCAGCGCGGGACGCACATTCCTGTTAATTACATGTGAAGGATTGAAGTTCATCTATTGACATTTTTTTGCTTTCATGTCATGGATCAATACGGAAACACTCCAGTCAAAGATATTAATATGTTTAAACTTTCATTCACCTCCACGATGGAAACCAGGCAGAAGAAACAACAAAAAAAATGAATCCAAAAAAGTTCAAATAATTTTTTCCCCCATCTTAAAGGGATATCAGGACTTAGAAACTTTTCGCATGTAATGAATGGTAATTCCACGATTGGGCCTTACAGGTACCTCTATTTACTATCCCTATTCCTGTGCCTTTCTTATTGATATGGAAGATTATTTGATTGAATATAAAACTGGAAATTGGAAAAAAATGGCTGTGATGTCATCTATCGTATCCATGAGTGACCGTTGGCGCAAGGTGGGGAATTGCTATTGGTTCTTCCAATCAGCTTTACCATCTGCTTGTATATAAATAGTTTAAAGGGCAACTCCAGCACAAAAACAGCTAAACATTCTTTAGAAGCATTACCCCCGCCAAAACCCCACTTTCGTTATAATCTCACCTTCTTTTAACGCTGCCATGCTGAGCTGTAGCTATAGGTACTTGCAAACAGCCAATCCCGAGTGTTACAACTAATGGCTGGCAGCCATTACCGAACAAGTGGTCACAAGCATGTTCAGCTCCTGAGCGCGCTTCTAACCAGCAAGCAATAGGAGAAGCCGAGATGGGACTTCCAGCTGGGGATAACGGGACATTGTTCAGCATTTCAGGTTAGACTTACACCTTTCAGATTTTTAACTATTGCGTTTGTTGGATTTGAGGGTTATTTTACCTATGTAAAACTCTGTAACATAACACAAATCTGGGGCAATTGTACCAAATACAAAACTGGGGCGAGCAGAGTTCCCCCCCCCCAACCGAACTGCTTTAATTAAGTGATGAATTATTTCACATATTCTCTTTCCCCCTTTATTTTTAATGCAAAGGTAAGAGCGATGTCACGCCAGTGAACTCAGTTCATTAATTAAAAGGGATTGCGGAGGTCCTTAGCCACAACGCTCGTCTCTCTCAGATAGAGGTCATATTTCATACCCTGCGCGTGTCAAACTCACAGGCATCAACGTGCTTGCTGGGCCCTAGAGACGGGACAATCAATGCCTCCTCGTCAGACGCATTATGGAACCAGATGACTTCCTGTCTAAAATAAAGGGGAAAAGGGAACGGTCTCTGGGCACTGCGGATAGAAATTAGCCATGAATTACAAGAGTATTTTTGGAAGTGCGCCAGGTTCACAATTAATAGGCCATCAGAGCCTCTGGGGTGTTAAATCCTGTTAGATGAAAATACTGTGGAATTCATTTCGAGCTTCGGCTGCAGAACTGACCCGTGTACCGCAACGTTTAACCGGAGGAAACCTTCAAAAAAAAATTAAATTCCGCAGGGAGAAGGATAATGGGGTTTCAGAGTGGACTTTAAACGGAACAGCGATGGGGACCAATCTGACTCCCCACATACAACGGAGTAAATAAGAGAAATGCGTGTTTCAGCTGTAAAATTCCCGAAAAGGTGAAAAAATTCCGCAGTTTGGAATAAATTTTCCCAGAATAAATGTGATGTCAACAGATTATTAACAGGATTCCGTTAACTTGGAGTGAAAGGAATCCATGTCTAATTACCACGTTTACCTGTAGTTCAGCTCCTGACATATACCTGTCTGTTAATTAATGGGAGGGATTAATTAATTGGGGTGCAGTGCAGGGGAGAACGTTATTGCATCTGTAGTTCAATAGTCTGATAGATGGTGAATATAAGGTATTTGGACATGGGATATTCTATAGGGTTCAAACATTACCACGAAGGTAAATGTTGTGTTTGTATCTGTATAGATTATACTTTAGATGTTGTGGACACTTTAAATAGAACGCTGGTTAATTGAGGCCGGTAACATGTAGTTCATAGTTGGCTTTCCTATAGGGGTGTTTAACCATCATCGATTCATGTATAGCACCGGTCCACATAGGCAGCGGCGCGCCAGTCCTGCGGCATCACGCTTAGTGATGTCACGACACCATGGGAGTTTTGGAAGGTCATTGGCTGACACGGCTCTCGCATTAGCCATGATCCCGGAAAGTAGCACTGGGCGTGATGAGGTCATTGCGTGCGGCGTCTGCTAGATAATAAAAAATGGCGCCATATTGTGCTTTGCCATTGACCGGGATACCAGTGTTCCCTCTCTCCCTGGTATGTTAAGTTTGTCTAAGTTTGAGTCACAGTATTTGGCAGAGTGGCATCCTTGCAGGAAGTGGACTATTGGGAGCCGTTACATGCCCTCTGGTAACACAGAGGTTGGCATCCAAGATTCGATCTCAGGCTAGATTATTAACATCAATTAATGATGGAGGTCGCACGGGTGCCCAATAATATAAGTTGGCTAAAAAGGCCATGGTTAATAATGTTATGTAAAAAAAAATAAACTGTGGCCGACTGTTTTCTCCCAAAAAACATCTTGTCCGTGTATTCCTTTTAGTATGAATAATATTAAGAGTTTAAATATTTGGGTCTTATTGTTAGCAGCTGGGTCTCATCCCTCCAAGGTCTACCACAGAATGATGGGTTAGCATACTGTATATTCCAAGTTTGACCAGGACAATCTTGAATGGGTAGAGTTGGGCAGTCTGGATGGGCCAGAAGGTTTATAGTATAGTACAGTACAGTACAGTATAGTACAGTATAGTACAGTACTTGAGGTTGAATAAAGACATACGTCCATCCAGTCCAACCCATCTAGCGGTTTGTGGATCCGAGGCGGATTTCCCTCATTCGCGAACGGCGGATATCGCGGATTTTCTAAATTTTCTAAATTACGAGGATTTCACGTATTTTCGAAGAGTTTTTCATTTTGATGGGTTTTAATGGGTCCGCTCGTGGATTTTCGAATTTTCTAATTTTTTCGAAAATTCGCGGATCCTCGAGCAGACCGGAATTAATATTCTGGGTTATTATTCTAGATTAGTATTCCAGAGTATTATCTCAGATTGGTACTCCAGATTATTATTCTAGATTAGCATTCCAGGTTATTATTCTAGATTCGTATTCCAGGCTATTATTCTAGATTAGTATTCCGGGTTATTATTTTAGATTCGTGTTCCAGGTTATTATTCTAGATTAGTATTCCAGATTAGTATTCTAGATTAGAATTCCAGATTAGTATTCCAGGTTATTATTACAGATTAGTATTCCAGGTTAGTATTCCGGGTTATTATTCTAGATTAGTATTCCGGGTTATTATTCTAGATTAGTATTCCAGATTAGTATTCCAGGTTTCTAGGCAGAGGGTTGGCAATGGGGGACAAATCATTTTTACAAATTATCAGCCAAGCAGGGTTCTTTAAGAGAGTAAATGTGACATTTCGCAAGGTCTGGTCACAGCAGGGCCCAGTGACAGATGGGAAAGGAACAAATTCCACCTACGACAGCGCAGCGTCAAATGGGTTGTAAACCAGCTAACGATGGCAGTGAGAGGTGATGATCATTTATTAATTCCTGGACGAGGTTGGTTTTACCAAGAAGCCAAGAAATCAGTACTTGTTTAAAGCAATGAAAGTTTAGGCCATTAGATAGATAGACAGATAGATGATAGATAGATAGATAGATAGATAGATAGATAGATAGATAGATAGACAGAAGATAGATTGATAGATGATAGATGATAGATGATAGATGGTAGATGGTAGATGGTAGATGGTAGATGGTAGATACATTAGAGCATGTTATATGTATCTATCTGTGTGATCTGGACATTAGGGCATGTTATATGTATCTATCTGTATGATCTGGACATTAGGGCATGTTATATGTATCTATCTGTATGATCTGGACATTAGGGCATGTTATATGTACCAGTCTGTGTGATCTGGCCATTAGAGCATGTTATATGTATCTATCTGTATGATCTGGACATTAGGGCGTGTTATATGTATCTATATGTGTGATCTGGACATTAGGGCATGTTATATGTACCAGTCTGTGTGATCTGGCCATTAGAGCATGTTATATGTATCTATCTGTATGATCTGGACATTAGGGCATGTTATATGTCTCTACTAACATGTATTAGCTGGCCATTAGGGCTGTATATGTATTATCCTGTGGGTGATCTGACCATCCTAGGCCATTGTATATGTATCTATCTGTATGATCTGAATTAGGAGCATGTATATGTACTATGCTGGTGATCTGAATTAGGGCATGTTATATGTATCTATCTGTTGATCTGACGATTCAGAAGCATGTTATATGTTACTATCTGATGTGGATGTGACATTAGGATGTTATATGTTCTACTCGCTTGTGATTTCGGACATTAGGGCATGTATATGTATCTATCGTGTGTGATCTGGCATTAGGGCATTTATATGTATCTATCGTGGATGCTCGGACCATAGGGCATGTTATATGTATCTATCTGTATGATCTGACCATTAGGGCATGTTATAGATATTGTATGATCGACCTAATTATAGCTTATGATCTCTGGAGAACATCTTAGTCTGATGGGCATGTTATGATGTATCTATCTGTACTGATCTGGCACATTAGGGATGTTATATGTATCTATCTGTATGATCTGACCATAGGCATTGTTATATGTATCTATCTGTAGTCTGACCATTAGGCATGTTTAATATGTATCTATCTGTATGATCTGGCCATTAGGGCATGTTATATGTATCTATCTGAATGATCTGGCCATTAGGGCATGTTATATGTATCTCTCTGTATGATCTGACCATTAGGGCATGTTATATGTACCTATCTGTGTGAGCTGGGTGTGAGGGCAACTTGGTTAGGTTAGTTAGGGCACTGCTGTAAGAATCTACCTTGACGTGGTGGCAGGTTTGCAAATCTTTCGGCATGTTATATGTATCTATCTGTATGATCTGACCATTAGCGGCAGGTGATATGTATCATATCTGTATGATGGGGCCATTAGGGCATGTTATATGTATCTATCTGTATGATCTGGACATTAGGGATGTTATATGTATCTATCTGTCTGAATTGGCATTAGGGCTGTTATATGTATATATCTGTATGATTGACCATCCCTAGGGACCTGGTATATGTATCTATCTGTATGATGCGACATTAGGGCATGTTATATGTACCTATCGTGTGATCTGGAAATTAGGGCATGTTATATGTATCTATCTGTGTGACTCTGGACATTAGGGCATGTTATATGTCTCTATCTGATGTTGATGGGACATTAGGGAATGTTATATGTATCTAACTCGTGTGAATTTCTGGACATTAGGGCATGTTATAGTTATCTATCGTGTGTGATCTGGACATTAGGGACATTTATATGTATCAATCGTATGCTCGGAACCATAGGGCATGTTATATGTATCTATATGTATGATCTGACCATTAGGGCATGTTATAGTATCTATCTGTATTGATCTGACCATTAGGGAGTTATATGTATTAGACTGTATGATCTGGCCATTAGGGCATGTTAGTGTGCTGGTGGTGCCAGAGGGGATGTGCTGGTGGTGCCAGAGGGGATGTAGTGGTGGTGCTAGAGGGGATGTTCTGGTGGTGACGGGGGGGTACTGGTGGTGCCAGAGGGGATGTGCTGGTGGTGCCAGAGGGGATGTACGGGTGGTGCTAGAGGGGACGTTATGGTGGTGACGGGGGGGGTTACTGGTGGTGCCAGAGAGGATGTGCTGGTGGTGCCAGAGGGGATATGCTGGTGGTGCCAGGGGGGGTGTACCATTATCGTTTAATGGAACGTTAGGGGGACCCAAAAATCTGACTTGTGCCTTGGGCCCCATTTGGTCTTAATCTGGATCTGCCTCCCCCCCCCCCAAACCTAGTTTAAAATCTCCTCCAACCCTCTATCCATCTTCTCCCCTAAAAAAGCTGCACCGCAGTGAGGTTCTACCCATCCCTACTAAAGAGCCTGTAGCCGATAGTGATGGCCCGGTTTGTGGATCCGAGGCGGATTTCCCTCATTCGCGAACGGCGGATATCGCGGATTTTCTAAATTTTCTAAATTACGAGGATTTCACGTATTTTCGAAGAGTTTTTCATTTTGATGGGTTTTAATGGGTCCGCTCGTGGATTTTCAAATTTTCTAATTTTTTCGAAAATTCGCGGATCCTCGAGCAGACCGGA
>JAACNH010000428.1:69013-218025 GCA_019447015.1 Hymenochirus boettgeri | reverse complement strand
TCTCACAGTGACAAACCCTTTCCCAACTCTACTTTATGTATCAATACCAGAAACTTGTAACATTCCTTGTTTGTAGAAACACATCCAGCTTTTTATTAAACTGACCAATGAACCTGCCATAACAACGTACACTGGAAGACAGTTCCATAGCTTTACCGTTCTCACAGTGACAAACCCTTTCCCAACTCTACTTTATGTATCAATCCCAGTAACCTGTAACATTCCTTGTTTGTAGAAACTCATCCAGCTTTTTAATAAACTGACCAATGAACCTGCCATAACAACGTCCACTGGAAGACAGTTCCATAGCTTTACCGTTCTCACAGTGACAAACCCTTTCCCAACTCTACTTTATGTATCAATACCAGAAACTTGTAACATTCCTTGTTTGTAGAAACACATCCAGCTTTTTATTAAACTGACCAATGAACCTGCCATAACAACGTTTCTGGTTGGTACAGGGATACTATATAATATAGAGAATTACTGGTATTAATGCATATACTGTAGTTCTGGTTGGTACAGGGATACTATATAATATAGAGAATTACTGGTATTAATACATATACTGTAGTTCTGGTTGGTACAGGGATACTATATAATATTGAGAATATACTGTAGTTCTGGTTTATCCAATGTGATATACATGTAAATGTGTATGGCTAGCTCTAGAAAGTTTTAGGCTGGATATCTGTGCAGGACAGTAGGTAAGTCATTCCTGACACCCTTTAGGTAGTCATACATATTAAACATACTGAGTGAATGAGATAAACCTAATTGGTTTGTGTTTTCAGGTGGGGAGTGTCAGTCCAGCGGAGGATTTCCGTGCTTTGCTACATCAGGAGAACAGAGACTTTAAGGCTGGTGAGTTGCTTTATGGGAAATGAAGATTAAGGGGATTATTTTAAAGGACACTACCTATTACCAATAACAAATATGCACCATATGAAATCTCTGGCTATATACAAACGAACAACAAACCGGTATGGCAGCTCACGTTCTCTCAAGTTCCTTTATCTTCCGTTGCTCAGTCTTATTTCCAGCGTGCCAGCGATGATGGGGTCGTCCCTTCCCCGCTTGTTAATCTAAAACATCAGAAAAAGTGCAAAATTGCTGCACAGCTAAAGAGTTAATAGTAGCAAAATGTCACGGGTCTCCTTGTTACTGAAAGCAACTCCACATTTAATTAGTCATGTTTAAAAACTTGCCTCAGTCAGAGAGATGGTGGCTGGTAGTCTTACGCGTTTCAGGCGCAGGCCCTTAATCATAGTCTATGAATATGCATTATAGGTGGGAATAAATATTCCTATGTTCCTGGTTGGGAACATTGAGTCCGTATAAATGTATTTTTAGCAGAGCAGGGGATGGGTGTTACACACAGAGTTCAGGAGATGTATCCAGTATATATATCATATACAGAGCAGTGGGGTTTGTCTATTATACACAGTTCAGGGTATGTATTCAGTATATATCATATACAGAGCAGTGGGGTTTGTCTATTATACACAGTTCAGGGTATGCCTAGAACTCAGTATATGTATTAATACCAGTAATTCTCATATTATATAGTATCCCGTACCAACCAGAACTACAGTATATGTATTAATACCAGTAATTCTCAATATTATATAGTATCCTGTACCAACGAACTACAGTATATGTATTAATACCAGTAATTCTCAATATTATATGTTCCCGTACCAACCAGAACTACAGTATATGTATTAATACCAGTAATTCTCAATATTATATAGTATCCCTTACCAACCAAAACTACAGTATATGTATTAATACCAGTAATTCTCATATATATATAGTATCTGTACCAACAGAACTACAGTATATTATTAATACCAGTAATTCTCAATATTATATAGTATCCCTACCAACCAGAACTACAGTATATTTTAATACCAGTAATTCTCAATATTATATAGTATCCCTGTACCAACCAGAACACAGTATATGTATTAATACCATAATTCTCATTATTATATAGTATCCCTGTACCAACCAGAACTACAGTATATGTATTAAGACAGACCCTGGGGACAGGATGAAGACCAGACTAGGGATTAGGGATAATTACATACAGACAGACATGGGAACCATAGATAAGAGACAGACATGTAGGGATAATTGGATAATTACATACAGACCAGATATCGGGGAACATTTGTAGATGGAGGGACACAGGGCAGACATAGGGATAGGTAATACATACAGACAGACAATAGGAACCATGGATTAGAGACAGACATAGGTATAGGGTCTGGATAGTTACATACAGACAGATTATGGGAACCTAGATCAGACAGACATAGGGATATGGATAAATTACATACCGACAGACATAGGAACATGGGATAGAGGCAGACATAGGGATAGGATAATTTAACCCAAAACCCCCCAATAGAAAGACATGGGGACATGGATATGACCAGGCTTAGGGATATGGATAAGACATACAGACAGACATAGGAACATGGATAGTCGCAGACATAGGGATATGATAATTACACACAGACAGACATGGGGGACATGGATAGAGACAGACATAGGGATTATGGATAATTACACACAGCAGATATGGGGAACATGGATTAGAGAGACATTACAAATCTGGATAATTACATACAGACAGACATGGGGACATGGTAGAGACAGACATAGGGAATAGATAATTACATACAGACCAGGCATGGGAACATGGATAGAGACCAGACCATAGGGAATGGATAATTACACACAGAAGATATGGGAAACATGGATAGAGACACATACGAATATCGGGATTAATTACCATACAGACAGATCATAGGGGACATGGATATAGAACAGAAAGGGATATGGATAATTACATACAGGCATGGGGACATGGATAAGACAGACATAGGGATATGGATAATTACATACAGACAGGCGTGGGAACATGGATAAAGACAGACATAGGGATATGGATAATTACATACAGACAGGCGTGGGAACATGGATAAAGACAGACATAGGGATATGGATAATTACATACAGACAGACATGGGAAACATGGCTAAAGACAGACATAGGGATTATGGTAATTACATACAGACAGATATGGGGAAACATGGATAGAGACCGACATAGGGATATGGATAATTACATACAGACAAGGAAGGGGACATGGAAGAGACAGGACATAAGGGATATGGATAATTACATACAGCAGGGGAATGGATAGTAAGACAGACCATAGGGATATGGAGAATTACATACAGACAGACGTGGGAACATGGATAAAGACAGACATAAGGATATGGATAATTACATACAGACAGACATGGGAAGGAACATGGATAAGACAGACATAGGGATATGGATTAATTACATACAGAAGATATGGGAACATGGATAGAGACAGACATAGGGTATGGATAATACATTACAGACAGAACATGGGAAACAGGATAAACAGACATGGGGAGGAGAGGATAATTACATACAGACAGAATGGGAACATGGATTAGAGACAGACATAGGGATATGGATACTTACATAGACGACATGGGGACAGGATAGAGACAAACATAGGGATAGGGATAATTACATACAGACAGACATGGGAACATGGATAGAGACAGACATAGGATTGGATAACTTACATACAGGACCGACATGGGACATGGATAGAGACAGGGAAATAGGGCTATGGATAATTACATACAACAGGGACATTGGAACATGGGAATAGAGACAGACATAGGGTTAGCGATAATTACATACAGGACAGATATGGGAAAACATTGGATTCGAGACAGACATAGGGATATGGATAATTACATACAGGACAAGATATGGGAACAGGATAGAGACAGACATCGGGATAGGATAAATTACCATACAGGGACAGAAATGGGACATGGATAGAGGCAGGACATAGGGATATGGATAATTACATACAGACAGATATGGGAAACATGGATAGAGGAAAGACATAGGGTAATATGGATAAGACATAACAGACAGACATGGGGACATGGATGAGACAGACATTAGGGATATGGATAATTTCATACAGACAGACATGGGAACATTGGATAGGACAGGACATAGGGATATGGCTAGTACATACAGACATGACATGGGAACTGGATAGGACAGACCATTAGGGATAGGATGGATATGGATAATTTACATACAGACATATGGGAACATGGATAGAGACAGGACATAGGATATGGATAATAATACAGACAGCATGGGGACAGGATAGAGACCGACATGGGATATGGAAAATTACATAGACGCCTGGGAACATGGATAGAGACAGACATAGGGTTATAGGGATAATTACATACAGACAGACATGGGAAACATGGATAGAGACAGACCTAGGGATATGGATAAGTACATCCGACAGACATGGGGACATGGATAGAGAAAAGACAAGGGTTAGGATAATTACATTACAGACAGCCATGGGAACATGGATAAAGACACAGGACATGGGGATGGATTAATTACATACAGAGAACATGGAAAATGGATAGAGACAGGCTTAGGGAGATGGGATAATTACATAACGACAGACATGGGGAAAATGGATAGAAGGACATGGGGATATGGATAATTACAGTACAGGACGATATGGGAACATAGATAGAGAAGGAAATAGCGGATATGGATAATTACATACAGACAGATATGGGAACACGGATAGAGACAGACATAGGGATATGGATAATTACATCAGACAGACATGAGGAACATGGATAAAGGAAGACCAACATATAGAGATGATTCAGACAAGACAACACATGACTAGAGATGATAAAGAAACAAAATTAATACAAAAGCCAATACAGCATTGTATTATAAGGTTCGGAACCCAGTGCAGTTTAACCACTTCATAGACTATAGACAAATCACAGTCATGCATTGCCTCCAATCAGAATGCACATGGCTTTTTGCTACATGATCGCTTCTTAACGGTTCCCATAGTTTTTTATGCCCTTTGTGTGCATGTTACAGGAGAATTGGGGATTCTCCATTGAATGGTTTTCGAATAAGCTTTGACATATGACCTCAGAAAATTGCTTCTTAGGGTACTGAAACATTTGGGATTGTTTCACATGACATTATTACATCCGACTCCTGCTCGCTGTTCCGTCTAGATAATGTGGTGCTGTGTTCTCTTCCTAATACTGTCAGTTCTAAAGAAGTAAAGGAAATGGCGCCCACCTTCTCGCCAGGTACAACAGGGGAACCGCAGGCAGCTGGAGAATCCCCCCCACAACAGGTAACACACCAAGAGAGAAAATAGGTGGGGCTCAAATCCAAATGACAGAAAGCTTGTGCCAAAGCCAAGTGTTCAATATCCAGTGACGATGAAGGACTAGAGGATGCACCAGGCTGTTCAATTACACAGAAAGTCAAGTAATATATAAACCTTACTACTTACACTTACTTACTTAACTGCAGATGTGTCTTCTTAGATCATGACAATATTGTGTCAGATGAATATCTGACTGAATTCCTCCTTCGGAGAGACAAAACCAAAACAATCCTATAGAGAATATTATATGTAACGTGTACATGTCTGACAGACTACTGGAAACCGAGGAGGAATCACACCACACATAAAGACGGATGGACTAGGCGTAGTGGGCTTACCGGAAAGGACACACAATCCTGGCTTAGGAGTATAAAACAAACACCTTGATATACCACTTACTTAGCTAGGATATAATCAACAGGGTGAAGATACCAAACTTTATTAGCTCGGATATAATCAACAGGTTTGAATATACCAACTTTAGTAGCTAGGATATAATCAACAGGGTTGCATATCCACTTGTAACGGAGCTAGGATATAATCAACAGGTGAATATACCACTTTACTATGCTAGGATATAAATCAACAGGTTGAATAACCAACTTATTTAGCTAGGATATAATCAACAGGTGGAAGTATACAACTTATGTAGCTAGGATCATATATCAACGGTGAATATACAAAACTAGGATATAATCAACCACATTGCAATATACTTATGTAGGATATAACTTAACGTCGTTGAAATAAGATCAACGTATTTAGATAGGATGATAATCAACACGTCGAAAAGGCCAAACCTGATTGTCATAGAATATAATCACACGTGAATACCACCCAACTTTAGATAGGTATAATCAACCGTGAATAGGACCAACCTTATTGCTAGAATTAAATCTCAACACGTGAATTACACAACTTTATGTTAGATAGGATATAATCCACATGTCAATAGAACCAACTTTATTTAGATAGGAATAATCACTACGTTGAATAGACCAACTATAGAATTTAATTCAACACTGAATCTACCACTTGTCTAGATATAATCAAACACGGCTAATACACAAACTTATTAGATAGGACTATAATCAAACCGGTTAAATTTATATCAACTTTATAATAAGGATACAATCAACACGTTAATAGACCAACTTATTTAGATAGGATATAATCAGAAACTTTGAATAGAGAAACTTTATTGGCATAGGATATAACGACACGTTGAATACACCAACTTTATTTAGATGGGATAAAATCCAAACACGTGATATGACTAATTTATTAAGAAGGCATAATAATCAGCAAGCTCCAATTTACAGGAATGGTGTGTGGACCCTCCTATTAAGAGACATTATTAATGTGGGTGAGAAATTACATCCTCAGCTATGGGTTCATTATCTATCGGACACACTAAAATCAGAGTGCTAACAGGGGCCAGCAGCCATCATTTTCACCGTAAACAGTAAAAAAAAACCCTGATCTTTGTACAAAAAAAATGCTGCAGTCCTTGTTAAACCCATTACTCTCTTTATTACAGCTTAAAAGTTATCCACAAAATCCAGTGAGGTGGGAATACTTAGTCCAAGTGCACCCGAATTAGTGTCAAGGGGCCACAATTCTGCAATGGCACTTATATAGCAAACAGATTACCCCTTCAGGAGAATTTTATTATCATATTATATATGTTGTATAGTGACCCAGCACCATCTCATCTTATGGTCTAGGTTAAAACATCATACGACGATGAAAAAAAAAGGAAAGAAACCACAGAGTTGAGACATGAACCTTTGTAAAGGAGAAGGCGAAGAGTAAAAAAAGAGTTTTCTGCTTTACAGATCTTCCACATCCTCCTCCTCCTCTGTTGCTCTTCTTTCCTTTCCCATTTTTCTGTGATATAAAACTACAACAAGAGTATAAAAATTAGCCCAGGACTGAACACTTTGAACTGAGAACCACTGTACTGGGGAAGACGGTACTGACTAGCCACCTGTACCCTGGGATTGAAGAAGCACTGTTACCTGGAATGAAGCACCCGTACCCTGGGATTGGACTGTATGAGACGACCCTGTACCCTGGGATTGAAGCACTTAGTACCTGCTGGAACTGACCACACCCTGTACCCTGGGATTGAAGAACTGTGACCTGGAATGACAACTTGTAGCTTGGAAACTAGCACGCCTATATCTGGAGATTAGCGCGTCCCTGCAATCTGGGAGTGACACAACCCTGTACCCTGGGACTGGCGCCCTGTACTCTTGTCACTTACAGGGTTTGATACACCCTGTACCCTGGTTGACCTGAACTGGCGGCGCCCTGTACTATGGGGTTTGTACACCCGTACCTGGGTTTGATACACCCTGTACACCTGGGACTGGCGCCGTGTATCTGGGTTGATAACACCCGTACCCTGGGTTTGATACAACCCTGGTTTGATACCTGTGTACACTGGTACTGGCGACTGGCGCATGGTACTTCTGGGTTTGAAACCCTGTTACCCTGGGACGGGCCCTGTACTCGGGTTCTGAGTTAACACCTGTACCCTGGGTTCCTGATACACCCTGTTACCCTGGGAATGGCGCCTGTATCGGGTTTGATTACACCCTTACCTGGGACGTCGCCTGTACCCGGTCCTGGGTTGTATCCACCCTGTACCTGGGATGCGGCCCTGTACTCTGGGTTTGATACACCCTGTACCCGTGGGAACTGTAAACGCACATAAAAAAAGATTAAGTCTTTGCCTCAATTGTATTATTCACAGGGAGGTGATAACGCTTATTCCACCTCCCGTGTGACTAATTTTGCTCAGGGGACCGGAGAAGTACCTTCGCTCCGCTCGCAGCCGCTCATGCTCTAACCAACGCTGTCCCGACCATGCGCGCTCTCTTAGGCGCAATGCGCCGCCAATACACAGAGGATTAGGGCGTGCGATCGGACAGAACACTGTTGTTATGTGCAGAAGCGGTCTGCGAAGCAGAGCGGAGCGAAGGTTAATTCCCCGGTCCCCTGAGCAAAAATTATTCACAGGCAGGTGGAGAATAAGCGTTCTCAACCTCCGTGAAAATACAACAAGAGGGCAAAGACTTAAATATCTGGAGTTTGACAGTTCCCTTTAAAAGTATAATCTGGTCCTTACCAGGTTCTATAGATGATTATAATGATATAAAAAAGTCAATGTTCTTTAACCAAACCCGAGAAGCAGAAGATGTCGTTTTTCAAGTTTTGCCAATTTTCGGGAGCATGGAGTGATTTTTTGGTCATCCCATGGGAAGATTGTGTGAATGTGAACTAACATTTTTTTTAGATGTTTGGAATGCCGCAGCCCTAGCCAACACTGCATTGATATTGTTGGCGCAATTTGGAATTCAATCAAATTAATTTTACTGTAAACTACTTTTCAATGGCCAATCGATAGACCAAATCATATAACTGAGGGCAAGACAAAAAAAAATCCGTTGGACCCAATCGTACCATAGTTTTTCAAGCCTGAAAGTTTTTCCGATTGGGAAATTCAACTGTTTCACCCATTGGCCCCTGTATGGCTGTCACTACCCCTTCCCAGACTGACTGTCAGGAACAATGGGTCTCTCGGTGTCTTTCCTGGTCGTTTTGATAACACACACTCTGAATGTTCCTCACCAAGCAAACGACAAATTCTCCTTTTATAGATGGTGTCCCATTGCGGAGGAGCAATAAATCAATGGCATGTGATTTGTGGCCTCTGCCTGCTATTTACCCTATGAATTCCTATGGAGAGGGTGTGGTTAGATACAGTGTCTGCATTTTGGTTAGATTTTTACATTTGGTTATTTTCAGAACTATCAATGACCAAAGGTAGAACTATCTATAGTAGAAGAACTGCAAATGCTTCTCAGTATCTCACCCATTGAGTCTGGTTATGGCCATTTCTGTAACAGAGAAATGAGTAGAGCGTGGGAATGATAAGGAGCTGCAGTGATGTGAGATTGCTATCCTTTATACTAGAGAGCATAAGGAGATTTGGCTTTCAGCCCTACCCCAATTCCCCTCCCAACTCCTATATCTGAATGAAACCATTAGCATGTAAATACGGATAGAATTTGTTTTTTGCCTTCCTCTGGATCAACTATTAGGAAGGGTTTTAAAAAAGGAGGGTGAAAAGGTTGGACTTGATGGACATGTGTCTTTTTTCCACCTCAATTACTATGTTACTATGAACAGGTAAGAGCGAGTTCTCTGAGTTTCCCCATTCATCCTGTATTCATCCTTCTCATCTAAGCATTAGTTCATTTATTCATCAGCAGGTTCCGGGCTCTCCCTACCAGCTGGCCTATCAGCAGTGATGAGCTGATCTGGATTCCTCGCATGTGATCAGGGAAATGTCATCTTGCAGTGAAGACAAAGGAATAGACATTTCTGAGCTCAAACCAGTAACCAAGCGAATCGCTCTATAATTTAATCCACTGCCATTAGTTTTATGAAGAATGGGAGGTAAAGGAGCTTGTGTGTGTGATTGAATAGAATACAGAGTCCGTCGGGACCTGTCAGACTACGTGATGGAGGATCGAGCGATCGGGTAAGTACATTAACTTCTCTCCCGGCTCCTGCAGGTGTTATTGAAGAATGGAGGTAAGACACAGCTCCCCTACCTCCCGTTTTCAATTCAAAATAAATGGCAGTTTCTTTGATAAGTAGATAGAACGATCTGTTCTATCACGAGTTTTTCCATCCTGCGTCAGCAACATTTGCCAGCTCTTAAACTTTCGTGAAAGGTTGATTCAACTTGTTGTCGTAAATCTTTTTATTTTGTCGACCACAATTATTCATATTCAACCATGAACATGTATGCAATATACATATTATTGTACATATAACATTTGGGGCAATAACACACCATCATGAAACATA
The DNA here is from genome assembly GCA_019447015.1 of Hymenochirus boettgeri. NCBI lineage: Eukaryota > Metazoa > Chordata > Amphibia > Anura > Pipidae > Hymenochirus > Hymenochirus boettgeri. The sequence goes on along the minus strand of JAACNH010000428.1, from coordinate 207,827 downwards.
TGACTTGGTGTTGGGCATGGCAGCCTGTTTAATAGATTATCTTACAGAAAAAGCAATGGGATTTTTCAAAACTAGAAAATAAACCCGCTGACTAGCGGGGGATTTAATAAAGTTATACATCTGCCTCAAACAATTACCACTAGAAAACCTATCACTAATCTACCTCTGGCATATGAAATGCAACACCACCACACGAAACAACTTACAAGTTCCAGGCCGATGGGAGGCTGATCGAAGGTAAGGATCACCCTAGAACAATGGGAGGGAATATATGAAAATCTAAATAAAGAAGTTTTAAACGTAGCCACTGAGGAGGAAACATCCCCTAAAAAGGTTATGTATAGAAATATAGAGTACCTGCATTTGACTGCAAAAATTTATCCAGCAAATCCCATTTGTTTTTAGAAAATTGTAACAGACTGGGGACTTTTAATTGTATGGTGGAAATAAATGTGGATGTGTACAAAATATATGGAAAAGGTTTCAAAATAATATCAAAACTATGACACATTGAGCCTCTCCACAGGTGGCTCTATGGGACAAAAGCTCCCGGAACTCAATAGACAAAAGCAATATAAATACAATATATTAAACGATTAGCAACCAAATAATACAATTGGAGCACAGTGAGAAGAAACCAAACACTGAACACAGATAATTAACGAAACCAAACTCTATAATGACTAAATAAAGAAGAATCTTCCACGTGCTCAAGATACACTACAATAGTTTCCCAGGGTCTGGGACACCATGGACACACCACGTGAAGTACATCCATAAAACCTACCTATTTAATAGGCTGGGAGAGATCAATAAAGACAAAACAAAACTGGTGAGATAAAAATATAAGTTACGCTTGTAAGGTGGAAAAACGAGGGGACAAACTCAAAATAGAATAATGAAACAAAGGCAGTACCATGTCGGTTTTTTTACTTATCACGATTCTATTATTATTTTTATTTTATATACAAACACTAGTCATTGTTATTAAGTTTGAAAAGACCGAGATATGATTTAGAATTATATGTTTTAATAATGTTAATAAAATAAGCAAAATATTTGTGAATGTCAACATGATGCATACAATATAAGACAAACTTAAAAACATAAAAATATTGGAAACACTAAATAAGTATATCTGTAACCGTCTAGTGTAGCACAAAGGTTCCACTCCCAGGAGGTACATAAACCACAGACATATCCTGTATTAATCTTAATGCTCACTCAATACCAGCGTTTCAAACACTTTGGGGTATTATATGTAACCGTATATACTCGAGAATAAGCCGAGGTTTTTAGGTTTAAAAATCAACCTAAAACACCTTGCCTCGGCTTATACTCGAGTCACAAGACACGTACCCTTTAATCCAGAAGCAGCCGCGAGTCAGGCAGGCATTCCCAGTAGTCTTCACGTTGCCGATGTCATCGACGGCAGCGCGACGCAAGTCCAGTACTGGGACACTGCCGGGCCTGACTGCGGCTGGCTCTGGCATTGCGGACAGCGGCCAGCAGCCAGAGAGAGAAGACTGAAGGACCAGGTACGGTAAGTGAGCTGGGGGGGGACGGGGGAGGAGTACGCCATGCAGACACCCACATTACCTTTTTACATAGGTGGTTGAAGAAACTACAACTCCAAGCAACCAAGCATGCTTGAGTGGAGTTGTACTTTCCAAAACATCTACAGTCGGAAAGGTATAGGTGGGGGACAGCTATGCCATTACAGTAACCCCAAATACCTTCTACTATAGGTGGTTTGGAAAAATACAACTCCAGCAACCAAAGCATGCTGGGAAGTGTAGTTTCACACAACTACCCAAAGGTGGAAAGTATTAGGTTTATCTGTATACCCTCGGCTTATAACTCAGAGTGCTCATCAGGTTTTTTAATTTTGGATGGCAAAAACATGGGTACCTCGGCTTATACTCGAGATAGTAATACGGTATGTACCTTACGTAGTGAATAAGACAAATATACCCATCCTAGCGTAGAATGTTTCCACTCAAAAAAACATGTTTGTTATCTATCCACATCCTACATCCTCGTCCACTCCAAAGAGTACAGTTTAGAGTGGATCCCTAGGAGAGAGGGGGCCCATACGATTTAGTAGTGTGTCACCACCGAGTCCAAAATACCCCAACACACGGGCATTCCCAAATAAGCGTGCCAATACCCCACACACACGGGCATTCCCCAAATAGTGCCAATACCCCCACACACACGCGACATTCCCAAATAAGGTGCCAATACCCCCCCCCCCACACACGGGCACTCCAAAAACGGTGCACAATACCCCCGCACACACGTGGCATTCCCAAAAAGGTGCCAATACCCCAAAACACCAGGATTCCCAAAATAAGGTGCCAATACCCCGCACACATGGGCGCATCCCAAATAAGGCGCCAATACCCCAAACCAACACACGGGCATTCCCAAATAAGGTGCCAATACCCCCGCACAACAGGGCATTCCCAATAAAGTTCCAATACCCCCAACACACCGGGATTCCCAAATAAGGTGCAATACCCACAACACGGGCATTCCCAAATAAGGTTCCAATACCCCCAAAACACACGGGCATTCCCAACTAAGTTAGGACATACACCCACACACACGGGCATTCCCAATAAGTTCCAATACCCCAAACACAGGGAACCTTCCAAAAAGGTGCCAAACCACCAAACAACGGGCATTCCCAAAAAAGGTGCCAATAACCCCCCACACAACAGGGGCATTCCCAAATAATGGTGCCAATAACCCCCACCACACGGGCATTCACAAATGGTGTCAATACCCCACACACACGAGGCACATCCAAAAATAAGGTGCCAATAGATTAATGCGTTGGGTAACGATCACAGGGTATTTTATCTAGTTGAGACTTACTATAGAATATAATATATGAATTTCCCTGATATCTATCTATGGGGTAGTGTATCTAGTTGAGCATATATAATATATATTTGAATTCCTGTATATCTATCTATGGGGTAGTGTATCTAGTGAGCACTATATAATATATATATTGAATCTCCCTGTAATCATCTATGGGGTAGTGTATCTAGTTGGCACTATATAATATATAATTGAATCTCCCTGATATCTATCTATGGGGTAGTGTATGAAGTTGAGCCATATAAATATATATATTGAATCTCCCTGTATATCTATCTATGGGTGGTAGTGTATCTAGTTGAGCAATATATATATATAATTGAATCTCCCTGTATATCTATCTATGGGGTAGTGTATCTAGTTGAGCACTAATATAATTTAATTGAATCTCCCTGTATATCTATATCTATGGGGTAGGTATCTGTTGAGCACTATATAAATATATATATTGAATCTCCCTGTATATCTATCTATGGGTAGTGTATCTAGTTGAGCACTATATAATATATATAGAATCTCCCTGTATCTATCTATGGGGTAGTGTATTAGTTGAGCACTTATAAATATATATATTGAATCTCCCTGTAATCATCTATGGGGTGAAGTGTATCTAGTTGAGCACTATATAATATATATATTGAATCTCCCTGTATATCTATCTATGGGGTGGTAGTGTATCTAGTTGAGCACTATAAATATATAATTGAATCTCCCTGTAATCTATTATGGGGTAGTGTATCTAGTTGAGCATATATAATATATATATTGAATCTCCCTGTATATCTATCTATGGGGTTAGTGTATCTAGTTGATTGAACACTATATAATATATATATTGAATCTCCCTGTATATCTATCTATGGGGTAGTGTTTCTAGTTGAGCACTATATAATATATATATTGAATCTCCCTGTATATCTATCTATGGGGTAGTGTTCTAGTTGAAGCACATATATAATATATAGATTGAATCTCCCTGTATATCATCTATGGGGTATGTGTATCAGTTGAGCACTATATAATATATGATTGAAGCTCCCTGTATATCTATCTATGGGGTGGTAGTGTATCTAGTGAGCACTATATAATATATAGATTGAATCTCCCTGTATATCTATCTATGGGGTAGTGTATTCTAGTTGAGCACTATATAATATATATAGGTTGAATCTCCCTGTATATCTATCTATGGGGTAGTGTATCTAGTTGAGCACTATATAATATATAGGTGAATCTCCCTGTAATATCTATGGGGGTATAGTGTATCTAGTTGAGCACTATATAAATATATGTTGAATCATCCCTGTATTCATCTATGGGGGTAGGGTATCTAGTTGAGCACTATATAATATATATATTGAATCTCCCTGTATATCTATCTATGGGTAGGTATCTAGTGAGCACTTATATAAATATATCATTGAATCTCCCGTATATCTATCTATGGGTAGTGTATCTAGTTGAGCACTATATAATATATAATTGAATTCCCTGATATCTATCTATGGGGTAGTGGATCTAGTTGAGCACTATATAATATATATATTGAATCTCCCTGTATATCTATCTATGGGGTAGTGTATCTTTTGCGCACTATATAATATATAATTGAACTCCCTGTATATCTATCTATGGGGTAGGTATCTATTGAGTACTATAAATATATATTGAATCCTGTATCTATTCGGGTAGTGTATCTAGTTGAGCACTATATAATATATATATGAATCTCCCTGTAATCATCTATGGGGTAGTGTATCTAGTTGAGCACTATATAATATATATATAATAGAATCTCCTTGTTGATATCTATCTATGGGGTAGTAGTGTATCAGTTGAGCATATATAATAGATATACAGGGAGATTCAATATATATATTATATAGTGCTCAACTAGATACACTGCCCCATAGATAGATATACAGGGAGATTCAATATATATATATATAGTGCTCAACTAGATACACTACCCCATAGATAGATATACGGGAGATTCAATATATATAATTATATAGTGCTCAACTAGATACACTACCCCATAGATAGAGATTACAGGAGATTCAATATATATATATATTATATAGTGCTCAACTAGATTACATACCCCATAGATAGATATACAGGGAGTTCAATATATATATATGGGGTAGTGCTCTTAGTGGAGCACTATATAATATATATATTGAATCTCCTGTATATCTATCTATGGGGTAGTGGATCAGTTGAGGCATATATAAATATATATTGAATTCCCTGTAATCTATTATGGGGTAGTGTATTAGTTGAGCACTATATAATATATAATATTGAATCTCCCTGTATATCTATCTATGGGGTAGTGTATCTAGTTGAGCACTATATAATATATAGTATTAATCTCCTGTAATCTATCTATGGGGTAGTGTATCTGTTGAGCACTATATAATATATAGATTGAATCTCCCTGTATATCTATCTATGGGGTAGTGTATCTAGCTGAGCACTATATAATATATAGATTGAATCTTCCTGTATATCTATCTATGGGGTAGTGTACTAGTTGAGCACTATATAATATATAGATTGAATCTCCCTGTATATCTATATGGGTAGTGTGTATCTGTTGAGACTATAAATATATAGTTGAATCTCCCTAGTTATATCCTATCTATGGGGTTGGGAGTGTATCTAGTTGAGCACTATATAATATATAATTGAATATCCCGTATATCTATCTATGGGGTAGGTATCTAGTTGAGCACTATATAATATATAGATTGAATCTCCCTGTATAATCTATCTATGGGGTAGTGTATCTAGTTTGAGCATAATAATATATAGATTGAATCTCCCTGTATATCTATTTATGGGGTAGTGTATCTAGTTGAGCATAAGATAATATAGAATGAATCTCCCTGTATATCTATCATGGGGTAGTGTATCTAGTTGAGCACTATATAATAATATATTGAATCTCCCTGTATATCTATCTATGGGGTAGTGTATCTAGTGAGCACTATATAATATAGATATGAACTCCCTGTATATCTATCTATGGGTAGGGGTAGTGTATCTAGGTGAGCACTATAATATATATATTGAATCTCCCTGTATATCTATCTATGGGGTAGTGTATCTAGTTGAGCACTGATAATAATATATTTGAACTCCCTGTATATCTATCTATGGGGTAGTGTATCTAGTTGAGCACTATATAAATATATTTGAATCTCCCTGTATACGATCTATCGGGGTGGTATCTAGTTGAGCACTATATAATATATATATGAATCTCCCTGTATATCTATCTATGGGGTAGTGTATCTAGTATGAAGCCTAATTATCTAATATATATATTGAATCTCCTGTATATCTATCTATGGGTAGTGTATCTAGTGAGCACTATATAATATATATATTGAATCTCCCTGTATATCTATCTATGGGGTAGTGTATTAGTTGAGCCACTATATAATATATATATTGAATCTCCCTGATATCTATCTATGGGGTAGTGTATCTAGTTGAGCACTATATAATATATATATTGAATCTCCCTGTAATCTATCTATGGGGTAGTGAATCTAGTTGACACACTATATAATTATATATGAAATCTCCATGATATTACTATGGGGTAGTGTATCTAGTTGCGAACACATATAATATATATATTGAATCTCCCTGTATATCTATCTATGGGAGTGTGTCTAGTTGAGCACTATATAATATATATTGAATCTCCCTGTATATCTATCTATGGGGTCTAGTGTATCTAGTTGAGCACTATATAATTATATATTGAATCTCCCTGTATATCTCTATGGGTAGTGTATCTGTGAGCACTATATAATATATAGATGAATCTCCCTGATATCTATCTATGGGAGTGTGATCTAGTTGAGCATATATAATATTAGATGAATCTCCCTGTATATCAATATGGGTAGGTGATCTAGTTGAGCACTATATAATATCTAGGTTGAATCTCCCTGTATATCTATCTATGGGGTAGTGTATCTAGTTGAGCACATATAATATATAGTTGAATATCCTGTCTTCTATCTATGGGGGTGGTTAGTGATTATTGGCACTAATATATATATGTGAATCTCCCTGTATATCTATCTATGGGGTAGTGTATTAGTTGAGCACATATTAAAATATATATTGAATCTCCCTGTATGATCTATCTAGGGGGTAGTGTATCTAGTTGAGCACTATATATATATATATGAATCTCCCTGTATATTATCTATGGGTAGTGTATCTAGTTGAGCACTATTATAATATATATATTGAATCTCCTGTATATCTATCTATGGGGTGGTAGTGTATCTAGTTGAGCACTATAATATATATGAATCTCCCTGTATATCTATCTATGGGGTTAGTGTATCTTTTGAGCACTATATAATATATATATTGAATCTCCCTGTAGTATCTATCATGGGGTAGTTATCTATTTGAGCACTATATAATATATATATTGAATTCTCCCTGTATATCTATCTATGGGGTAGTGATCTAGTTGAGCACTATATAATATATATATTGAATCTCCTGTATATCTATCTATGGGGTAGTGTATCTAGTTGAGCACTATATAATATATATATATATAGAATCTCCTTTGTATATCTGATCTTGGGGTAGTAGTATCTAGTGAGCACTATATAATAGATATACAGGGAGATTCAATATATATATTATATAGTGCTAACTAGATACACTGCCCCATAGATAGATATCAGGGAGATTCAATATATATATTAATAGTGCTCAACTAGATACACTACCCCTAGATAAGATATACAGGGAGATTCAAATATTATTATATAGGCTCAACTAGCCACTCCCCTAGAGATATACAGGGAGATTCAATATATATTATATAGTGTCAACTAGAACACTACCCATAGATAGATATACAGGGAGATTCAATATATATTTATATAGTGCTCAATAGATACACTACCCCATAGATAGATATACAGGGAGATTCAATATATATATTATTATATAGTCTCAACTAGAATACACTACCCCATAGACTAAGATATACAGGGAGATTCAATAGTATATATCTATGGGGTAGGTAGTGTATCAGTTGAGCACTATATATATATTATATTTGAATCTCCCTGTATATCTATCTATGGGTAGTGTATCTAGTTGAGCCACTATATAATAATATATATTGAATCTCCCCTGTATATCTATCTATGGGGTAGTAGGTATCTAGTGAGCATATATAATATATATATTGAATCTCCCTGTATATCTATCTATGGGGCAGTGATTCTAGTGAGCACTATATAATATATATATTGAATCTCCCTGTAGTATCTATCTATGGGGAGGTATTAGTGTATCGTTGAGCACTATATAATATATAGATTGAATCTCCCTGTATATCTATCTATGGGGTTAGTGTTATCTAGTTGAGCCACTATAAATATAGAGTTGAATCTCCCTGTATATCTATCTATGGGGTAGTGTATAGTTGAGCACTATATAATATATAGATGTGAATCTCCCGTATATCTATTATGGGGTAGTGTATAGTTGAGCACTATATAATATATAGATTGAATCTCCCTGTATATCTATCTATGGGGTAGTAGTGTATCTAGTTGAGCACTATATAATATATATTGAATCTCCCTATATATCTATCTATGGGGTAGTGTATCTAGTTGAGCACTATATAATATATAGATTGAATTCCCTGTATATATATCTATGGGGTAGTGTGTATCTAGTGTGAGCACTATATACTATATAGTATTGAATCTCCCTGTATATCATCTATGGGGTAGTGTATCAGTGAGCACTATATAATATATATATTGAATCTCCCTGTATATCTATCTATGGGGTAGTGTATCTAGTTGAGCATATATTAATATATAGATGAATCTCCCTATATTCTATCTATGGGGTAGTGTATCTAGTTGGCACTATATAATATATATATTGAATCTCCCTGTATATCTATCTACGGGTAGTGGTATCTAGTGAGCACTATATATATTATATTGAATCTCCCTGTATATCTATCTATGGGGTAGTGTATCTAGTTAGAGCACTATATAATATAATATGAATCTCCACTGTATATCTATCTATGGGGTTAGTGTATCTAGTTGAGCACTATTAATAATATAATATTGAATCTCTCCCGGTATATCTATCTATGGGGTGTGTGTATCTAGTTGAGCACTATATAAATATATATTGAATCTCCCTATATATTGCAGTTGGAGTTCCTTGGTGGGTTTTGAGCCCCAGAACACAACCTGGTCATTTTCCTTTTTATCTATTTCAAAACAGAGATGGATTAGATTAAATTGGGCCCGGGCAGGGCTGACGTTGGGGGCCCCTTGTTCTTGCATTGTATGGGCTGTAGTATACAAAGGGTATAAATTATGAATGAAGCCCTGGACCCATTGATTAATTTATTAGATCATTTCTACCTAATCATTCCTGTGTGCAGGAACCAATAAAAGGCCATCCCATTGGACCATTTTTTATTTTAGTACAATCTCTCTCTATACAAAGTATGTCTGTTACCAGAGCCATAGATTCCTATTGAATTGTCTGCCACTGGTTAGAAACTGTATTGTGTTTGCATGATTCTATGCAGGATCCCCTCTTGTCCACTGATGGTGTTTATACGATCTTCATAATAGATTGAAGATTAGGTGGAAGCGGCGAAGCTTGTTTTACCCAAATACACGGTTTACCTTGAACCACAATGTCCCAGAATTCAGTTGGAGCTTCCCTCTGCTTCTTTCAGCAGCAGGAGAAAAGAAAATCATGAATAGTGGATTGTTAACTGCCATGTAGGAGAGAATAGAAAGGGAAAAGTAGAACTGCTTTAGGAGAGGACACATAACAAGGGCAGCTACAATATACAGTACAAATCACCATACCGTTCACACAGTACATAACACCACCATAAATCCAGGACTTGGGTAAATAAGTGATTTATTAATACATGTGCACATACAGCAACATCTCGGTTCTGGTTTCAAAATGTCGCTGTTTGTGCACATTTATTAATAAATCACTTTTACTTGGCCAAGTCCTGTGAGTGCTCCTGGATTTATGGTGGTTGTACAAGGTGGATCTTCATTGGAGGCAGCCAGGCTAGGCTGCAAAGAGCCACTATATTAAACAACTCCAGGGGTATTTTATATATATATAATATATATATATATATATATATATATATATATATATATATATAATATCACAGCACTCACCGACAACTGTAGCTGAAGTCCTGATCAGTGCAATGCCCCAGGGGACTATGGCTATATTATCCCAACTGGAACGACGTGTCAAGAGCATCCTCTCTTCATCAGGCTAACAAAATCAACCAACATATTTACTTAAAGGTATTTCAATGGTCACAAGGGAATGACATCGAAAACCAATTTCCATAATTCAAAGGAAATTACATCAATCCAATTTCCATGATTCAAGGAAATGACATCAAACCAATTTCCATAATCAAGGAAATGACATCAAACCAATTTCCATAATTCAAGGAAATGACATCAAACAATTTCCATAATTTCAAAGGAAATGACATCAAACCAATTTCCATATATTCAAGGAAATGACATCAAACCAATTCCATAATTCAAAGGGAAATGAACATCAAACCAATTACATAATTCAAAGGAAATTACATCAAAAACAATTTCAATATTCAAAGGAAATGACATCAATTTTCATCAAAGTGCACCTCCCACATGATGTACCCCTATATCAAACTCACTCCATTTTTTAATATAATACAACACCTCAATCTATACCCTAGCTTATTCATACTGGAGACTACAAATATACTTATGCACATGGATACATTCTAAACTTGGAACCATGAAGTACCATAGAAAGAAACAGAATTTATAAAAATAAATCATAGTCACGGTTTAAACCGTGTGGGTTATTGAGTTGAGTTTTTCCCCCACCATCTCTCTCTTTGTTTCAACCTGAGTTGGGGAGTTAGGGGAGATAGGGAATCATCAGGGTTTGAAAACAAAGAGAGGTACAGTATGGTGGGGGGAAAACTCAAACACAATAAACCACACGGTTAAAACCGTGATTAGGATTTATTTCTATAAATTTAGATCTGTTTCTTTCTATGTAGCACATGGTGTGTGATGTAATATGTAGTCAATACCATTTTTTGTGAGCCTGATTAAAGAGAGCGGGATGCTCGAAACATTGCTCAAATGTTTGAACTACATACATAAATTAGCTGCAAATGTGTGAGTGCTGCCTTTTATACATATTAAATATAAAATATATATAGAATTTAAAATGCTCACCTGCCACTCCAATGTATGGGCCCGGGTGCTGCCCGAAGGAGTAGTAATATAGAAAGAAAAAGCGAGGCACCTTAGAACAGACCCAGGAGTCGCCCCGCTTTTTCTTATATAATCTATATATATATCTATATATACACAAATATATCTTGCTAGGGCGTCATTCAGCCAAGCCACAGGTCTTCCAGATTTGGGATTTTTCAAATTTCCAATCGAGAACACAGTTTATCTGTAACCAGCACTTACCCATGATGCTCTCATCCCTGAAGACCCGTTATACAGTTTATACTCTTGATATAGATACTGGGACCTGCTTGATATCTCGACATTCGTAGATTCTCTTTATCAGCTGTTCACCACTGGGGGAGAATATAAAAAAAGTTTTGAGAAATGCAAAAGTTGTAAATGGTTAAAAGTTAGCTCTGTATAGGATATATACTGAGATACATACCATGAATGTGTATAATAGACAAACCCCACTGCTCTGTATATTATAATTATAACTGAATTACATACCCTGAATGTGTATAATAGACAAACCCCCACTGCTCTGTATATTATATATACTGAATACATACCCTGAAATTGGTATAATAGACCAACCCCCACTGCTCGTATATGATATATATATGAATACATACCCTGAACTGTGTATAATAGACAACCCCACTGCTCTGTATATTATATATATACTGAATAATCCTTCTGAACTGTGTATTAATAGACAAAACCCCAATGCTGTATATGATAATATACTGAATACATACCCTGAACTGGTATAATAGACAAACCCACTGCTCTGTATATATATATTATAACTGAATACATACCTGAAACTGTGATAATAGACAACCCCACTGCTCTGTATATTATATATATGAATACATACCCGTGAACTGTGTATAATAGACAACCCCCAATGCTCTGTATATGATATATATATGAATACATACCCTGAACTGTGTATATAGACAACCCCACTGCTCTGTATATATATATATCTGAATACATACCTGAATGTGATAATAGACAAACCCCACTGCTCTATATATGAATATATACTGAATACATACCCTGAACTGTGTATAATAGACAACCCCCCACTGCTGCTTGTTATATATATTACTGAATACATACCCTGAACTGTATATAATAGACAAACCCCACTGCTCTGTATATGATATATATACTGAATACATACCCTGAACTGTGTATAATAGGACAAAACCCATGCTCTGTATTAATATATATGAATACATACCGAACTGTATATAATGACAACCCCACTGCTCTGTATATTTATATATACTGAATACATACCCTGATGACGTGTATAATAGACAACCCCACTGCTCTGTATAGTATTATATACTGAATACATACCCTGAAACTGTGTATAATAGACAACCCCCACTGCTCTGTATATGTATATATATACTGAATACATACCCTGAACTGTGTATAATAGACAAACCCCCACTGCTCTGTATATGATATATATACTGAATACATACCCTGAACTGTGTATAATAGACAAACCCCACTGCTCTGTATATGATATATATACTGAATACATACCCTGAAACTGTGTATAATAGACAACCCCCACTGCTCTGTATAGGATATATATACTGAATACATACCCTGAACTGTGTATAATAGACAACCCCACTGCTTTGTTATATGATATTATACTGAATACATACCCTGAACGTGTGTATAATAGACAAACCCCCATGCTCTGTATATGATATATATACACTGATACATCCCTGAACTGTGTAAATAGACAAACCCCCTGCTTCTGTATATTATATATACTGAATAATACCCTGAACTGTGTATAATAGACAACCCCCACTGCCTGTATATATTATATTATACTGAATACATACCCTGAACTGTGTATAATAGACAACCCCCACTGCTTTGATATGATATTATACTGAATACATACCTGAACGGTGTAAATAACAAACCCACTGCTCTGTATAGGATATATATACTGAATACATACCCTGAACTGTGTCTATAAGACAAACCCCACTGCTCTGTATAGATATATAATGAATACATACCCTGAATGTGTGATAATAGACAACCCCACTGCTCTGTATATGTGATATTATAATGAATACACACCCTGTTGAAATGGTAAAAGACAACCCCCACTGCTCTCTATAGGATATATACTGAATACATACCTGAAGTGTATAATAGACAAACCCCCATGCTCTGATATAGATACTGAACTGTAATACATCACCCTGCTCTGTATAGGATATATACTGAATACATACCCTGAACTGTGTATAATAGACAACCCCCACTGCTCTGTATAGATATATACTGAATACATACCCTGAACTGTGTATAATAGACAACCCCACTGCTCTGTATATGATATATATACTGAATACATACCCTGAACTGTATATAAGACAACCCCACTGCTCTGTATATGATTATATACTGAATAACATACCCTGAACTGTGTATAATAGACAAAACCCACTGCTCTGTATAGTATATATAATGAATACATACCTGAACTGTATATAATAGACACCCCCACTGCTTCTGGTATATATATATACTGAATACATACCCGAACTGTATAATAGACAAACCCCCACTGCTCTGTTTGTATATTATATATGAATACATACCCTGAACTGTGTATAATAGACAACCCCCACTTGCTTTGATATGAATATAACTGAATACATACCTTGAACGGGTACAATTAGACAAACCCCACTGCATCTGTATAGATATATATACTGAATACATACCCTGAACTGTGTATAATAGACAAACCCCCACTGCCTTTGTATGATATATATACACTGAATACCTACCTGAAACTGTGTATAATAGACAAACCCCACTGCTGTATAGGATATATACTGAATACATTACCATGAACTGTGTATAATTGACACCCCCACTGCTCTGTATATGATATATACTGAATACATACCCTGAACTGTGTATAATAGAACAACCCCACTGCTCTGTATAGTGGATATATATGGAATACATACCTGAACTGTGTATAATAGACAACCCCCATGTCGGTATGATAATATACTGAATAATACCCTGAAATGGGATAATAGACAAACCCCACTGCTCTGTATATGATATATATACACTGAATTACATACACTGAACTGTGATAGAATAGACAAACCCCACTGCTTGTATATGATATATATATGAAACATACCGAAATGTGATATAATAGACAAACCCCACTGCCTTGTATAGGATATATACTGAATACATACCCTGAATGTGGTATAATAGACAACCCCCACTCTTGTATATGATATATATAATGAATACATACCCAGACGGTGTTATAATAGACAACCCACTGCTCTGTAGAGATATATATGAATACATCCCCTGAACTGTGTATAAAGACACCCCCCCTGCTGTATAGGATATATACTGAATACATACCCTGAACTGTGTATTAATAGACAACCCCACTGCATAGTATAGGATATATACTGAATAATTACCCTGATGAACTGTTATAATAGACAAACCCCACTGCTTGTATATGATATATTCTGAATAAATACCCTGAATGGTGTATAATAGACAAACCCCACTGCTTGTATAGATTATTCTGAATACATACCCTGAACGGTGTATAATAGACAAACCCCACTGATTTGTATATGATATATTCTGAATACATACCCTGAACTGTGTATAATAGACAACCCCCACTGCTTTGTATGGATTATATACTGAATACATACCCTGAACTGTATATAATAGACAAAGCCCACTGCTCTGTATATGATATATACTGGATACATACCCTGAAACTGTGTATAATAGACAACCCCCACTGCTCTGTATAGGATATATACTGAATACATACCCTGAACTGTGTATAATAGACAAACCCCACTGCTTTTGTATATGATATATACTGAATAACATACCATGAACTGTGTATAATAGACAACCCCCACTGCATTGTATATGATTAATAATGAATAATACCCTGAACTGTGTATAATAGACCACCCCCACTGCTCTGTATAATATATATACTGAATACATCCCCTGAACTGTGTGGATAATAGACAAAACCCCACTGCTTGTATAGGAATATATACTGAATCATACCCTGAAATGTGTATAATAGACAAACCCCCACTGCTGTATATGATATAGAATGAATACACCATGAACTGTAATAATAGACAAAACCCCCATGCTTGTATATGATATATACGAATACATACCTGAATGTGTATAATAGACAAACCCCACTGCTTGTATAGGATATATGCGGAATACACATACCCTGAACTGTGTATAAAGACAACCCCACTGCTCTGTATATGATATATACTGAATACATACCCTGAACTGTGTATAATAGGACAACCCCCATGCTTTGATATGATATATATACATGAATAATACCCCTGAACTGTGTATATAGACAACCCCCGCCTTGTATATGATATATACTGAATACATACCTGAACTGTGTATAATAGGACAACCCCCACTGCTTTGTATATGTATATATACTGAATACATACCCTGAACTGTGTATAATAGACAAACCCCACTGCTTTGATATGATATTACATGAATACATACCCTGAACTGTGTATAATAGACAAACCCCACTGCTTGATATAGGATATATATACTGAATACATACCCTGAACTGTGATAAATAGACAAACCCCCACTGCTGTATAGGATATATATACTGAATACATACCCTGAACTGTGTATAATAGAAAACCCCCTGCTCTGTATATTATATACTGAATACATACCTGAACTGTATATAATAGACAAAACCCCACTGCTCTGTATATGATATATACTGAATACATACCCTGAACTGGTATAATAGACAAACCCACTGCTCTGATATATATATACTGAATACATACCCTGAACTGTATATAATAGACAACCCACTGCTCTGTATATGAATATAAGAATACATACCCTGAACTGTATATAATAGACAAACCCCACTGCTCTGTATAGGATATATACTGAATACATACCCTGAACTGTATAATAGACAAACCCCACTGCTCTGTATATGATATATACTGAATACATACCCTGAACTGTATATAATAGACAAACCCCACTGCTCTGTATTATGATATATACTGAAAACATACCCTGAACTGTGTATAATAGACAAACCCCATGCTCTGTATATGATATATACTGAATACATACCCTGAAAGTGTGTTAATAGACAACCCCACTGCTCTGTATAGGATATATATACTGAATACATACCCTGAACTGTGTATAATAGACAACCCCCACTGCTCTGTATAGGATATATAACTGAATACATACCCTGAACTGTGTATAATAGAAAACCCCACTGCTCTGTATATTATATATACTGAATACATACCCTGAACTGTATATAATAGACAAACCCCACTGCTCTGTATATGATATAATGAATACATACCCTGAACTGTGTATAATAGACAAACCCCACTGCTCTGTATATGATATATCGAATAAAACCTGAACTGTATAATAGACAAACCCCACTGCTCTGTATTGATATATACTGAATACATACCCTGAACTGTGCATAATAGACAAAACCCCATGCTCTGTATATGATATATAACTGAATACCTACCCTGAAACTGTGTGTAATAGACAAACCCCACTGCTCTGTATATGATATATACGAATACATACCCTGAACTGTATATAATAGACAAACCCCACTGCTCTTGTATATGATAACTGAAACAACACCCTGAACGTGTATAATAGACAAACCCCACTGCTCTGTATATGATATATATACACTGAATACATACCCTGAACTGTGTATAATAGACAAACCCCACTGCTCTGCATATGATATATACTAAATACATACCCCGAACTGTATATAATAGACAAACCCCACTGCTCTGTATATGATATATACTGAATACATACCCTGAACTGTGTATAATAGACAAAACCCCATGCTCTGTATATGATATATATACACTGAATACATACCCTGAACTGTGTATAATAGACAAACCCCACTGCTCTGTATATGATATATACTGAATACATACCCTGAACTGTGTATAATAGACAACCCCCACTGCGACTGATATATGAATATATACCTGAATATTGGTACAGGGATACTATATAATATTGAGAATTACTGGTATTAATACATATACTGTAGTTCTGGTTGGTACAGGGATACTTTATAATATTGAGTATTACTGGTATATATCTGTTGTATTCAATTGAATGAATGAGAACCTTCACAAGCATACTGGTATATAGTAAACCACTGGGGCATCACCTTGCAATTCCTTGACAGCCACTTGGGTCGTTCCATTCCATTTTCCTAGCCAAACCATCCCAAAGCTTCCTCTGCCCAATCTGCTTATCCTCTGAATAGAATTGGGACTGATTTCCAGCTGATGAACTGTAGAGTGGGACAGGCTGGGTAAGGAAGGGACATCCAGCTGTAGGAGAGAGAGAGACACATTAGATGGAAACACCAACTAGTACTGTGTTACCCAGTACGCCATCCCTTGTATACAGATACTAATCCACATGGTCCCACCTCCTATATACAGAAACCGATCCATTGGTAGCCACCACATTTATACAGATACTGATCTCTATGTACCCATGCCTTGTATACAGATACCCATCTTTAGGCTACCATTTATAATATACAGATACTGATCCGTAGGTAAACATATCTTATATACAGATGCTTATCTATGGGTTCCCAACCGTATTATACAGATACTGATCCATGCGAACTTGTTTCCTATATACAGATACTGATCCATAAGTACCCACCCTTTATATAAAGATAATGACCCATATGTACCTTTCCTTTCTAAACAGAGAGTGACCCATATGTACTTATCCCTTATATATACCAATCTTTATGTACCTACCCCTTTAAACAAATACCTATCCATAGATTCCCATCGCTTATATAAAGAGACTGGTGCATTTGTACACTATTTTTTATTTTTGAAAGGTTGGGAATTTGCTTCCGGTGAAACCTACACAAGTGCATAAAAGTGCAAGTGGTTTGGGACCAGTTTGCCTGTCCCTCATGTCTCTATCTGTTGGGCCGTAGGACTAGAGAGAGGCTCTATAGGGATTTGCAGTCGGTAAACTTTAGAGACCTTTCCAAACTTGACCTCCCTTTCTGCTCCCAGCTACCTCCAGGAAGCTTCCAGGGGAGGCTCAAATGGGATGAGCCTGAAAGTTTCAAAACAGATCCAGGCAATCCCGTTATAAACGTGAAGAAAAACAGCAAAAAACAAAAAGTGCACTTGATAATAGTGCTAAATACATATGTGCTAATCCGTGCTAATCCGTGCCCAGATAATAGTGCTAAATAAATATGTCAATAAATAAAATGTAATGTGAATAGTGGACGATAGGCCGTAGCCTTTCAGTCAGCAAGTAAAAAAGATTTCCGTCATATCCGAAGCTTCGGCAGGGAGTGTAAGGGGGCGATGCAATATTGGGCGCAAAATGCCCAAGTCAGTGTAAAACCCACGCAATCCGATGTATCATCAGGTAACGTGGGTTTTACACTGAGTTTGTATTGCCTGCGCCATTTCCGAGAATGCTCGGAAATAGCGTGGCGCAGGCGATGCAAAACCGCCTTTAGTAAAGTTTTGCGCTACCATGTAGCGCGAAACTTTACGCCACTGAATAGGAGGCGTTAGCCGGCGCACTTACCTGGCAGAGATCCCGCGATGTACAAAATCTCGCACAGGGATTTTTGCATCGCGGGAACTCGGGCAGGTAAGCTGCGTCGGAAAAAAATATTGCATCGCCCCCTAAAAGTGCTTACAACATGTGCTAATACAGTGCTAATACAGTGCTAATCTGTGCTAATACAGTGCTAATACAGTGCTAATACAGTGCTAATACAGTGCTAATACAGTGCTAATGCAGTGCTAATACAGTGCTAATACAGTGGCTACTCTGGTTTTGTGGGCTCATACCAGTGCTAATCTGTGGCCTTTAAAAGCGTTGGCCCCCTTCATACAGTGCGCTAATTATCAGTGCTTAAATTCTGTGGGGGGCTATACAGTGCTATACGTTGTTTTTTTCTTACTGCTAATTCAGTGGCTTAAAGACAGGTGCCTAAATCCTGTGTCTAAATACAGTGCTAATAAATTTCATAGTGTTGCTTAATACAGTGCTATATTCTGGCGAATCCCAGTGCCTAATCTTGGGTGACTAATACAGTGCTCAATACAGTGCTAATACAATCAAGTGCGCTAATCCATGCTAATACGTGCCCTAATTACAGTGGCCCTAAAAAGTGACTAATTTACTGGCTAAACCATAATTACCAGTGCTAATACTGTGCTAATACAGTGAACGGCGGAAATCCTGTACTTGCTAATACATGCTCAATGTGCTCATACAGTGCTAAAGGCCTAATCCTGTGGCAATCCCAGGCGTTAATCTGTTGCTATACAGTTTGCTAATACGTTGCCTAATTCAGTGCTAATACACGTGGGCTCAATACAGATGCTGCCACAAAGTGCTTCATACATGCTCATTACAGTGCTAATACAGTGCTAATTCCTGCGAGCGAAATTTCCCAAGTGTTCTAATCGTGGCTAAACAGTTGCTAATACAGTGACTAAATTTGGCGAATCCCGTTGCGACATCTTTGAGTTTAATCCAGTGCGTAATTCCATTGGCTAAATCTTGCTAAATACAATTGCTTACGGCGCTTTAATACTGCTATCTGGCGAATATCAGTGCTAATCTGTGGCTAATACAGTGCTCTAATTCCAGTGCAAATCTGTGTAATTACAGTGGCTAATACAAGTGCTAATACAGTGCTTTAAATCTTGAGAAGTGATCCAAGTGGCCTAATCTTGGCTACTTTAAGTGCTAAATACGGTCAAATCCAGTTGGGGCTAATCTGTTTTGGCTAATACAGTGGGCTAATACAGGTGCTAATCTGTGGCTAATTTATACAGGGCTTAATTACAGTGCTAAATACAGTCTAATCCTTGGTTGGCTAATTGACGTTGGCTATACAGTGGCCTAATTACATTGCGTTTTCATCTGGGGTGTGGGGCCGAATCCAGTGGCCTAATCTTGGCGAAATCAGTGGGCGCCTAATCTAGTGGGGCTAATACAGTGCTTTAACCATGCTGTAACTAAGTTTGCCCTATACCAGTGCTTAAATCAATTGCTATTCCTTGTTAGTTCTTTAATACATTGCCCTAATCTGGGTGCTAAAACAGTCTAATACATTTGGCCTTAAAATACAGTGCTTAATCTGTGTGTTTTGTTTAATACAGTGGGCTTTAATACAGTGGGGCCCAATTTTCAGTTGGGCTAATCCAGTGGCTAACATATGGTGCTTTAAAATACAGTCCTGTAATCCATTTCCTTTAATCTGTGCTAATTTACATGCTAATTCTGGGGTTGCTACAACAGTTGGCTAATTCTGTGCTAAATTCCCATGCTTTATCTTGTGCAATACCCATGGCTAAATATGGTTGCTAATACAGTGCTAAGAATCTGTGGCTATACAGTTTGCTAATCCCAGTGCCCTAATTCTGTTGCTATTCAGCTTGCCCCTAATCTGTTGCTACTCCCCAGTGTGGGCTTAATCTGTCCTAATACTGTTGGCAAAGGGTTTGGCTAATAACAGTGCCCTAATCTGTGCTTAATACAGTTAAACTAATCCAGGTGGGGGGCTATCAGTGCTAACTCTGTTGGCTAATCCCATGCCCTAATCAGTTTGGGCTAATCAAAAGTCTAAATCTGTGCTACTCCAGTGGCTAATTGTTTCCGTTTGCCCCAATTCCCCCATGCTTAAATCTTGTGGGCTAATCCCGTGCTAATCTTTTGTGGCCCAATTTAAAGTTGGCATTTTAAAGGTAAATGTTGTCCCCCCCACCATCCTTTTTAAACTTTGGGGGGGGGGGGGGCCATAATTTTAATCAAGGGAATTGTCCCCCCTTTTTTTCCCCTCCCCCGCCCAAAAAGATTTGTAGCGCAGCACATCGCGCGAACTAGCGCCAATTTTGGGGCTTTCGTTTCGTCTTATTTTTTTAATCAAAAAAGGCGAAAAATAAACCACACTTCGCGGCCTTGAAAATGCGGAACGGGCGTCGATTAAAATAGGGCGAAAGAGAAAGACCCCTGCAATTGGTTCCCGAAACCATTCAAAACCATAAAAAGCCCCACCGAGAAAAAGAAATGTTCCAAGTTTTTTTTTTTTCAAAATGGCCCCCTTCAACATTTTTCAACCAAAGAAGGTCCAAGCCATGTTCCTTTTATTTAGTCCCCAATCTTCCCGTAAGAATTTTCCTCATTTTGTAATACAATGTTTCTTTTTGCCACTGCCATTCAAAAAACATTACCTTTTCTAATGCCTGCGATCGCTTTTTTTTCCAAGGCCAAAAATATCCCCATTAGAATTGCGCGTTTTCTGCCCTTGCTAAGTTGGGTTTGTTCGGCCTTCCCTAATGTTTTGCCTTTTCCGCCCTTTTTCCCCTAATGTTGCGTTTTCGCCTTTCTAAATGGTTTGGGCGTTTCCGCCTTTTCCCTATGTGGCGGTTTTCTCCTTTCAATGTTGGCGTTCGCCTTTTCTAATGTTGTCGGCCTTTTTTTCCCAAGGCAATATGTTTCCATTTCTATGCCGAAGTGTCCCCCGCCTTTTTCTAATGGCGCGCGGTTTGCGCTTTGTTTTCCAAGGCCATAATGACGCCATATTAAAATGCTTTTTTTGGCCTCAAACATGAAAACTTTATTCCCACCCAAACCTTCAGTGATTT
Organism: Hymenochirus boettgeri; assembly: GCA_019447015.1. Taxonomy (NCBI): domain Eukaryota; kingdom Metazoa; phylum Chordata; class Amphibia; order Anura; family Pipidae; genus Hymenochirus; species Hymenochirus boettgeri. The sequence continues at coordinate 185,761 of JAACNH010000428.1, read as the reverse complement.
GTCACGCTATGCCAATCCCCTTTTTCGCTCCTTTTGTTACGTAAAAACTCCTTTTCGCCTCCCCTTTTGTTTATAGAAATCGCGTTATGCCCTTCTTTTTTTTCCCCGCTCCCGCCTTTTTTCTCTAAAATTAAAACCATTTTGGCTCGGAAAGTGAAGGGGCGCCGAAAAGGTTTTTAGTCGATAGCTTTTTTGTGCGGAAACGGGTTTGTTTTGGTTTTCTGCCATTTCATTACACAACGCTAACCCTTTAATAAATAGCGTTTAACTATGGGGTCCACCCCTTTTGTATTCGGGCTCCGAAAAACCCATGGGTCGAAATAGCGAATTGGACGCCAAAAGACCCAATTTTCGCTGACTTGGTTTTCCGCTCTTTTCTAAATAATGTCGTCCCTCCTCTTTGTCCTCTGTGCTTTTAGTTTTTTCTATCTCTTATTGTTGTATTCAGTTGTTACTAGCGTATGTAAAAACAAAAGCGGGGCGGTAAAATACAAAATGAGTGCTTTCCTTTTTGTTTTTTTTTGTTTGCTCCACACGTTCTTGTTCTTTCCGCCATTTCCTCCAATTTTTTAATCGAGGGTACCTTGCAATGACAAAAGCGGCAGGCAGACATTTAACCTACTCGACGGTTCCCCCCAAGTGGGACCTACTGACCGACGCTTTTCGTGTGTCATCAACTTGGTTGAGTTTTTCTTTCCGGACCCAAATCCCCAGTGTCCCTTGCGTTTTTTTTGGTGTGTGGCATGTGCGCACAGCCCCCAAGTGGAAGCCGTGGAATGCTCCCGTCTGGTTTTTACTGTCCAGTGAGAAAGCCCGCCAACTTGGACCTTTCTTTGGGAAGTGGCCCCCCCCTCGGCCCCTCTCCTGCCCCCGGCAGTTTTTGTGTTTTCCGGGAGAATGGGATGTGGAAGACCATAAAAAAACTCATTTTACCCGCCCATCCATCCCCGCTTAAACGGAAAATACACTTAAAAGGTTGTAGAAAATGGGTGGACATACCCATTAGGGGAAAAGCAAGAGCTCCACACTCTCAGCGCTATTTACCTTGAGCCAAACGTCATAAAATCGTCCTTTAACCAGGGGGAAGAAGACAAAACCCAAAGGACCACATATACTTCTTGGAGAAATAACTCCCCCCTTCCCCCTTCCTTCAACTTTTTCCAACCAATAGAACATAATACTCAAAAAGGACAGAGAAAGCATGAAAACCCCAACCAACCACCCAAAATGACCCCTCCATAAAAACTTCCCATATTGGGTTCCTTACCATTTGGGGTTTAAAAACCCAAAAAGAAAAACCCTAGTTTTAAACTAAGATGGGGTTGGTGGGGGGGGGGGGGGTTTGGAGTGTTTCCGATGCTATAACAGTAACTGTTTACCCCCATCTAGTTGCCCCTATCCCTTTAATACTAACGTCCGACCCATTATCCATCTAGTCCACCCTTTATCACCCCTACGCCAAATGTCCCCCTGTCAATAGCAGTTTTTTAACAATAGTAAAAAACTAAGTTTTGGAGGTTTTGTTTTTTGGTAAATAAAGAAAAGACATAATTGCCCTCAGTCTCAACCCTTTTTTAATACCCTACTAAACCATAAAATTTGTCCCCTGTAATACAGTTTTTTACATAGTAACATAGTAAAAATTGAGGTTTTTGTTATAAAGAACCGATACATTCATCTTTAAGTCCAAACCTTTATAATCCTACCCCATAAAATGTCCCCTTGTTATAAACAGTTTTAAAACATATAAAAACATATATTGAAGGTTTTTGGTTGATAAAAAATAAAATTATATATTTCCCATCTCGTCCAACCCCTTTAAAAAATAACCCTAACCCAATAATGTTCTGTTAAACATTTACATAGTAAACGGGCAGTAGAAAGGGAGGGTGTATATAAAGACATAGGTGCCCTCTGCTGTCCCCCAAACTTGTTGTGGTGAGGCAGGGTCTGGGTTTACCCTACCCTCAATCACTGTCCCCCTGTTATAACCAGTTTTTAGTGGTGGGGAGTTACAAATAGTAAACAAATAGTCTTTGGGAGGTTTTATAAAGAACCAATACGTCCACTAGTCCCCCAACTTTATACCCCTAACCCCTTTAATGTTCGGTCAAAAAAAATAAACAGTTTTTTTACATAGTTAAAAACATAAAGTATTTTGGAGGTTTTTTTTGTTCTATAAAAGAACAATACGTTTCCAATCCCTATTCCCAAACCCTTTTAAGAACCCCTAAACCCATAATGTTTCTGTAAAAACAGTTTGTTTTACAAAACATAGTAACATTAAGTTAAATTGGAAAGTTGAAAAAATAAAGACATAATGTCCCCCATTCCTAAGGTACTATCCCCAAACCTTTTTTTTTTTTTAAATCCCTAAACTTCCAAATGGTTCTGGTTTTTATAACAGTTTTTTTTTACAAAGTTAACTAGTAAAAAAAAATTGGAGGTTGTTTAATAAAAAGAACATAAACGTCCCCCATCCCTTAGTCCCTACCTTTTTTTAAAACGCCTACCCATAATGTTCTTGTTATAAAAAACAGTTTTTTTTTTTTTTTTTTGTTTTTTTTTTAACATTAGTAACATAAGTAAAAAGTGGAGTTTTGTTATAAAGCACCCCATTACCTCCATCTAGTCTCATACAGTGCTAATACAGTGCTAATCTGTGCTAATACAGTGCTAATGCAGTGCTAATACAGTGCTAATACAGTGCTAATACAGTGCTAATCTGTGCTCATACAGTGCTAATCTGTGCTAATACAGTGCTCATACAGTGCTAATACAGTGCTAATCTGTGCTAATACAGTGCTAATAAAGTGTTCATACAGTGCTAATACAGTGCTAATACAGTGCTAATCTGTGCTAATACAGTGCTAATACAGTGCTAATACAGTGCTAATCTGTGCTAATACAGTGCTAATACAGTGCTAATACAGTGCTAATACAGTGCTAATGCAGTGCTAATACAGTGCTAATACAGTGCTAATCTGTGCTCATACAGTGCTAATACAGTGCTAATCTGTGCTAATACAGTGCTAATAAAGTGTTCATACAGTGCTAATACAGTGCTAATACAGTGCTAATCTGTGCTAATACAGTGCTCATACAGTGCTAATACAGTGCTAATCTGTGCGAATCCAGTGCTAATCTGTGCTAATACAGTGCTAATACAGTGCTAATACAGTGCTAATACAGTGCTCATACAGTGCTCATACAGTGCTCATACAGTGCTCATACAGTGCTAATACAGTGCTAATCTGTGCGAATCCAAAATCTTGGTTCCTAAGCTGGAGATGGCGGAAGCTCTGGGTGATCGGTCCCCCCCAGTGTCCGGAGAGATGGCGGCAGAGCCTGAGGCCAGCGGGATGGAGGGTCCACCAATAGGTGGTAAGTGTGATCACCCGGCAGCGGGATGGAGGGTCCACCAATAGGTGGTAAGTGTGATCACCCGGTGCCTGCTGGCCCAGCACCTGTTTCCCTTTCCCCTGCTCCTGCTGTGTCTGTCTCCCAATCTCCCTCTGTGTCAGCCCCAGTGTCTGTGTCCAAAGCTCCCCCTGTCCAGTCTTTGTCTGTCCCCCCTGTAAGATCTGCTGGATCATCTGGTCCCAATTGTGCAAAGTTTCAATCTGTTTCCGCTAAGCAGCCTCCAGTTTCACCTGCAGGGACCAAACCTGTTAATAAACTTCAATATATATAAAGACATACGTCCATCTAGTCCGACCTTTATACCCTACCCATAATGTCTGTATAACAGTTACATAGTAACATAGTATTGGAGGTTGTATAAAGACATACGTCCATCTAGTCCGACCTTTATACCCTACCCATAATGTAACATAGTATTGGAGGTTGTATAAAGACATACGTCCATCTAGTCCAACCTTTATACCCTACCCATAATGTCTGTATAACAGTTACATAGTAACATAGTATTGGAGGTTGTATAAAGATACGTCCATCTAGTCCAACCTTTATACCCTACCCATAATGCCTGTATAACAGTTACATAGTAACATAGTATTGGAGGTTGTATAAAGACATACATCCATCTAGTCCAACCTTTATACCCTACCCATAATGTCTGTCTAACAGTTACATAGTAACATTGTATTGTAGGTTGTATAAAGACATATGTCCATCTAGTCCAACCTTTATACCCTACCCATAATGTCTGTATAACAGTTACATGGTAACATAGTATTGGAGGTTGTATAAAGACATACGTCCATCTAGTCCAACCTTTATATCCTACCCATAATGTCCGTATAACAGTTACATAGTAACATAGTATTGGAGGTTATATAAAGACATACGTCCATCTAGTCCAACCTTTATACCCTACCCATAATGTCTGTATAACAGTTACATAGTAACATAGTATTGGAGGTTATATAAAGACATATGTCCATCTAGTCCAACCTTTATATACTAACCATAATGTCTGTATAACAGTTACATAGTAACATAGTATTGGAGGTTGTATAAAAACATACGTCCATCTAGTCCAACCTTTATACCCTACCCATAATGTCTGTATAACAGATACATAGTAACATAGTATTGGAGGTTGTATAAAGACATACGTCCATCTAGTCCAACCTTTATATCCTACCCATAATGTCTGTATAACAGTTACATAGTAACATAGTATTGGCCTACCTATCCTGTACCAGCACCGTATATGGTATCTATATATCTCTATATGATAAATCTCTACTACTACCCTTACATCCTAACCTATCATCCGTAACCAAAACACAGTACATTGTATCTATATATCCTAATATATGTAATCTAACTTACATCCTTACCTAATCCAGTACCATCACCGTATATGTATCTATCTATCTATAATAATAAATCTACCACTACCCTAACCCTCCTAACTTACTCCGTACCCAGCACAGTCTATGACATTATACTCTATATCTATTATGCAAATCTCCCTTACATGTCCAACCTATTCCGTAACCAACACATTAATCTGATATCTATATATCTATTATGGGGGGGTCAACAGGTGGGATCAAGTTGGGCGTAGGCGGGCGGCTATACGCCAAACAGTAGCGACGCCCTAAACCGACGGCAAAACGGAGGAGAGCAAGGGGTAAAAGGTCGGCTGCGCCCCTTCGTGCCTCACCCGCGACGCGAAGGTCTAGCATTGTCGCTACCCAAAGATCTCGTGCTCAGCTTAACCCAGCCTGCGCACACCGAGATTAAATTATGGGTGTGGTATCTATAATATCTGATATGATAACAATTTAACCCTTACATCCCCTCCCTTGGCGGATAACCATCTCACGCACAGTATTGATAATCTTATATCCATAGGCCCTGATAACTCTAACTTACCCATCCTCCTCCTATCCGTGTAACCCATCACATTATATGCTCATCTATATATCTCTACATATACATCTTGCGACCCTTCACATTCCGACCGCTATGGCTGTTTAACCATCCGCACGTTATGGTATCTCTATATCTATATATATAAATTACCCTACTACCCTTACATCCTACCTATCCGGTAACACCACCACAGTATATGTAATTGCCTATGGGATATCCTGAGGGTAGTAAGTGGAGGATGATGGTGATCCTGGACTCTAGCACATCCTGTTACATGTAATTTCTCTATAGTGTACCTACTCACGTTTTATCAATAATAGCATAAAACCTAAATGGGGAATTTGTCGGGTTAGGAAGTGGCGGAATTAGTGAAGTGACCTTAATCTTAGCACACGGCTCTGTAGTGTAATGCTATTTCTTTTTCTCTATAGTGTAACCTATTAAAGGGAAATGTTGGAGGTTGGAAGTTGAAGTACTAATGAACCTAGATTCTTAGCACAGCTCTGATGGTAATGTATTCTCTCAATAGTGCACCTATTTAAAGGGGACTGTTGGAGGGTATGCAGAGAATGGAGGATAATGAATGCCCACCCTGATTCTTAGCACAAGCTCTGGTATGTATTTCTCTATAGTGTCCAGTATTAAAACGGGGAATGTTTTTAAGGGTAGAATGGAGGATTAATGAAGTGAACCATGATCTTAGCTTAGCACAGCTCTGTCTACTGTATTTCTCTATATGTCCCTATTTAAAAGGGGACTGTTGAAGGTAGGCAGTGGAGGATATAAGTGAACCGCTCATTAGCACAGCTCTGTAGTATGTATTTCGTTTCTCTATAGTGTCCCTATTAAAGGGAATGTGGAAGGGTAGGAATTGGAGGAAATGTATGAACCTGATCTTAGCACAGCTCTGTGGATGTATTTCTCTATAGGGTACCGATTTAAGGGGAAATTGTTTTGAGGGTCATGAGGGGGGGTAAACAACACAAAGTGCGAGAGTATACAAGCTATTCAAATCTCAACGATCGGAACCAGTGATCTTAGCACAGCTCTGTGTAATGTAGTTCACTCTATAGTTACCTTTGTCAAAGGGGAATGTTGAAGGGTAGCTCTTGTTTTACAACCCCTTTCTACCATCGGTTTCATGCTGAACAGTCCCCAGCCTAAAACACTCTAAAACAGAAAACTTAAAAGTGTAAACTGTAAATTTTTGCAAAAATTATTGCATTAAAATAAAACTCCGGACTTGTTGCTTCATACTCTGAAATCACTATCGTAAGAACATTTTACGAAGGTGAGTTTTAAAGAAATGTTGGGAAACGTTACTGCAAAAAAACAAAAAAAACTGAAAATACTGAAAAGAGAAACTCGCTATAGCCTGTACTTAAAGCTTAATCCCACTTGCTTATGTTTGAAGTAAAGTAAATATCCAGTATTATTATCCACCTCCAATATCGATTTTTGCCGTAGCGGGACACAAAACTATATCAACTAAGAAGGAAAAAGAGAAGGATCTCAAGAGGAACATAGGGGCACAAAGCAGCATAGGCGAATACAAAGGACGTAATTAACGGACAGCGAGGAATCCTGTGAAACAGGCGAAGGGAAGATATGAAACAAAGACGTAGTCTGCAGAAGAGGTCTCTTCGAGGCAGAGGAAAGCTCAAACATAATTTCGATATACGTGCATGCTTAATATCAGGAGGTCTTGAAAGGACAAATCGAGAGTACGGACAGGACTCAGGAAGCTGCAGAGGCCGAGCAACCATCCCCTCAAAAACCCCACCCCCCCTCCCAATATACATGACGACACCCTCCACCTGAACATCCTCTCCCCACCACAGAAAGACAGCCACCCCAGCCTTACATTCACTGTCTACATTTAATGTTAGGCATAATAGGATCTATATCAGTAAACCTGTGAGGCTATAGGGTTTAAAATAACAAGTAAATAAAATCCTATTACCTACTTGTTGATAACCAGATACGCGTCATCCTGCATTGTGTTTCACAACACAATAAATTCAAGTCTTGCCAGAAAGGTAAGACTTTCCCCGAAGTATAATGATTTAACTCCATTAACCTGCTCTTGACTCATACAGTGAAATATTTTCTAGCAAAGAGTTTTTGCATTTGCACGGTTCTCACCCCTAACAAAGAGGGACGGGGATGTACACAGTAAAATGCTCCATAAGTGACTGCTAATCAAAACAAAGAGGTTGTACAGTGGGGGGGGGCGTCGGACGGGGGGTGTTAGGGCCATCAAGCCCGTTAGTCGAATATGACAACTACTAAATCCTAGAGACAGGAGGTAAAAGCCAAATTTAAAAAATAAATAACCGGAGGTTAAATGATAGTTAAACCAATATGGGTGGAAGCTGTGTACAAGAAGTGGGTAAATAATTGTTAAAAAAGAGTGCTGTGGGGGGGGAGATGGCGGTCTCACGACAGACCCAAAAGTAATTTTTACCGAGTGTCCATCCACCACATGCCAGTGAGGTGGAAATACCATGGCTCGCCATTGTTTGTCGCAGTTCGAGGGCTGAAGTATATGCAGGGCACAGCTAGAACGTAATGCAGAAAGGGGTCGGATCATAGCTGGGATTTCATTACCCTGGATAGATTTGGAGTGGGGGACGGCCAGCACCGTAAAAGGTATCGAGAGGCGAAATTTTCTATCACAGCAGGTGCTGGTACAGATGGTAAAGTCCTACTAGACAAGATGCGTTTGGATCTGGTCATATCTAATAACCCCTAAGCTCATTTGGGATGAAGGGAATGGGACGCTTATATTGGTGGCAAAAAAAGAGCACTGGGAGTAACAAAGACATAGGAAAGTTATTTTTTAGAGAAGTCAAAAAGAATCACCCGTGCTCAATGATTCTGAACAGAAGTGGAACCCCGCTTTAAGGCATATTAAACGATTAGACCTTTCTCAATTTATTACCTCCTATAGAAGAAAAAGTGTAAAAATTAGGGTCCACTCCTGCCTGGATTAAATGCTCAGCTAAAAAAAAAAATGGGGATCCATATAATGTTCTCTCTATACCCAGCTCACAGAGGTCTGGAATGTGGTCAAAATCTACTTACGACTACACTGGGGCTACCCCAAGATGGCACTATGCATACCATACGCTTGCCAGATTTAATTATTAGCAGACCACAAAAATCTGAGGACCTTCAAACAGAATTTTGCCTCCCACGTCCGCACATTTAACATATAATAACATCTGCTACACTGTATGCATACGGTTACTGATCAGCTGTACACAAAATAACTCATTGCATAGACAGGGAGAACGGTTTATGTTTACCTGCGCATCCACTGGGGGTTCCAATGGGACCATGCTGGCTAGCATCACCCCCCTTGAAAATTAAAATTAATCTGGAGAATGGAACCTGCAGCTTCCCTGTACTCTGCCTGTCTTAAAAGCATAACTTTTACCCGCTACCTACCATACATATTAGATTAGCCTAGTAAATGTAGAATCTTTTATCTTTTTGGTAGGAACACAATAAAACAACAAAATAATCTGTGTGTTTTAAATACAAGGGCTTTAACAGGAAACACCACAGCCCTGCAGTGTACACATATAGCACTTTAAGAAGTTATCTAATGCTAGAACAGAATTAAAAAAAAAAATTAGCTAATTTGTTAATGCTATTGGTTTATAGACATCTGAATAGAAAATACTCTGTAACATAGAGACGGTGAATACTGTGGTCAGTACAGAATATTACTTACAGGGATCCATATCGGTAAGAGACTCATGTTAGAAAATACAGCTGTAATAGAGACGTTGAAATATCCGGGGTCAGTTACAGATCGTATTACTTATCAGGGATTCCATATCGGTGTATAGACATCTGTATAGAAAATATACTCTGTACAAAGAGACGGTGAAATACGCTGAGGGTCAGTTTTACAGAATCTATTACTTTATGGGGATTCCATATCGGTGTATACAGACTCTGTATATGACAATACTCTGTACATTAAGAAGACGAGGGAATGCCTGGGTCGGGTTACAGAATCTAATTTACTTATCAGGATCCGTATCGGTGTATCGACATCTTAAGAAAATACTCGGTACTGAGACAGTGAATACTGGAGTCTTAACAGAGAATCTATTACTTATCGGGATTCCGTATGGGTTGTAATAACATCCTGTATAGAAAATACGCCTTTCCATAGGAATGCGGTGATACCGTGGTACCCAACGTTTAACAGATCTATCTCTTAGCATGGATTCATATCGGTGTATGACTCTTTCTGTAATAGAAAATACTCTGTACATAGAGACTGTGAATACTGGGTCAGTTACAGAATCTAGTACTTATCAGATTCATATCGGTGTATAGACAAAGCTGTATGAAATACTCTGTACCTAGAGACGGGAATACTGGGAGGGTCATTACCGTGAATCATTTACTTTCAGGAGTCCATAGGCGGTGTCTAGACATCTGTATGAAATACTCTGTACACTAGAGACGGTGAATACTGGGTCAGTTAAGAATCTATAATACTTTATCAGGGATTCCATATCGTTGTATAGACATCTGTATGAAATACTCCTGTACATAGAGACGTGAATACTGGTGTCAGTTAACAGAATCTATTACTTATTACTCACAGGGAATCCATATTGGTTATAGACACTGTATAAAAAATACTCTGTACATAGAGATGGTGAATACTGGAGTCAGTTACAGAATCAATTACTTATCAGGGATATGATCCATATCGGTGTATATACATCTGATAGAAAATACTCTGTACCTAGAGGGTGGAAACCGGGTCAGTTACAGAATCGATTACTATCAAGGGAGTTCCCATTCGTGTTAGACATCTGTCATAGAACAGACTCCGTAGCATATAGACGTGAATCCTGGGCTCGTACAGAATCTATTAACTTATCAGGGATTCCATAATCGGTGTATAGACATCTGTATAGAAATACTCTGTACATAGAGACGGTAATACTGGTTCCGTTCACAAATCTATTACGTATCGGGGATTCCAGTATCGGTGTCAAGAAAAAAAGACATCTGTATAGAAAATCCTGCCTGTACATAGAGAACGGTGAATCCTGGGGTCAGTTAACAGAAATATATACTTTATCGGGGTGCCATATCGGTGTATAGACATCTTATAGAAAATACTCTGTACATAGAGACGGTGAATTACAGGGGTCAGTTACAGGAATTATTACGTATCGTAGGATTCCATACGTGTCCTAGCTCTTAAGAAAAATACTCTGTACCTGAGAACGGTGAAATACTGGGGTCATTGTAGTAAATCGATTACTTTCAGGGATTCCATATCGGTGGTAATAGACATCTTCTAGAAATACTCTGTACATAGAGACGTGAACAGTAGCTGGCCACTCAGGCTTCCCGAAGCTAATATTAACTGAGAAACAGGATTCCAGATCGTAACTGTGAAATTAGAATCAGGCGTGTTAGTGAGAAAATACTTCGGCTGGTAACCTAAGGGAGCAGCCCAGCTGCGATCGTGCGATACTGGGTCATTCCAGAATCTATTACTTCCCGAGATTCCATCGGCGCCACTCAGTATATACATCACTGTACTAGAAAAACTCTGTAACATAGGACGGTGAATACTGGGGTCAGTACAACTCTATTACTATATCAGGGATTCCATACGTTGTATAGACAATCTGTGTCATAGAATACTCTGTACATAGAGACGGTGAAGTACTCCGCAGTCAGTTACCGAATCTATGACTATCAGGATTCCATATCGGCTATATAGACATCTGTATAGAAAATACTCGTACATAGAGGATGGTGTCGTCGTACTGGGGCAGTTTAAAAATCTATTAATTATCAGGATTCCATATTGGTTCGTATATACACCCTGTATAGAAATGTGAGTGAATTGTCTTTTCTATGCTTTAAAATGTATGCCTGTGTGAGATAATATGATATGTTTTGGGGCACCAGGAATGTCGACATTGATTATCTTTTTCCTATGTTTATATTTATGCCTGTAAACAGTAATATTATATTTATGGGGCCCCCAGGAATGTGATGGGCATATCTAGTTTCATATGTTGAAATGTATGCCAGTGTGCAATAATATGGATATTTGTATGGGGCCTAGATTGCATTGGATTATCTTTTTTTATCTTTATAAGGTATGCTCGAGCTGTGTAAAATGACACGTTATGATATGTTATGTATGGGCATCCCAAGGAATGTGCAGTGATTATCTTGTTTCTAATGTTTTAATGTATCCAGTGGAGATAATATGAGATTGTAGGGGGCCTAGAAAATGTCATTGATTTTATCTTTTTTTATATGTTTATAAGTATTCCAGGGTGTAGACATACTATGATATTGTATGGGGCCCAGGATGTTGCATTGATTTATCTTTTTCTTATGTTTATAATGTATGCCATTGTGCAGAAATATGATATTGTATGGGTGCCTAGAAATGGCATTGATTATCTTTTCTTTCTATGTTTCTGATAATTGTATGCCCTTGTGGACATCATAATATTATTATATGTCATGGGGCCCTACGGATTGCTGTACGCATTGAATTGTCTTCTTCTCTATATGATTTATAATAATGTATCGCCATTGGTGCCCGATCCCTATGATATTGTCTGGGGCCCAGGAATGCATGCATCATGATGTATCCTTTTTCTGATTTTAGAATGTATGCCTGTGCAGATATTGTAAATATTGTATGGGCCCGGAATGTTATTGATATATCTTTGCTAATGGTTATAATGTATTTTGGCCGTGGTATGCCAGTGTGGCAGATCATGGATATTGTATGGGCCCAGGATGTGCGATTTGCGGTTCTCTTATCTTGGGTATGGTGAAGGATGCCAGGGGTGGCTATAATCAGATTGATATGTTGTAGGGGCCGAGGAATGTGGTATGGATTATCTTGTGCTAGACACACACACACGCACGCCCATGTGCGTCGTAGGATAGTGTTGGGGCCCAGGAAGGTGCATTCGATTATCTTTTTTCTATATGTTTATAGAGCTGTGGAGCGGCCAGTGTGCAATAATATGATAGTGTATGGGCCTAAAGGGGCTTGAGTACGGGTCTAGGGTTGTATAAGTATGGCAGGGGGCAATAATAGGAGTTGGAGTGGACCGAGGAAGGGGCATTGATGGCGGTCGGCGCTATGGTTATAATGGATGCCATGGGCAGAGACTAGAATTGGATGGGGCCCAGAATGTTGCATTGGTGATCTGGTGCTGTGTACATACACATGGGCCCAAGGTTCCTGGTTGTAACCAGCTATTGTTCCTTACTTGCCAGATGCAAAATGGGCCCTCAGATTCGTTCACAGCCTGGTAACGATAGACCAGTAAGGCTACCATCAGGTAGGGAACAGCTGGAAGCTTTATTAGGGTGTAGTAAATATCTTTGGTTCCGGGGCTCAAAATCTATTGTTTTTAGAAGAATCCGCTGGGATTCATGGAAAATCGATCTTGTCAAACTAACTTTTAACAATCTGCATAGCAGTCATAATTTGTCCCCCAGAGTTGGACTAATGTGTATAAATTGAGGTTTGTACCGGATAGAAAAGCGTTACAATCGCACACAAGATCGTAAGGGGGGGGGGGAGGGGGAGGGGTAACAATGAGGGCAATAAAGGGTGTGTGGTAGGGTGCTACACAATGAAATACAGGTGATGTGTAGTGAGAGCTCGATAGCTCGGAGCAGCCGTGTGCTGGCGACGAAGAGCGATCCGCCCGGGTGAGCATTCGGCGACACGTATCCTGTTTAAGGCCCTAGAGGGAGAAGGCGTGGGCCCAGGTATTGATACATATACGGAACTGTATACTTCACTCGTATCCATGGATAGGGTGGAGCTCCCAACAGTGGGAAGTCCGAGGAAGGTGGGGGGCCACCCCAGTTTACGGCAGTGGTAGGCTGCGCAGGCTCGGAACAACTGGGGGAGCGGAGGGTTTCATCAGGCATGCTCGCCATAAAATAATGTGCCGTACACTAGCCGGTACGCATACTGTCACATAGTCCCTCCACAATAGCTAAGTCTGCGAGACGCTATCACTCTACAAGTGTAAGGTTGTGCCACAGTGTCTACTTCCCACCAACCGACAACCCCCCCAGCGACCAAAGAAGAGCTATGGATGACACCCCCAGGTACGCTGGGGGCCCTGAGGAGGTCTGTTCGAGCAAGATGTTGCGCGGGCGACGCGCTCACTCTGGATACCTACATCCGAGTTTCCAATCCGGCGGTGGTGCCAGGCACAACACCGGTGAGCCCAGCCACGCTGGATAGCATACCTGTCTTACACCGGCTCTGACCCTGAGGGAAGGGATCAAAACAAGCATGTATTCGCCAGACTGGCCAGAGTGGGCGGACAGCAGTAGCAGAGAAAAGTCTACGGGACTGGAGAGGATGAGGTCGGCAAGTAGACGAGGCAAGGGTTGCTAATGACCTTGGCGAAAATCAGGCTGGGGGGAGCTCCCGATGAGAGATGAAGAGGGACGTGTAGTCATACACGAGCGGGTGCGCAGACTTGACAGTACAAACCATTAAGGAACATGTCACGGAGTAAACATAAAAAAAAACCACAGAGGTAACGGTGAACGGGACCCGAGAGATAATCCGTAATGGGCCAAAAAAAAGAACTGGTGGACTAAAATTATGTGGGTGGGGTGTAGGATGGGAGCCGCTCTACGACACTCGACAGAACATCTCCAACAGTAAACGCACAGCAGGTGGTCACCGTGCACTGTCTGTGATGCCCAGTGGGTTGCGGAAGACTAGGGGGGATCAGGGGGGGGCAGACAGTGAGGGAGCCCAGAGGTGACACTGGGGGATTCCATAATGGGGCATAATAAAGGGCATAACAAAGGACTGACAAAGAGGCGCCTGGGCAGGCGGGGCGTGTTGTGTAAGCGGACGGAACGGACGGAGTGGTAAGGCAGAGGTTGAACGACTATCTGAAATCCTAGGGTTTGGGGAGTTGTAACAGATAATCGAACCTGTGTACGCGCACACCTAAGACTGTGGTCTGTCCCTTTGCTTAATGACCTGCGTGGAAAAACGGATACAAACTATGGAGTGTGAACGAGCGCTAAGTCTTTCTTCTTCTTCTCTGGCGCGTCTCTCGACAAGACTGTGATTTTGTACAGGAGAAAAGTTGTAGCAGTGGTATATTTATAAATAAACGGAACTTTCAGGCAATAGTTGCGCCCTTTAAAGAAAAGAACTAAACGGTCACGTTTGTCTGCTTACCGGACAGGTGACGTCTGAATTCAGCAGAACAAAGTAAAGCTGAAATACAGTTTACTGCAATGTAAGGTGAGAAACGGGCCCACGTGGACCCAGTGCCTAGTAATGGATCATTTAAAACCCAAATCGGGGTCCGGTTTCCGTAAAAACATTAAGACTTCTGGACGTGCTTTCCCAAATTGAAACTTCCAGGTTAAGTCGCCACACCATGACAAAAATAACGATTTCCCAAAGCGAAAGTACGGCTATTATGTACAAATGACACCAGTGTCCAGTCTCACCCATGACCACACAGATAAACCGTCAGCTAAATCCATGCGTTCGCCATGCAATGTTTTATTTTCTTGTAAACAATCCCCCTGTCAAGTTCCCCAATTCATTGATTGAGCTGGATTAGATTCAGGAATCCAGTAGCAAGCCTACAGAAAACATCTAGCTACATCTTTTATTTATACATTCAATTATTATTATCCATCATACCTACATACATACAATACATCCCTGTACATTACACACATGTGTATTTCTCACCTGCAAGACCCACGAAAACTTCCGAAAGGTCCTAACCCTTTCAAACTCTCGTAACCTCACCATGAACTGGGAAAATACCATCACTGCTAATCCTGTGTGTGTGTGTGTTTGCTTGGAGTCAAAAGGAAATCCTTTTAGGATTACTGAATTGGTATCTTGTTAGTAGTTGCCCCTACCAAAACCATTTTTATTGTACACTTGTGGTCACCGACTCCATTAAGTATATATATGAGGACATTCAGTACAACCGCTCACATGGCGTCGACCTCATTTACGATGGAGCGCACCAGAGACGTTTTTGTACTTCGTGGGAAATAAGGATATTTGCATTAACTAGAATCGAGAGCATTGTTTATCATAGAAAACGACAACACCAACGTTTGTATGTTTGGGTTATGCTGTGGGTGTGTGTGTGGGTGTCGTGACAGGGAAGGTTTCACATCCACCCCCCTAAATACCTCCACCCCCTAAATGAGTCCCCTTCCCCACCTGCCCTTGGAAACAGAACCCGGCAAGATGGTCGCAACTTTTTGAGTGAACCTATCATTTACTTAACCAGCTTTAAAATAACCACTGCGCAAAAGTGGCTACACGTGTTGCAATGCCCCTCTCACATCGGGACTTAGACCGACACAACAGCTATCGGATCTGTCGTGGCAGCTTCATTTAAATCGCAACAAAGTTTAGACTGTAATTTGCAGACCGACACACAAGGTTTTTTTATGACTGTATAAAGGACAATGTTACAACGTATAACCCTGTACAACCAGAACTAAATCACCTAGACCGGCCAGAATAGAGAAACACAATGGCAACAAACATCTAAGGTTTTATTTATAAATTAGAATGATTATAACTGGAAACTTTATTAAAGAAATTCATTCATTTATGTTCAGATCCTCTAGACCAAAAGTTGTACCGTTGGCCAATACATATTTATGAGCCTTCTGTCGCAAAACCCACTGTACTAATGTGATGACGAAAGGGTATTGGAGCAAGGTCTCTTCTGTGTAATAAATGACTTAGAAAGGGTATTGGAACAAGGTCTCTGTGTATAATACTAGAAGGGGTATTGGGAACCAAGGTCTCTTCTGTGTATAATGACTTAGAATGGGTATTTGATACAGGTCGCTGTGTATAAATGACTTAGAAGGGGTATTGGAACAGGTCTCTGTTGTATAAATGCCTTTAGAAGGGTATTGCGAACAAGGTCTCCTGTGTCGAAATGACTTAGCAGGGTATTGGGACAGGTCTCTGTGTATAAATGACTTAGAAAGGGGTATTGAGAACAAGGTCGCTGTGGGTATAAATGACTTAAAGGGGTATTGGGAACAGGTCTCGTGTATATACTTAAAGGGGTATGAGGAAACAAGGTCTCTGTGTATAAATGACTAGAAGGGGTATTGAGACAAGGTCCCTCTGGGTATAATGACTTAGAAGGGGTATTGAGAACAAGGTTCTCTGTTTATAAAATGACTGTATAAGTGTATTGAGAACAAGGTTCTCTTGGTATAAATACTTAGAAGGGGTATTGGGAACAAGGTCTCTGGTATAAAATGAACTTAGAAGGGGTATTGAAACAAAGGTCTCTGGGTATAAAAGACCTAGACTGGTATGGGAACAGGTCTCTGGGTACAATACTTAGAAGGGGTATTGAGAACAAGGTCTTCTGGTTATAAATGACTTAGAAGTGGTTTTGACAAGGTCTCTGGGTATCAATGCTTAGATGGTATTGAGAACAAGGTCTCTGGGTATAAAATGACTAGAAGGGATTGAGAACACAGTCTCTGTTATAAATGACTTAGAATGGGTTTGGAACAAGTCCTCTGGTATAAATGACTTAGAAGGGTATTTGATAACAAGTCTCTGGGTCTAATTTACTTAGAAGGACATTGGGAAACAAGGTCTCTGTGTATAATGACTTAGAAGGACCATTGGCAGAACAAGGTCCTCTGGGTATAAATGACTTAGAAGGGGTAATTGAGAGCAAGGTCTCTGTTATAAATGACTTAGAAAAGGGGTATTGGGAACAAGTCTCTGTGTATAATGACCTTAGAAGGGGTATGAAACAAGGTCCTCTGTGTATACATGACTTAGAGGGGTTATTGGGGAACAATGTCTCTGGGTATAAATGACTCAGAAGGGTATTTAGAACAAGGTCTCTGTGTATAAATGACTAGAATGGACTTGGCACAAGGTCTCTGGGTAGAAATTGACTTAAAGGGCATTGAACAGGTCTCTGTTCTAAATGACTAGAAGGAAGGGGATGGGAACAAGGTCTCTGGTTATAAATGACTTAGAAGGGGTATGAGAACAGGTTCTCTGTTAATAAAATGACTTAGAAGGGGTAATTGGGAACAGGTCTCTGGGTATAAATGACTAGAGGGTCTTGAGAACAGGTCTCTGTTATAAATGACTTAAAAGGGGTATTGAGAATAAGGTCTCTGTGTAAAATGACTTAGAAGGAATTGGAACAAGGTCCTCGGGGTGTATGGGGAAAGTGACGTTAAAAGGGGTATTTGATAACAAGGTCTCGGTTAGAATGACTTGAGGGACATGTGGGAACAAGGTTCTCTGTTTTACGCATGCACTTATAAGGGGGGCAAACGTGTGTGGACAAGTCCTGCGGCTAGATGTATAAAGGGAGCTAGAAGGTATGGACAAGGTCTCTGTGTAAAGGACTTCAGAAATTGCGCGTCGTAATTCTGGTCGTGGAACAACCACTGGCTTCGTAGCGGTATTAAATGCAGAAGGGCGGGCATTGCAACAACAGCAGGTCTCTGTGTTATACGAGCGACTGGACTTTAAGAAGCGGACCAGGTGGGAGCAAGGTCTCTGGTATAAATGACTTAGAAAGGGGTTTGGGACAAGTCTCTGTTTATAGAACCGCCTAAGGAATGACCTTATAACAGCGTATGGTGAGGCAAAGGTCTTCTGGTAAAATGACTTAACTCTAGAGCGTGTCGTGTTATTGAGAACAGGTCTCTTGGATAAATGCATGGAAGACCTGCGTATGAGGCGCTACAAAGGTCTCGGTTGGGTCCACTATAAGTGACCTTAGAGGACATTGGGAACAAGTCTCTGTTATAAATGACTTAGAAGCATGGGGAACAAGGTCTCTGTGTATAAATACGTAGAAAAGGGTATTGGGAACAAGGTCTCTGTTTATAAATGACTAGAAGGGTATGAGAGCAATGTCTCCTGGGTATAATCTTAGAAGGGGCATTTGGAACCAAGGTCTCTGGGTAAAATGACTTAGAAGGGTATTGAGAGCAGGTCTCGGTCTTCACTTGCTCGCTTACAACTCAGGCCTTGTCTCATGTCCTTGATAGCAAGTGTCAATGCGGTACCACGAACAGCATGTCGCCAACTTAGTATAAATGCTAGAAGGACATGGAGCAGGTCTCGTGGTATAAATGACGAGAAGGGTATTAAGCAAGTCTCTGTATAAAGACTTCTCAAAGATTAAGCAATTGGAACAAAGTCTCTCTTGTAAAAGTCATGGCGGTTAGGTTGGGTGACCATGATATAGGACAGCACAACGGTCCTCCCTTAGTATTAAACATGAGACACTTTATCGAGAGGTCTTGGAACAATCTCTGTTATAAATGACTTAGAAGGGTAATTGGAAACAAGGTCTCTCTGTAAAGATGGCTTAAAGGGACATTGGGCAGCAAGGTCCTCCTACGTTTCCGTATAAATGACGTAGAACGGGGCATGAACAAGGTCTTCTGTTTATAAATAGACCTCTAAAGGGGTCTTGGGACAAGGTCTCTGTAATATAAATGACTTAGAAGAGGCATTTGGGATCAAGGTCTCTGTTTATAATGACTAGAAAGGGTATTGCGAGCAGGTCTCTGGGTATAAATGACTTATAAGGGGCATGGAACAAGGTCTCTGTGTGTGATACCTGACTTAGACGGCATTGGAACAAGGCGCTGTGTATAAATGACTTAGAAGGGGCAATAATTGGGAACAGGGGCCTCTGTGTCTAATGACTTAGAAGGGGCATTGAGACAAGGTCTCTGTGTACATTGACTTATCAGGGCATGAGAACAAGGTCCTGTTTATAAATGACTTAGAATGGGTAGTGAGAGCAGTTGTCTGGGGGTATAAACATCAAATGTAGAAGGGACATTGGGAACACAGGTCTCTCTCTGTAATAAATGGCTTAGAGGGACATTGGAGCAAGGTCTCGTATAGAAATCCTTAGAAGGTATGAGTTCGTCACAAGGTCCTGTTTATAATGACTATCGAAGGTTTGGGAACAAGGTCTCTCTGTATAAATGGCTTAGAAGGCATTGAGCAGGTCTCTGTCTATAAAAGACTACTAGAAGCGGGATTGGGACAAGGCCTCTGGTTAATACAATGATCCTTAGAAGGGTATTGAGAAGCAGGTCTCTGGTATAAATGACTTAGAAGAAGGGCATTGGCGAACAAGGTCTCTGGTATAAAATACTTAGAAGGGGCAGTGGGACAAGGTCTCTGTGTAATAAATGACTTAAAAGGGCATGAGAACACAGCTCTGTGTATAAATGACTTAGAAAAGGGCCATTAGAGAACACGGGTCTCTGCTGTAATAAAAAAAATGAACTTGACGGGGTATTGAAACAAGGTCTCTCTGTTTTATAAATGACTTAGAAAGGTGTATTGAAACAAGGTCTCTGGTATAAATGACTAAAAAGGGTATTGAGAACAAGGTCTCCTTCTGTGTATAAATGACTTAGAAGGGGTATTAAACAAGTCCCTCTGTGTATAAAAAAAAAAATACTTAGAAGAAGGGCAATGAGAACCAGTCTCTGTGTATAAATGACTTAGAAGGGGCATTGAGAACAAGGTCTTCCTGGTTATAAATGACTTAAAAAGGGTTTGAGACAAGTGTTCTCGGTTTTAAAGGACTTCAGAAGGGGTCATTGGGAAACAAGAGTCTCCATAGCTGGCGGCGGAGCGGGCTGCGGGCGGCGGTTTTTTTTTTAAAAAAATAAAAAACAACCAAAAAACATACATTGAACTTGGAGACTACCCAAGGCCGTTGGAACACTGGTTCCTCTGTGTATAAGTGGGGACCTAGAGGAGGGCATGGGCAACAAGAGTCTCTGTGTATAAATGACTTGAAACAAGCTTGCATTGGGAAAACAAGGTCTCTGTGTATAAATACTATAGAAGAAAGGGCAAATTGAGAATCAATGTCCCTGGGTACTAAAACTGACTTAGCTAGGTAGTTTTGACAGAAGAACAAAAAAACTGCTCGAAGCAAGGGGGCATGCGCTGGGTTAGCCAAGGTCTCCGGGATCGTAATGTAGATCACTGACGTGTAGTAACTGCCCGCTTGGCGAGAATGACATCGCTACTGCCATGCCTCTTGGTAAAATGACCCCTGTAGTGAAGCTTCGGGTGAGCATTGGTCGGGTGAGCAAGACACCCGGGCTCTGGGTAGAGCAATGACGTAGAAACGAAAAAGGGGTCCGGAGGTAGCTGGCTGTAATTGCGAAAGTGCATCTCTGGGAGTCATAATGACTTAGAAGGGGGGCATTGGGAAACAAGGCCTTCGTCCTCTGGGGTATAGCCTAAAATAATGACGTAGCGAGAAAGGGGTCGCATCTGTCAGACACGTGTGTAGCGCTCGTTATAGGGAATAATTGACTTAAGCGGTATTGCATTAACGTCTCCATCACGTCTCCTCGTTCCACCGACGATTCCTCGCACTGTAATAATAATGACTTAAGAAGCTGCATTGAGAGCAAGGTCTCTGTTTTGCTGATGACACTAAACTATGCAGATACTTTGGAAACTCTCAGGACTGTGCATCCCCGTCGCATGGTCGCTGCAAGCAACCTAGAATAGATTAATAAATGGCATAGCAGAATGCAAACTGGGGACTTCGCTTCATGGTCTGGGTCAATGGAAGGTGAATACTGCCCCTGGGTATTTAATATCCCTGTGCCCTACCCCATCAAGAATCTCTGTATTAATGCATCTGTAATGCTGAAAAAATATTTGGGGGTTCGGATAATCACAGACTTAGCATAGCAACAATGCCAGGAGCAACACTAGATCAGCAAGAATATTGTCTTGTAATAAAGCAGGGGATGGAACAAGAGAAAAAATATTATTCTCCTTCTTGACAAGCACGTGTCAGGCCGAACATTTGGGAATGTGCGGCGCAATGTTTGGAATCCCAATAGACAAAAGGACTCTTGGAAAATTAGAGGGGTTCAGAAAGGGCAACTAATAAGAAAAAGTTTCATCTATAGGTTAGGAAAGTTTCTTTGCAGGAAGTTAAGAGTGAACCGGGGAAACGCTATAAAAGGGTGAAACGAGCTCGCGATGAACCTCACATTGGGGGAATAAAGTTTAGCAGATGATTTCAACGGACACAATTTGGAGGGTCTGCTGGATTGCGTTGATGGTATATAGTCCCGTGAACTGTCTGTCAGCAGAAGTAGTAATGGCACTATATAAATATTAACGAAAAAATCTGAAAATGAACTGGTATTAATACATTATTTCTGGTTGATCCAGTTATCCACTTTGCCATCTTGGAGTCAGAGGATTCTGTTTTTAGCTGGCTACTAATGAATATGGTATAAAGTTGGACTAGATGGACGTATTCTTATACAACCTCCAATACTATGTTAACTAATACTGTTTATGCAGACCATTATGGGTAGGGTAAAAGGTTGGACTAGATGGACGTAATGTCTTTTAATACAAACGCCTCCAAATACCTCATGATGCGACCATACATCGTCACCCTATAGTTTGTACACGCCATGTTTAATGGCTACGTGCTATAGATGGGCGTTGGGGACAGATGGCCGTATTGTCGTTTCGTACAACCCGCCTCACTTGCTCTCCTAACATGCTCCGTTGTAGCGTAATATACTTTCTAGGCGCAGGCCCCTATGGGTCTAGGAAAAAGGCGCGGGTCGGCGCAATCTAGCTAGCGTGACGGGGGTCGTTACATAATCTATGCTCACTATCCAATACATACTTTACCTAAGGGTAACTCGGTCATTCCATGAACGCATGCAGCATACCTCGGGAGTATACTAACCTAAAGGTGATCTCCGGCCATGGACGTGTCTTATAACAACCTCCATACTATTTACTATGTAAACTGTTATACAGACAGACTTAGGTAGGTGATAAAGGGGGTGACAGAGGACGTAATTCTTGATACAACCGTCAATACGATTACTAGTACGTTATACGACATGATATACAGTGCTAATCTGTGCGAATCCAGTGCTAATCTGTGCTAATACAGTGCTAATACAGTGCTAATACAGTGCTAATACAGTGCTCATACAGTGCTCATACAGTGCTCATACAGTGCTCATACAGTGCTAATACAGTGCTAATCTGTGCGAATCCAGTGCTAATCTGTGCTAATACAGTGCTAATACAGTGCTAATACAGTGCTAATACAGTGCTAATACAGTGCTAATACAGTGCTAATACAGTGCTAATCTGTGCGAATCCAGTGCTAATCGTGTGCGAATCCAGTGCTAATCTAGTGCTAATACAGTGCTAATCCAGTGCTAATATGTGCTAATACAGTGCTAATACAGTGCTATTCTGTGCTAATACAGTGCTAATCTGTGCTAAAACAGTGCTAATACATTGCTAATACAGTGCTAATCTGTGTTAATACAGTGCTAATACAGTGCCAATCTGTGCTAATCCAGTGCTAATATGTGCTAATACAGTGCTAATCCAGTGCTAATCTGTGCTAATACAGTGCTAATACAGTGCTAATCTGTGCGAATCCAGTGCTAACAGTTACATAGTAACATAGTATTGGAGGTTGTATAAAGACATACGTCCATCTAGTCCAACCTTTATACCCTACCCATAATGTCTGTATAACAGTTACATAGTAACATAGTATTGGAGGTTGTATAAAGACATATGTCCATCTAGTCCAACTTTTATACCCTACCTCCTGGGCTAAAATACTGCTGCGCTGTTAACTCCTAACACAAAGGGGCTGATTCAATAAGAGGTGTAAAAGTTTGTCTGTAGTATTAATTTGCAGCATCCAATCAGATGATAGTTTCTTAAAGGATTACTGCAGTTAAGTGACATCTGATTGGTTATTGCAGAATAATAGCACTGGAAAATTTTGGCACCTCTTCCAAAAGAATGATATACTAACACAGATTGCATAGGTCTTGGTACAAGGGGTATAAAGTTACTAACCCAAAGAGTTTACAGGATGGGGACATGCAGTCACACTCAGAAAGGTAGGAAAGCAGTAGAAGTAGGATTAACATGTAGCTTAGTTCAGATGGCTGTAATGTATGGTAGTTCTTAAAGTTGGAGGAAATGTTGTGGGAGTGGATCTGTAAAGACGGCATCACCCTATGCTGACCTGGTCACCAACCAGGATGTCCAGGCTCCAGCACTAAGCACAACACTAATGCAGTGGTCAAGGCTGCCTTATCATCTTGTAAATTGTTGTATTTTTAGTTAAAGAACAACTCCACCTTCATAATACATAGTAACACAGTAATTGAGGTTGAATAAAGACATATGCCCATCTAGTTCAAATTTTATACCCTACCCATAATATCTGTATAACAGTTACATAGTAACATAGTATTGGAGGTTATATAAAGAAATATGTCTATCTAGTCCAATCTTTATACCCTACCCATAATGTCTGTATAACAGTTACATAGTAACATAGTATTGGAGGTTGTATAAAGACATACGTCCATCTAGTCCAACCTTTATACCCTACCCATAATGTCTGTATAACAGTTACATAGTAACATAGTATTGGAGGTTATATAAAGACATACGTCCATCTAGTCCAACCTTTATACCCTACCCATAATGTCTGTATAACAGTTACATAGTAACATAGTATTGGAGGGTTCCCTTCGGTTTTGAGAGCCAATTCCAGTTTGCTGGGTCTCCATATCCAGTCTGTTTAACCAGTTTATGTAAATGATGCTGTACATCACAATATATCTGCTATATTTGATTCATGGTCTGTAGCACAGTTGAGTGCTCATCCTATTGTGCCTGTTTGACACCAAATTAATCAGACGATAGGGATAATGTACTACGGCTTATTATCAACCCACAGCTCCATTCAGAAATTGTAAGTAATGTTTCTAACTTCAGTAGGTTAAAAGAAGCTCTTGTCTGATTGGTTACGGATTGGTTACTGATTGGTTAGGGATTGGTGACTGGTTGGTGACGGATTGTGACGGATTGGTTAGAGATTGGTGACGGATTGTGACGGATTGGTTACTGATTGGTTACGGATTGGTTACTGATTGGTTAGGATTGGTTACTTTACTGATTGGTGACTGGGTTGGTGCGGATTGTGACTGATGTGGTACTGATGTGGTTACGGATTGGTTAGAGATTTGGTGATGGATTGTGAAGATTGGTTTACTGTATTGGTTACGGACAGGGTTATCTTGTGCTTGGTTTTGATAAGCGAGTATATACAGTATAGTACAGTATGTACAGTATGTACAGTACGTACATTATAGTTCAGTACAGTACAGTACATTACAGTAGTACAGTATAGTACCGTATAGTACATTTCGTACAGTTAGAAGTACAGTATCGTGACAGTATAGTACAGTAAGTAACAGTATAGTATAAGTACAGTATAGGACAGTAAGTAACAGTATAGTATAGTAACAAGTAAACGTATAGTAAGTATATACACGTATAGTTATAGTACAGTAACAGTACAGTATAGTATAGTACATATAGTACATTATAAGTGCATACTTATAGTACAGTATAGTATAGTATATTAATAATCAAGTCTGTACACATCGCGTCCCTCTCGTCCATTCCCTCCGTGCCGTCCCGTCTCACTCCCGTCTCGTCTATTATAGTAATAGTATATTATCCGTAACACAGTATAGTCAACAAGTAATAGTAGCTTATACAGTAAACAGACATTATAGTTCATCAGTACAGTATAGTAACATGTATAGTACAGTATGTATAAGTATCAGTCAGTATAGTACAGTATAGTAACAGTATTATAGTATATACATAGTTAACAGTATGTCCAGTATAGTATAGTATATTACAGTACATATAGTAGAGTAATCGTACTTATAGTACCGTACATCAGTATATGCATACAGTATAGTATGCAGTATATTATAGTATAGTAATAGTACAGTATAGTACAGTCCGAGTACAGTATAGTACATACAGTATCATTATCAGTTCAGTACAGTACAGTATAGTCAGTATAGTACAGTACAGTATAGTACAGTATAGTATAGTATAGTACATTATAGACATATAGTATGGTAATAGTATAGTACAGTTGTAGAGTATAGTAAGTAATAGTAAAGTATAGTACAGTACGTATAGTACACAGTATAGTATAGTATATATAGTACATTAATATTACAGTATAGTACAGTATAGTATAGTAACAGTATAGTACAGTAATAGTCCGTATACGTAGAGTACAGATATAGTACATATAGTACATTATATTACATTAGAGTAACATAGAGTACAGTATATAGTACAGACAGTACAGTACAGTATAGTCATAGTATAGTACAGTAAAGTACAGTATAGTATGGTATAGTCTAGACCGTAGAGTCTCCTATAGTCACGTCTAGTAACGTAAGAGATATCGTCTCGGTCTAGTCCAGTATAGTAATCCTAGTCTAGTACAGTATAGTACAGTATATTACAGTCTAGTATAGTCCAGTATAGTCAGTACAGTAATACGTCTAAGTAAAGTATAGTACGTATAGTAACAGGTATAGTAACAGTATCGTCCAGTATAGTCCAGTATAGTACAGTATCGTAGCAGATAAGTCCAGTATAGTACAGTATAGTACAGTATATATATAGTACCGTATATTACAGTATAGTATGTACATTACAGTATAGTAACGGTATATTATTGTACGTAAAAAACCAACTAGAAACTAAGCATTAGTATAGTACAGTACAGTACAGTATATTACAGTATAGTATAGTATATTAATAGTATAGTACGTACAGTAATAGTAATATACAGTATGTATATTAATAGTCAGTAATAGTACAGTATAGTACAGTACAGTATAGACATATAGTATCGTACAAGTACAGTATAAGTATATATAGTACAGTACAGTAAAGTAATAGTACAGTCTATTACCGTAATAGTAATAGTAAATAGTACAGTATAGTATAGTATAGTAACATAACAGTAATAGTCCAGTATATTACAGTATAGTAACGTATAGTTACAGTTATGAACAGTATCGGTATAGTCCAGTTAAGTAAAGTATAGTAGCAGTATAAGTATAGTATAGTAATAGTCTAGATAGTACAGTACAGTATAGTACGTACCGTATCCGTTACCTTATATAACAGTACAGTACAGTCATAGTATAGTACAGTATGTACATTATAGCGCAGTACGTATAGTACATATAGTATAGTATAGATAGTAACAGTAATAGTACAGTATAGTACAGTAATAGTAAAGTATAGTAAATTATAGGCAGTCCAGTATAATACAGCATATATGTATAGTATAGTTATAAGTACAGTATAGTACAGTATAGTACAGTACAGTACATTATAGTTCATTACAGTTCCAGTATAGTACAGTATAGTACAGTATAGTACAATGTATAGTATAGTCACACAGTAATAATTACAGTACACGTATAGTATCGTATTACAGTATGTGCAGTATAGTATAGTATCGTACAGTAACAGTATAGTAGAGTATAGTACATATAGTACATACAGTACAGTATAGTGCAGTACTATAGTACAGTATAGTATAAAAGTCAGTATAGTACAGTAAGTACAGTATAGTAAGTTAAATAGTACAGTACAGTACTTATAGTTCAGTAACAGACGTATATCCGTATAGTACAGTACAGTATAGTAAACCGTATAGTACGTATAGTACAGTATAGTACGTATCGTATCGTATGTACAGTATAGTACCGTATAGTACAGTATAGTATGTATAGTAACAGTACAGTACAGTACAGTATATTATCGTATAGTATGGGTATAGTATAGTACAGTATAGTATAGTATAGTAAAGTATAGTATAGTTATGTATAGTATAGTACATTATAAGTAACAGTATGTAAGTCATAGTATAGTACAGTATAGACAGTATATTACAGTATATTACCGTATGTATCGTATATTAGATTACAGTACAGTATAGTACAGTACAGTATCGTACAGTAGAGTACAGTACAGTACATTAATAGTAAGTAATAGTATAGTCCCGTATAGTACAGTATAGTATAGTATATTAACAGTAAGTACCGTATAAGTATAGTATAGCAATAGTACAAGGTCCAGTACAGTATTGTACGAGTAATAGTACATTGATGGTACGTTATCAGTACAGTAAGTGCGTACCGTATAGTAACAGTATAGTAACTTATAGTATATTACAAGTATAGTCCAGTATAGTAAACAGTCAGGTACTTATAGTACAGTCCATTATAGTACATATAAAATTACGTACAGTACAGTACATATAGTACAGTATGTACAGTATAGTACAGTATATACATTATAGTACATGTAACAGTCAGTAGCATTACAGTATAGTATAGTATATTATAGTACGAGTATAGTACAGTATACGTACATTATATTAGTACGTACATATCAGTGCAGTACATTATAGTATAGTAATAATATAGTAATAGTTCAGTATGTATCAGTATAGTACAGTTAGTATGATAGTATACTACAGTATACGTATAGCACGTATAGTACAGTCAAGTACAATATAGTACGTACAGTACAAGTATAGTGCAGTACAGTAGCTACAGTATAGTAACAATATCGTACAGTATCGTACCGTACAGTACGTATAGATATAGTATAGTAATAGACAGTATTACAGTATAGTCCAGTACAGTACAATATAGACAGTACAGTAACCGTATAGTGGCAGTACCGTATAGCTACAGTATGTACAATATAGTCCAGTACAGTATAGTACCGTACAGTATAAGTACATTATAGTACAATAAATATAGTACAGTACAGTACATATAATTGCAGTTACATTATATTACAGTAAAGTAACAGGACAGTATAGTACAAAGCGTATACGTCGTACAAGGTCACGCGATAATGCATGATCGCGAGCGCGAAGTTCACAGTATAGCGTACGCTGAGGGTGCGGCACACCCCATGCAAACACTAGGTTCCACTGACATCCTTCAAATCAAAGTGTAATACAGGCAACGTATCCTGTCTGTGAGGGCCGTACTGGTGGTATACTAGTATAAAGATGGGGGGGATATTCAATAAAGGTCGGGTCTACAGTGACACAACAAACAGGGTGCACCGAATGGTGCGCGCTGCCAGTACCGTTACAGTATAGCTACCACTTATCAGTGTATGGAAAAATTGATAAGGCCGTACTTAGTACAGTCAATTCTTTCGGGGATCGGTCGATGTGTATCGCGTAAACACCATGATACGCGTACACAAGTTATTAGATACGAATAGATACATAAAAAATAGTCATGGAAAGAAACATAAACCCGAGGGTGCACGCGTGTCGGGTTTCAGGTGGGACATAGTACAGTCAGTATACGTACCTAAGTAAAGTAGCCTCGCTACCCCGGGTCAGAGCAAAGATCAACCTGAGGGTGCGAAGGGAGAGTGTCGTGGAACAAGCGGACCAGATGCCCAGTGAGACACGTAAGACCGATAAGGGGGCCCGCACATACTCAAGGTTAATCGTATGGGGAGCAGTGGGAGCCGAAGGCAGTATAGGTCCGAACGGGTAGCAACTCCAAGCTCTGCGATTCAGTATAGTACAGTACTATGAGAGTAACAGTAGAGTGGCAGGACAGTACAGTCAAGTACAGGACAGTAAGAGAGAGTACAGAGGTATAGGAACAGTGAAGATAAGAAGTACTGAATAGTACAGTGTAAGTAGAGGAAGGGAAGGATAGTATAATACAGGATAGTAGAGGACAGTAACAGTATAGTACAGTAGATACGTACAGTATAGTTACAATAATAGTACAGTACAGTATGTATAGTTACAGGATAGTACATATAGTAACAGTACATATAGCATAGTACAGTATAATGACAGTATCGCATAGCAATAGTACAGTATAAGCACAGTAACACGGTACAGTGATAGTAACAATATAGTACAGTAACAGTATAGTATAGTAACAGTCTAGTACGTATAGTATAGTACAGTAAGTACATATAGTACAGTACAGTATGTACAGTATAGTATGTATTTACAGTATAGTCAGTATAGTAGGGTATATATAGTACAGGATATTAAATAGTATCGTAAAGTATAGTACAGTATAGTATATTACAGTATAGTCAAACATGATAGTATAGTATAGTATAGTACAGTAGAGTACAGTATATAGTACAGTATAGTAGTACAGTACAGTCTAGTACAGTACAGTACAGTACAGGTACAGTATAGTACAGTATAGTAACAGTACGGTAACAGTGATAGTACAAGATGTACAGTATAGTACAGTAAAGTACAGTATAGTACAGTATAGTACAGTATGTCATAGTCACATATAGTACAGTATAGTCAGTACAGGTAACCG
Source organism: Hymenochirus boettgeri (assembly GCA_019447015.1). Taxonomy (NCBI): domain Eukaryota; kingdom Metazoa; phylum Chordata; class Amphibia; order Anura; family Pipidae; genus Hymenochirus; species Hymenochirus boettgeri. Next base: position 156,037 of record JAACNH010000428.1, on the reverse strand, counting down.
TAATAGTACGTATAGTATGTAGCAGTAAGAACAGTACCGCATAGTATAAGTACAGTACAGTACAGTAATAAGTCCAGTATAGTATAGTCTAGTATAATTATAGTCCAGTACATTATTGGTTAGTACAGGATAGTATAAGTATAGTACAGTATATTCCAGTAATAGTACGTATAGTACAGTACAGATAGTATAGTCCCGTACAGACAGTATAGTATAGTAACAGGCAGTTATAGTATAAGTACAGTAATAGTACAGTATAGTAAATACCTTAATAGTACAGTTGTATGTATAGTACAGTACAGTAATACAGTATAGTACAGTATAGTAACAGTCTAGTATCATTATAGTATAGTACAGTATAGTATAGTATAGTACGTACGTATATGTAACAGTCATAGTACATATAGTACAGTAAGTACCGTATAGTTCAGAGTACCAGTATAGTACCGTATATTATAGTATAGTACGTATAGTATAGTATAGTATCATTATAGGTATATACAGTACATATAGTACAGTATAGTATAGTTAGTACAAGTATAGTTAACATATAGTCAGTAACAGTACATTATAGTATAGTCCAGTATAGTACCTTATAGTGCAGTACCCGTATATACAGTAATAGTATAGTTAGTATATTACAGTATAGTACGTATAGTACGTAAGTAACAGTAATATTCATTATAGTGCTACAGTATAATACAGTATAGTATAGTATAGTATAGTAATAGTACAGTATAGTAGCATATAGGTACAGTACAGTAACATTATAGTTCAGACAGTACGTAAGTAACAGTATAGTACAGTATAGTATATTGTATAGTACAGTATAGTACAGTACAGTAATGTATAGTCATCGTCAGTATAGTACGTATAGTACAGTATAGTATAGTATAGTAGCAGACGATAAGTAGAGTATGTACATTAGAGTACAGAACAGTATAGTGGTCAGTACAGTAGATTACATTCTAGTATAGTACAGTATAGTAGAGTATAGTACGTATAGTACAGTTAGTACAGTACAGTCCATTAGTAGTTCAGTACAGTACAGTATAGTACAGTATAGTAAACGTACAGTATGTACAGTCTAGTACAGTATAGTAAGTATAGTACAGTATAGTACCGTATAGTATAGGTATATTTACACGTTATAGTACGTATAGTACAGTATTTTTAGTTAAGTCAGTACAGACAGTACAGTATAGTCTAGTATAGTATGGTATAGTTCCTAGTACAGTAATGAGTATCAGTATAGTAAAGTATCGTAATGTATAGTATAGTATCGTCCAGTAATACAGTATGTATAGTATAGTATCGTACAGTATAAGTAACATCTGTATCAGGATAGTACAGTATAGTATAGTTATAGTACAGTACAGTCTAGTACATGTACAGTATAGTCCAGTCTAGTACAGTACAGTACAGTATGTGATAGTATATACAATTTATAAGTCCCGTATAGTATGGTATAGTACAGTATAAGTACAGTATAGTACGGTAACGGTACAGTAACATACATTACAGTATTGTCCAGTATAGTACATTATAGTACAGTACATACAGGTTAGGCAGTACCGTATAGGTGGTACGAGGTATAGTATAGTTATGTATAGTCAGTATAGTTAAACAGTTAGTCCATTGTGTCATGGTACATTTAACTTACAGGTACGCGATTAGTATTACAGTGGATAGTACATTAGGGGCCGGGGTAACTCAGTAACGTACAGTAATATACGTTATATTACCGTAAGTAACATATAGATACAATTATATACGTAACAGTAACATTACATTACAGTATAGTATAGTAAGTATAGTACAGTATAGTACAGTATATAGTACCTATAGTAACAGTACAGTACAGTGCAGTAACATTATAGTATAGTACAATAGTAAGTTATAGTCAGTATAGTACGTATAGTAACAGTATAGTACAGTATAGTACCGTATAGTCATTTATAGTATACTACAGTATAGTATAGATACAGTATAGTACAGTAGTTAAAATATAGTACAGGTACAGTACAGTATAGTGCAGTACAAGTATAGTACAGTATAGTACAATATAGTACATTATAGTACAGTAACCGTACATATAGTATGTATAGTAACGAGTATAGTGACAGTACGTAACAGTAAGTACAATATAGTACAGTACAGTAACAGTATATGCAGATAACAGTATAGCACCTTATAGTACAATATGTACAGTACAGTTATATACAGTACAGTATAGTAATTATAGTACAATATAGTACAGTACAGTACCGTATAGTGCAGTACAGTATCTACAGTATCGTACAGTACAGTATAGTACACTATAGTACAGTCAAACAGTAAAGTACATTAGCAGTATATTAACGTTAATACGTACAATATAGTACATACAGAATAGTATGTACATATAGACATAAGCTATATACAGTATATTCAGTACGTATAGTTACAGTATAGTATATTACAGTATAGTACAGTATAGTATAGTACAGTATCAGTACAGTAACAGTATGTACAGTATAGTATAGTACAGAGATAGTACAGTATAGTAATAGTACAGTATAGTACAGTGTATTCAGAGTATAGTCATAGTAAATCATTATAGTATAGTACAGTACAGTATAGTACAGTATAGTACAGTACGTACATACATATATTACAGTATAGTATAGTATAGTATAATACAGTATAAGTATAGTACCGTACAGTATAGTACAGTATAGTGCAGACAGTACAGTGACCATTACAGTACAGTTAGTCTATTCCAGTATCGTATAAGTACAGTATGTATAGTAACTGATAGTACATGTAGTTATAGTATAGTATAGTATAGTTATCAGTAATAGTATAGTACAGTCAGTATATACAGTATAGTAACAGTACAGTATGTACATCTATAGTACGTACAGTAATAGTATAGTACAGTATATACACTATAGTACATACAGTATAGCATGTACAGTATAGTACAGTATTAGCATAGCATAGTAAGTATAGCCAGGACGGTACTATAGTACCATTAGTACAGTACGTATAGTATATAATATACAGTATAGTCCAGTAATCAGTACATTATGTACAAGTATCAGCTATAGTACAGTACATTATGACAGTACAGTATAGTACAGTAATAGTATAGTAACAGTATAGTACGATACAGTCCCGTGTAGTATACAGTATAGTACAGTTACAGTATGTAAAGTACAGTATAGTACCGTCCCAGTATGTATAAGTACAGTTTATATAGTATAGTATAGTCTAGTACAGTAAGAATAATAGTACAGTATAGTACAGTATAGTACAAGTGTAGTATAGTATAGTATAATACAGTATAGTAGAGTACAGTCCAGTATACGTACAGTAATGGTAACAGTACAGTATAGTACACTATATACTTACAGTATAGTATAGTACAGTTAGTAACAAATATAGTACATTAACAGTATAGCATAGAGTACACAGTAATAGTACATATTAGTATAGTACAGTATAGTATAGCATAGTACAGTATAAGCACAGTACCGTACAGTCATAGTACAAATATAGTACAATATTAGTCAGTCCATATAGTACCGTAATAGTATAGTTGTAATGTAACCGTCAACTAGTACAGTAACAGTTATAGCACAGTACAGATATAAGTAAAAACACAAACAAAAAGTAACAGTATAGCACAGTTACACAGTTACTACAATCAAACTACGAGTACCCAAAAAGTCAAAACTTAAAAACTAAGTACAACTGAGAAGTCTAACGTAACAGTAGACTACACAATAAAAAATAACAGCACAGTACAAGTACAGTATATTAAAATATAGTACAGTATATTATGGACTTACGTATGTCAGCTTGTAGATAGTACAAGTAACAGGGAGTATAGCGCATATGAGTACACGTATATGACACCGGGAGTATATATAGTACAGTTTAGTATAGCATAGTACAGTATAGCAGCAGTACAGTACAGTATAGTACAATATAGACAATATAGTAGAGTCCATATAGTACAGTATAGTATAGTACCTTACATATATTATAAGTAACATATCATAACCGTATACACAGGACAGTACAGTATATTAAAATATAGTTCAGTACGTATAGCACAGTACAGTTATAGTATAGTACTGATTACAGTATAGTATAGTACAGTATAATACAGTTAACACGTACATTACAGTATATTAAAAGTAAGTACAGTACTCGTATAGTCAGTGTAGTATAGTCACAGTATCATTAAAATCAGTACAGTATAGTCTAGTAATACATTTAGTTTTTAGTATAGTAACAGTATATATAATCAGTATAGTATAGTACAGTACAAGTACAGTACAGTATGTACAGTATAGTAACAGTACAGTACAGTACAGTACAGTACAGTAAAGTATAGTACCGTATAGTATAGTACAGTATGTATAGGTATCGTATAGTACAGTAAGTATGTTCTTCATATAACAGTATAGTACAGTATAGTATAGTACAGTATAGTAATACTTAACAGTACATTAAGTACAGTATAGTACCGTACAGTATAGTAACAATATCGGACAGTACGTATAGTATAGTACATTATAGTACAATATCAGTACAGTACAGTATAGCAATAGTACAGTATAGTATAGGTATCTGGCGTATAGTGATATCATATTACGGTATAGCACAGTACAGTACAGTATAGTACATATGTACATTAATAGTATAGTACAGTTGTACAGTATCTTACAGTGTAGTATATGAAGTATAATACAGTATGATAGTACTTACAGTATAGTACAGTATAGTACATTCACCGGAATCGTACAATGATATACATTACAGTATAGTATAGTACACGTATAGTAACAATATAGTACGCGTACACGTATAGCATAGTACAGTATGTAACAGTATAGTATAGTACAGTATGTATAGCAAGTACATTATAGCAAAGTACATTACAGTATAGTACAATATAGTACACAATATAGTCTAGTACAGTATAGTAACATTATAGTATAGTTATAGTATAGTACAGTTAGTACAGTACAGTAATAAGCACAGTACATATAGTACAGTACAGTTAGCACAGTACAGTAAATAGTATAGTATAGTCGTCTATTATATTAACATGTATAAGACATTTATAGACAGTACAGTACCGTGATTAAAATATCGTCAGTTATATTATGTACAGTAATTGTTACAGTGTAGTATAGTACAGTACAGTATAGCATCGGTCATATATACAGTATGTATAGTACAGTTTTTTTAGTACTAGCATATTACAGTCATAGGCACAGTTACAGTACAGTATAGTAACAATATAGTAACAATATATTAATAGTACAGTATATAACAGTATATATTAAGTACATTACAGTATAGTATAGTACAGTATACTATCAGTATACACCAGTACAGTACAGTAATATTTAAATATCTCATACATATAGCACAGTAACAGTCTAGTATAGTACAGTACCGTATAGTATAGTACAGTATAATCAGTATAACACGTACAGTACAGTATATTAAATTTCGTACATATAGTATAGTACAGTTTAGTATAGTACAGTACAGTATAATACAGTACAGTTAGTAAGTTTAATACATATAGTTTTATAATAGTACAGTATAGTATAATACAGTATAGTATGAGTAACAGTACATACAGTAACAGTATAGTAACAGGTAAACTAGTCCAGTACAGTACAGTACAGTACAGTACAGTATAGTATAGTAGTAAATATACATAGTACAGTATAGTATAGTATAGTATAGTCAGTATTGTGGTTAGTACATATAGTAAGTATAGTAACAGTATCGATATACAGTATAGTACAGTTTTTACTAGTATCCTACAGTATAGTATAGTACAATACAGTAAATAGTACAGTATAGTAACAGTACAGTATAAGTACAATATCGTACAGTACAGTATAGTATAGTACCGTATAGTACACTAAGTACGACGTATAGCAATAGTAACAAGTAATCTGTACCGTATATATAGTACAGTATAGTTAGCATAGTACAGTTAGCACAGTAAAACAGTACAGTCTAGGACAATATAGTACAATATCGTATAGTCCAGTATAGTAAAGTAGAGTTAGTATAGTATAGTAAGCGTACATTATATTACAGTCCAGTAATAGCACAGTACACTATAGTAAGTACAGTATAGCACAGTACAGTATAGTACAGTACAGTATGTAATATCAGTATAATACAGTATAAGCACGTCCAGTATATTAAATATAGTACGTCTAAGTAATATTACAGTAATGTGTACAGTGTATATGTAACAGTACAGTAATAGCATGTACAGTATAGTACAGTATAGTATATACAGTATAGTAATAGCATAGTACAGTATGCAACAGTACAGTACAGTATGGTACAATATAGTAGCAAATATAGTACAATATATGTTAGTAAGTCTAGTAACAGTATAGTATAGTACATTACAAGTATATATAGTACAGTATAATACAGTATAGCACAGTACATACAGTATATTAAAAAATTATTAAACAAAAAAAAAATAGTACCGTATAGTATCGTACAGTTAGTAATAGTACAGTAACATTATAATACAGTACCTAAATAGTATGTTTAATACATAATAGTTTTAGTAATCGTAAACAGTATTAGTAATAGTATATACAGTCGATTAATAGTACCGTACAGTCAAGTAAGTATAGTACGTATATCGTATAGTAGTATAGTATACTACCGTGTTTAGTATAGTATGTATAGTATAGTAGCGTATGAGTACATTAGTCACCGTATAGTAGGCGTATAAGACATATAGTGTTAGTATAGTACAGTCAATCAGTACAGTATAGTAAGTATAGTACAGTCCGTATAGTACAGTATCGTATAATATAGTCACTTATAGTACAGTATAGTACAGTATAGTACAGTTCAGTATAGTATATTTAGTAAAGTACAGTACATTATAGTAACAAGTAATAGTATGGTATAGTACATACCGTATAGTAAGTACAACAGTATCGTACAGATGTAGTATAGTTACCGTATAGAATATACCATATAGTACAGTATAGTACAGTACAGTAACAAGTACAGTAACATTACAGTATAGTAGTATCGTACAGTTATCGTAACAGTATAGTACAGTACATTATAGTTACAGTACAGTACAGTATTGTACAGTAATAGTATAGTACAGTATAGTACTTTTAGTATCTGATCAGTCCAGTACAGTTTAGTACAAGTACAGTACATTATACGTACAGTATATTACAGTACATATAGTACATATGTACAGTATATTACAGTATAGTATAGTACAGTTTAGTACAGTATTAGTAACAAGTACAGATCTAGTATATTATAGTACAGTACAGTATAGTATAGTACAATCTGAATAGTACCGTAGTACAGTAATAGTAACAGTCTGTGTAGTATAGTCCATAAATATAAGTAGAGACAGTATAGTATTGTATAGGTACAGTTGTACAGTATAGTGGGACAGTATAGTCTCGTAAGTATAGTAAACAGTTAGTACAGTATCGTGTAGTATAGTACGTAAAGTATAGTATAGTACAGTATAGTATTGTATAGTACAGTATAGAACAGTATCGTACAGTATAGTAATAAGTACCGTCTAGTACAGTAATGTACAGTATGTACAGGTATAGTACAGTAATAGTACATAAAAGTACTAGTATAGTACGGTATAGTATTGGTATAGTACAGTATAGTACAGTATTAGTATCGTACAGTATAAGTACAGTATAGTACAGTATGTACAATATAGTTATTGTATAACACAGTATAGTAAACATTATAAGTACAGTACTGTATGTATAGTACAGTATAGTATGTATAGTATAGTACGTATAGTACAGTACATTCGAGTATAGTACAGTATAGTAATTATAGTACTTGTAGCAGTAATAATACAGTTGTATATATAGTACAGTATATAAGTATAGTATGTATACCTGTCCATCCATTCCAACCCTACTACCTACTCAGCAATACCCACAGCTCCTGCCTAAAACTGTGATCAGAGGCCGGCAAAACAAAAAAACCACCAAAATTTAGAGGGAAAAAAATGCTTCCCTGACTCCACATAGAGATTGACGAACTTCCGAAAGTTCATCCGATAAACTTTGTGAACTATAGGGAAAACGACCCAATAAGTCAATAGACTCAATAGTTCGAAAAAATTTGAATGAAATACAATTAAATAGTAATGGTAACTTAATGTAATGGCTTGGACCTGGGAAATGGTCCTGGGAACCGCACACCATGCACTGCCATGCACACGCATGTCACAAAAGTTTTTTTATTCTCACCGCTCGTACTTCGACTCCCCTACGATTTTTGATAATTAGCCCTAAACGATCGAAAGAGCGTTCGATTTTCAAATTTGATAATATCGAAAAGTTTTGAAGTCCGAGTAACTCTGGGTCCGGATGGGTTCGAGATTGTGATTCCATTTGCTCGATAAGTTCGGCTCGGAACTCCAAGTGGTCCAATGGAAAACTTTTTTCTCTGGACCAACTCTCCTTATGTACAATACAAGTAACTCTGTAACATTCCTTGTTTGAGAAACTTCCAGCTTTTTATTCAAACTGATCCAATGACACTCATAACACACGTCCACCTGGAAGACAGTTCCATAGCTTTAACCGTTCTCACAGTGAACAAACCCTGTTCCCCACTCTACTTTATGTATCATATCCAGACTACTGTAACATCCTTGTTTGAGACAACTCATCCACGTTTTTTATTAAACTGACCAATGTAACCCTGCTCATAACCAACCGTCCACGGAAGACCAGTTCCACTATTACCGTTCTACGTGACAAACCTTCCCTTCCCACTCTCTTTAATGTATCATACACAGTAACTTGTTAACTTTCCTTGTTTTGAGAACACTCATCCAGCTTTTTATTAACTGACCAATGAAACCCTGCCATAACACGTCCACTGGAAAGACAGTTCCATAGCTTTAAACCGTTCTCACAGTGACAAACCTTTCCCAACTCGAGCTTTAATGTATCATACCAGTAACTTGTACATTCCTTGTTTGTAGAAACTCATCCGCGTTTTTATTAAACTGAACCAATGAACTTACCATAGACAAACGTCCCATGAAGACAGTTCCATAGCTTACCGTTCTCACAGTGACAAACCCTTCCACACTCCTACTTATTATCAATTACCAGTAACGTTTGTCAACATTCCCCTTGTTTTAGAAACTCATCCCACTTTTTTATTAAAACTGACCAATGAACCTCATAACAACGTCCACTGACACGAGAGTCCATAGCTTTACCTGTTCTCACGTGAAAAACAACCCTTTCCCACTCTACTTATGTATCATATACCCAGGTAACATTGTAACATCCTGTTTTGCAGAAACCCATCCACTTTTTATTAAACTGACCATGAACTGCCATAACAACCGGCCACTGGCATACGTTCATAGCTTAACCGTTCTCACAGTGGACAAACCTTTCCACACTCTACTTTATGTATCAATACCAGTAACTTGTAACTTCCTTGTTTGTAGAAACCCATCCAGCTTTTTATAACCTGACGCGCAATGAACCTGCTAACAACGTCCCTGGAGAGACAGTTCCAGCTTACCGTTCTCACAGTACAAACACCCTTCCCAACTCTACTTTAATGTATCATACCAGTAACTTGTACCATCCTTGTTTTGAGACACTCATCCAGCTTTTTTAAACTGACCAATGAACCTGCCATAACAACGTCCACTGGAAGAACAGTTCCATCGCTTTACCGTTTCTCACACGTGACAAACCCTTTTCCCAACTTCTACTTTATGATATCATACCATAACTTGAACATCTTGTTTGTAAACACTCATCCCAGCTTTTTTATTAAACGATCAATGAAACCTGCCATGAACAACGTCCACTGGAAACATTTCCATATCTTTACCGTTTCTCACAGTGACAACCCTTTCCCAACTCTACTTTTGTTCAATACCAGTAACATTGTACATTCCTTGTTTGTAGAAACTCATCCAGCTTTTTTTATTAAACCTGATCAACTGACTGCCATAACAAGTCAACCTGGAGAACGTTCCATAGCTTTACCGGTTCTCACAGTGACAAACCCTTTCCCAACTGCTACTTTATGTATCCATACCATAACTTGTTACATTCCTGTTGTCGAAACGTCATCCAGCTTTTTATTAAACTGAGCTAATGAACTTTGGCCATAACACAGTCCACTGGAAGACAGTCCATACTTTACCGTTCTCACAGTGACAAACCCTTCCCACCTCTACTTTATGTCTCAATACCAGTAAACTGTAACATTCCTTGTTTGTAAGAACTCATCCAGCTTTTTATTAAACTGACCACGAACCTGCCATGAACAACGTCCACTGGACATTCAGTTCCATCGCTTTAACCGTTATCAACAGTGAAAACCCTTTCCCCAACTCTACTTATTATCAATACCATAACCTTGTTAACATCCTTGTTTGAGAAACTCATCCAGCTTTTTATTAACTGACCAATGAACCTGCACATAACAACGCCCCTGGCAAGACAGTGTCCATGCTTTATAACCGTTCTTCAACCTGACAAACCTTTCCCAACTCTACTCTTATGTATAATACCAGTAACTTGTAACTCCTTGTTTGTGAGAAACCTCAGATCCAGCTTTTTATTCCAACTGACCCAATGAACTGCCATCACCACACGTCACTGAGACAGTTCCATAGCGTTTAACCGTTCTCCGACAGTGACAAACCCTTTCCAACTCTACTTTGTTAACAATACCAGTAACTTGTAACATTCCTTGTTTGTAGAACACTGCAATCAGCTTTTATTACACTACCAATATGAACCTGCCCTAACAACGTCCCACTGGGAAGACACGTTCCATAGCTTACCCGTTCTCACAGTGAAAATCTTTCCCACTCTAACTTTATTGTATCAACCTAGTACTTTTAACATTCCTGGTTTGCAGAACCGCATCCCAGCTTTTTAATAACTGACCCAAGACCTGCCATAACAACTTCACTGGAAGACAGTTCCATAGCTTTTCACCGTTCTCACAGTGGCAAAACCTTTCCCACTCTGACTTTATGTTACAATACCAGTAACTTTAACATTACCTTGTGTTGTAGAAACTCTCCGCTTTTTTGAATTAAACCGAACCATGACCTGTCCATAACAACATCCACTGGAAAGACAGTTCCTAGCTTTACTACGTTCTCACAGTGACAAACCCTTTCCCAACTCTACTTTATTGTATCAATACCATAAGCTTGTAACATTCCTTGTTTGTGTAGAACAACCATCCATGCTTTTTATAAACTGACCATAACCTGCCATAACCACGTCCACTGGAAGACAGTTTCTAGCTTAACCGTTCCACAGTGACAACGCTTTCCCAAACTCTACTTTATGTATCATACCAGTAACTGTAACATTCCTTGGTTGAGAAACTCATCCCGCTTTTTAATTAAACTAACCAATGAACCTACCATAACAACGTCCCCACTGGAAGACAGTTTCCATACTTTAAACCGTTCTCAACAGTGACAAACCCTTTCCCCACTCTACTTTATGTTCTCAATCCCGTAACTTGTAACAGTTCCCTTGTTTGTAGAACTCATCCGCCTTTTTATATAAACTGACAATGAACCTGCCATACAACAAGTCCACTGGAAGACATTTCCACATAGCTTTAACCGTTCTCACCAGTGACCAAACAACCCTTTCCCACTCTACTTTATGTATCAATACCAGTAACTTGTACATTCCTTGGTTTGTGAAACTCATCCACTTTTTATTAAACTGACTAATGAACCGCCATAACCACATCCACTGGAAGACTTTCCCATAGCTTTAAAACCGTTCTCACATGCGACAACCTTCCCAACTCTACTTTATGTAATCAATTACCAGTAACTTTAACCTTCGCCTTGTTTGGAAAACCACTCATCCAGCTTTTTATTAACTACCAATGAACCTGCCATAACAAACGTCCACTGGAAGTCAGTTCATACTTTACCGTCTCACAGTGACCACCCTTTCCCAACTCTACTTTTATATCATACCAGTAACTTGTCTCACTTCCTTGTTTGTAGAAACTCATCCAGCTTTTTATTCAAAGGACCATGAAACCTGCCAGAAACAGTCCACTGGAAAGACAGTTCCATTTCTTTAACCGTTCTTACAGTGACAACCCTTTTCCCAACTCTACTTATTATAAATACGCAGTAACTTGTAACATTCCTTGTTGTAGAAACTCAATCCAGCTTTATTAAACTGACCAATGAACCTGCCATAACCACTCCCTGGAAGACATTTTCCATAGCTTCACCGTTCTCACAGTGACAACCCTTTCCCACTCTACTTTATGTAATCAATACCAGTAACTTGTAACATTCCTTGTTTGTAGAAACTCATCCATCGGTTTATTAAACTGACCACTGACCTGCCAACCCCATCCACTGGAAGACAAGTTCCATACCTTTTACCTTTCTCACAGTGACAACCCTTTCCCACTCTACTTTATTGTATCATACCAGTAACTTGTACATTCCCTGTTTGTAGAACCTCTCCAGCGGTTTATAACTGACCAATGGAACCCTGCCATAACAAACGTCCACTGGAAGTCGTTCCATATCTTTAAATTATTTTTTTTTTAACCGTTCCCACCGTGAACAAACCCTTTCCCAACCTACTTTATGTATCAATCCCAGTAACGTGTTAACATTCCTTGTTTGAGAAACTCATCAATCAAGCTTTTATTAACTGACCAAATGAACCTGCCTAACCTGCCACTGGAAGACCGTTCCATAGCTTTATAAAACCGTTCTCACCGTTACAAACTTTCCCACTCTACTTTATGTATCAATCCAGTAACTTGTAACATTCCTTGTTCTGCAGAACTCATCCCACAGCTTTTATTACACTGACCATGAACCTGCATAACCAGTCCACTGGAAGAAAGACAGTTCCATAGCTTTACCGTTCCACTCACAGTGAAAACCCTTTTCCCAGCTCGACTTTTATGTATCATACGTACTTGTAACATCCCTTGTTTGTAAGAAACGCTGGAACTCATCCAGCTTTTTTATTAACCTGACCCATGAACCTGCCATAACAACGTCCCCTGGAGACATTCCATAGCTTTACGTTCTCACAGTGACAAACCCGTTTCCCACTCTACTTTATGTATCATCCCAGTAACTTTGTAAACATTCCTGTTTGTAGAAACTCATTCCACTTTTTATTAAACTGACCAATGACCATGCCATAACAACGGCCCACTGGACGACAGTTTTCCATAGCTTTATACCGTTCTCATAGTGAAAACCCTTTTCCCAACTCACTTTATTATCAATACCAGTAACTTGGTAAATTCCTTTTTGTAGCAAACATCATCACTTTTTATTTAAACCGACCAATAACCTGCCATAACAACGTCCCTGGGAAGACATTTCCATAGCTTTATACGTTCTCACGTGACAAACCCTTCCCACTCTACGTTATTGTATCAATCCCAGTAACTTGTAACAATTCCTTGTTGTAGAAACTCATCCCCAGCTTTTTTATTTAAACTGACCAATGGAACCTTGCCAAACAACGTCCACTGAAGCCATTTCCATGGAGCTTTACCGTTCCTCACAGTGACAAACCTTTCCCAACTCACTTGATGTTCATCCCAGTACCCTTGTAACTTTCCTTGTTTGTAGAAACTCATCCAGCTTTTTATTAACTGACCAATAACCCTTCCATAACAACGTCCACTGGACGACAGTTCCATACTTTACGTTCTCACAGTGACAAACCCGTTCCCAACTCTCTTTAATGTATCAAATCCAGTAACTTGTAATTCCTTGTTTGTAGAAACTCATCCAGCTTTTTAGAAACTGACCAATGAACCTGCCATAACCACGTCCACGGGGAAACAGTTCCTAGCTTTACCATTCTCACAGTGACAAACCCTTGTCCCAACTCTACTTTTAATGTCCAATCCAGTAACTTGTATACCATTCCTTGTTTTGTAGAAACTCATCCAGCTTTTTATAAACTGACCATGAACCTGCCTAACAAACGTCCACCTTGGAAGACAGTTCCATAGTTTTTCTTTTACTTACCGTTCTCACCGTGACAAAACCCCCTTTTCCCAACTCACTTTTATGTATCAATACCAGAAACTTGTAACATTCCTTGTTGTAAAACGTCTCCAGCTTTTTATAAACTGACCAATGGCATCCGGCCATAACCACGTCCACTGGAGACAGTTTTCCATAGCTTTACCGTTCTCCCAGTGACAAACCCTTTCCCAACTCTACGTTATTTATCAATACCAGTAACTTTTACATTTCTTGTTTGTAGAAACCCATCCAGCTTTTCTTAAAAACTTACCATGAACCTGCCATAACGAACGTCCACTGGAAGACAGTTCATAGCTTTAACCGTTCTCACAGTGAACCACCCTTCCCACTCTACTTATGTATCAATACAAGTACTGGTAACTTCCTTTTTTGTAGAACTCATCCAGCTTTTTATTAAACTGACAATGAACCTGCCATTACAACAATCCCCTGGAACAAAAAAAAAAAAAGAACAGTTCCATATCTTTAACCCGTTCTCACAGTGAAAAAAAAGCCCTTTCCCAACTCTACTTTATGTATCAATACCAGTAACTTGTAACATTCCTTGTTTGTATAACTCATCCGCTTTTTATTAAACTGACCATGAACCTGCCATTAGACAACATCCCCTGGAAGACAGTTCCATAGTTTTCCCGTTCTCCTCCACAGTGATAAACCCTTTCCCAACTTGAACCCTAACCTTTTCTTCAAGTCTTAAGGATGTCCCACGTGTCCTCTGACAGTTCTCTTGGAAACAATGCCCCAATAGTTTATTGTATGGCCCGTTATTGTATTTATCACAGTAATCATATCCCCACGCAAGTGGCTTTTCTCCCGCGTACTCATGTAACTTTTTCCAGTCCGCTCATATTTCAAGCTCCCCCAAACCCCTTAATTAATTTTATTGCCCTTCTCTGAACCCTTTCCCTTTCAAAGTATGTTCCTTTTTGTACACAGATCCAACATTGCCTGCCATATTATCCAAATGAGCCTTACCAATGCTTGTAAAGAGGGATAATTAAATTTTCCTCCATGAATCCATACCTCTCTTTATACAAACAATAACCATGCGGTCTGGCTTGCGCCTGGCACTGCTTGTCTACTTTAATTTGTTTCCACAAACTCCAAGAATCCCTTTCCAACAGGGATTCACTTTAACACAGAGCCATTTAATAGTATCACAGCACAAGGGATTTTTTTAAGTCCAGAAATGCAATCACTTTCCATCTATCAACATGAATCTCATCTGCCACTTAGCAGCCCAATGTGATAATCTATCTAGATCCCCCTGCTAACGATTGCCATCCCTGAAGTTTTAATGTCGACAAGTTTTTTGTCGTCAGCAACACAGAAACCTTGCTGACAATAACCCACTTCCAAATCATTAATAAATAGATTAAATAGAACGCCCCAACACAGAACCCTGTGCCCCCACTTAAGCACTTTTTAGTCCATACTGATAGCCCCATTTACAACTACTCTCTGTCTCTGCTCTATTCTTAACCAATTTTCTATCCATGTACAAATGTGACTCCCCAGACCAACCGACCTTAGCTCATACATTAGTCCCTATGGGGGACTGTATCAAAAGCCTTTGCAAAATCAAGTAAACTACATGCTAACTGGCTATACCGAGTCCCAAATTTCTACTGTTGATGTTTCTTTCCGTTTTTTGAATTTCCGAATTTAAAAATGGACCCCATAAAGTCTATGAAGAGAAAAATAATTTGAAAGTTTTCTGATCCCTTTTGAGGACAAATAGTAATAGTCGGTTCTGTAATGACCACACAAAGACCGGGGGAATGGTCTGGGGAACCAATATGAACAAAACTTATTTTAAACTTCCGCACTATTGGGCTTGTTTGCGCTTTCCGCATTCTATTTTCGAGAGTTACCCAATCGAGCGCTACTGTCCGACGTTACGGGTATGTTTCTTGCTTTTGAGTGGGGACCGAAATCGATCTACATTTGTTTCGTGGGTTTCGGTTTTGATAATCGATAATCATCTATTTTCGTTCGACTGATTATCAAACGACAAGTCTCCTTAGCGATCGAGGCTGTCTCTAGGTAAAGGCGACGGTGTGGGATAGATTGGGGTAATAGGTGCTGATGAGATCCTCCTGGGCCTCCAGTCATCACAATTAACACCGCTTTTCCTGTGCCTATTCACCCATATTGCCTCCACTTTATCATCCTATCACCAGTGTATCTCTTCTCTTCTTTTACATTTGGCTTCAATTCTTGTTAACATAAAACACATACTCCCCCCCTTTCCTTTTTATGCTTCTGCCTAACAAGGCCTATCTTTCTATAATTTACTACTCCCACAGCCCATGTCATGAGAACTGTTTCAACCACGTTTCTGCTATCCCTATTACATCATACTTTTCCTTCAATCCCATTAGCTCCAATTCACCCTTGTCAGCCAGGCTCTCGCATTTGCAAACATACAATTTTAGATTATGTCCATAATGTTTATTCGTAAACTTAATACACATTCCTCCTATGCTAGGGGCTATGCATAGACGAGTGAGACGACAACACTCTAGACAGACCAATGTAGGTAAACAGACCGGATGAGGAAGAATAGAGAGACAAACATTCTCACTGAAAGAACGCTTAATCGTCAGGGTCCTCAGTGAGAACGTGACACTGTGAACTGTTCTTCCAGCAGATGGTGGGGGTAATGGGCACAGTTCATTGTCAATAGCTTAAAAAGGCTTGGATAAGTTTCTAACACTAAACATATTGATACTTACTGGTATTAATACATATACTGTAGTTTCTGGTTGGTACAGGTACTATCTAATATTGATAATTACTGTATTATAATACATATACTGTAGTTCGGTTGGTACAGGGATACCTCTCATAATATTGATATTACTGGTATTATACATATACTGTATTCTGGTGGTATGGGATACTATATATTTGAAAATACTGGTATTAAATACATAACTGTATTTCTGTTGGTACAGGGATACCTCTAATTATATTGAGAATTACTGGGTATTAATACATATACTGAGTTCTGGGGTACAGGATCTATATAATATTGAGAATTCACTGGTCTTAATACATATACTGTAGTTCTTCTGGTTGGTACAGGGATACTATATAATATTGAGAATATACTGTAGTTTCTGGTTTGTTCAGGGATACTATATAAGAATTGAAATTACTGATAATCCATATACGTAGCTTACAATCTGGTTGTACCACAGGGATAACTATATAATATTGAGAATTACTGGATTTAATACATATACTGTTAGTTCGGTTGTACCTGGAATACTAGATAATATTGAGAATTACTGGTATTACTACATATACTGTATTTCTGGGTTGTAGGGATACTCTCTAATATTGAGATTACTGGTATTATACATATACTGTATTTCTTGTTGGTACAGGGATACTATATAATTTGAGAAGTACTGTATTAATACATATACGTGTTCGGGTTGGTACAGGGATCTATATATATTGAGATTCCTGTAGGTTCTTGTTGTTTTCAGCGGATACTATATAATATTGATAATTACGGGTATTATAATCATATACGGTATTCTGGTTGTACAGGATCTAATATATATTGATAATTACTGGTATTAATACCTTACGTAGTTTCTGTTTGGTATGGGGATCTATAGAATATTGATAATTACTGGTATTAATACTATACTGTAGTTCTTGGGTTGGTACAGGGATACTATATATATTGAGAATTACTGGTATTAATACATACTGTAAGTTTCTGGTTTGCACAGGATCTATATAATATTGGGAATTACTGGTATTAATATATACTGTAGTTCTGGTTGGTACACGGATCCTATATAATCTGAAGAGTCTGGTATGAATTACAATATCACTGTAAGTTTCTGGTGGGTCAGGGATACTATATAATATTGAGCATTACTGTATTAATACATATACTGTATTTCTGGTTGGTACAGGATACTATCTAAATATTGATAATTACTGTTATTTAATACTCTACTGGGTAGTTTTCTGGTTGTACTGGGAATACTTATAATTGAGAAATTAACTGGTATTAAATACATATACTGTAGTTTCTGGTGGGTACGGGATACTATCTAATATTGAGAATTACTGGTATTAATACATATACTGTAGTTCTGTTGGTTACCGGGATCTTATTAATATTGGGAATTACTGTTTAATAATATACTGTAGTTCTGGTTGGTAAGGGATACTATTAATACAGAATTACGGTATTAATAATATCCTGTAAGTTCCTGGTTGTACAGGAATACTATATAATATTGAGAATATACTGGTATTAATAAATATACTGGTAGTTCTAGCTGGTACAGGCATACATATAATACTGAGAATTATGTATTAATAACTATCTTGTAGTTCTGGTTGGTACAGGGATACTATATACGATTGAGAATTTGGTATTAATAAATATACTGTAGTTCTCTGGTGGTACAGGGATCTAGAAATTATTGAGAATTACTGGTCATTATAAATATACGTAGTTGCTGGTTGGTACAGGGATACTATATAATATTTGAGCATTACTGGGGTATTAATAACTATACTTAGTTCTGGTTGGTAACAGGGATACTATAACTAATGAGAATCTGGTATGTCAATACTATACTGTAGTTCTGGTTGGTACAGGGATACTATAAATAATAATGAAGAATTACTGGGATTAATACATATACTGGATTCTGGTTGGTACAGGGATACTATATAATATTGAGAATTACTGGTATTAATACATATACTGTAGTTCTGGTTGTATGGGGATACTATATCATATTGAGAATTCACGGTATTAATAAATTAACGTTCGTTCTAGCTGTACAGGGAACTATATAATATTGAGAATTACTGTATTAATACATATCTATACTGTAGTTTGGTTGGTAGGGGATACTATATAATATTGAAGATTACTGGTATTATCCATATACTGGTGTTCTGGTTGGTACGATGAAACTATATAATATTGAGAATTACTGGTAATTAATACATCTAACTGATTCTGGTTGTAACCAGGATAACTATATAATATTGAGAAATACTGGTATTAATACATCTACGTAGTTTCTGGTTGGTACTGGAATACTATAATAATACATGAGAATTACTGAAGAATTAATACATATACTGGTAGTTCTGTTGGTAACAGGGATACTATATAATATTGAGAATTACTGGTATTATACATATACTGTAGTTCTGGTTGGTACAGGGATACTTATAATATTGAGTAATTCTGGTATATATCTGTTGTATTCAATTGAATGAAATGAGAACCTTCACAAGCATACGGTATATCGTAACCAACTGGGCCGTCACTTGCAATTCCTTGACAGCCACTTGGTTCGTTCCATTCCATTTTCCTAGCCACACCATCCCAAAGCTTCTCCTCTGCCCCATCTGCTTATCCTCTGCATCGAAATTGGGACTGATTTTCCAGCTGATGAACTGTAGAGTGGGACCGGCCTGGGTAAGGAAGGACATCCAGCTGTAGAGAGAGAAGACCTTAGATTAAACCCCAAGAGTACTGTGTTACCCGCCATACTCCACTCCCTTGTATACAGATACTAATCCACATGGTCCCACCTCCTATATACCACAGAAACCAAAAACCGATCCATTGGTAGCCCCCACATGTATACAGATACTGATCTCTATGTACCCATGCCCTTGTATACAGATACCCATCTTTAAGGCACAACCATTTATATATACAAGATACTGATCCGTAGGTAAACATATCTTATATACAGATGCTTATTTAATGGTTTCCCACCGTATTATACAGATACTGCTCCATGCGAACTTGTTTCCTATATACAGATACTGAATCCATAAGTAACCGTCTCCCACCCTTTATATAAAGATAATGACCCATCTGTCCTTTTCCTTTCTAAACAGAGAGGACCCATATGTTACTTATCCCTATATATACCATCTTTAATGGTAACCTAACCCCCTTTAAAACAAAATACCTATCCATAGATCCCATCGCTTAATATAAAGAGACGGGTGCATTTGTACAACTATGTTTTATTTTTGAAAGGTGGGATTTGCTTCCGGTGAAACCTACACAAGTGCAATAAAAGGGCAAGTGGTTTTGGACCAGCTTGCCTGTCCCTCCTGTCGCTAATCTGTTGGGCCGTAGGACTAGAGATAGGCTCTATAGGGATTATGCCGCATCGGTAAACTTTAGAGACCTTTCCAACTTGACCTCCCTTTCTGCTCCCAGCTACCTCCAGGAAGCTTTCCAGGGGAGCCAAATGGGAGATCCTGAAAGTTTCAAAACAATCCAGGCAATCCGTTATAACGTGACAAAACAGCCAAAAACAAAAGTGCACTTGTATTTGCTAAATTACATATGGCTAATCCGTGCTAATCGTGCCCAGATAATAGTTCTAAATAAATATGGTCATCAATAAAAATGTAATGTGAATAGTGACGATAGGCCGTAGCCTTTCATCGCCAGTAAAAAGATTTCCGTCTAAATCCGAAGCTCGGCAGGGAGTGTAAAGGGGGGGGGCGATGCAATATTGGGCGCAAAATCCAAGGTCAGTGTAAAACCCATCTCAATCCTATGTATCATCGGTAACTTGGGTTTTACACTGATTTTGTATTGCCTGCGCCATTCCGAGAATGCTCGGAAATAGCGTGGGCGGGCAGGCGCTGCAAAACCGCCGTTTAGTAAAGTTTTGCGCTACCATGTAGCGCGAAACTTTACGCCACTGCATAGGAGGCGTGAGCCGCGCACCTTACCTGGCACTGGCATAGATCCCGCGATGTCCAAAATCTCGCACAGGATTTTTTCATCGCGGAACTCGGGCAGGTACGCTTGCGTCGAAAAAATATTGCATCGCCCCCTAAAAGTGCTTACAACATGTGCTAATACAGTGCTAATACGTCTAATCCTGTGCTAATACAGTGCTAATACAGTGCTATACAGTGGCTAATACAGGCTATTACAGTGCTAATGGCAGTGCTAATGACATGCTAATCAGTGCTAATCTGTGCTCATACCATTGCTAATACAGTGCTAATCTGTGCTAATACAGTCTCATACATTGCTAACAGTGGCTAATCTGTGCTAATAAGTGCTAATGCAGGGCTAATACCGTGCTAATACGTGCTACATACAGTGCTATCTGTTGCTCATACAGTGCTAATCTGTGCTAATACAGTCTCATACATTGCTAATCAGTGCTAACTGTGCTAATACCGTGCTATAAAAGTTCATAACTTGCTAATACATCTCATACGTGCTAATCTGTGCTAAATACAGTGCTCATACAGTCTAATACAGTGCTAATCTGTGCGAATCCAGTGCGAATCTGTGCTTAATACGTGCTAATACATGCTAATACAGTGGGTCTAATACAATTGGCTAATACATTGCTAATACAGTGCTAATCGTGCTAATCTGTGCGAATCCATGCTAATCTGTGCTAATACAGTGCTAATCTGTGCTCATACGTGCTCAGACAGTGCTGAATCTGTGCGCAATCCCCGTGCTAATCTGTGCTAATACAGTGCTAATACAGTGCTAATACAGTGCTAAGACAGTGCCCTACGTGCTCATCCATGCTCATACAGTGCTCATACAGTTGCTAATACAGTGCTATCTGTGCGAATCCAGTGCTAATCTGTGCTAATACATGTAATACAGTGCTAAATCTGTGCGAATCCAGTGCTAATCTGTGCTAATCCAGTGCTAATCCAGTGCTAATCTTGCTATACAGTGCTAATACAGTGTCTAATCTGAGCGAATCCATTGCTAATCTGTGCTAATACAGTGCTAATCCAGTGCAAATCTGTGCGAATACAGTGCTAATCCCGGTTGCTTAATACATCAGTGCTAATCTGAGTGAATCCATGCTAATCTGTGCTATAACAGTGCTAATACAGTGCTAATCCAGTGCTTAATCTGTGCTTAATACAGTGTCAATACGGTTGCTAATCTCTGCTAATTAATACAAGTGCTAATCCAGTGCTAATACAGTGCTATCTTTGCTAATACGGTCTAATACAGTGGGCTAAACAGTGCTAATCTTGCGAATCCAGTGCTTAATCTGTGCGAATCCAGTGCTACTCCCAAAAAAACCCCCCCTAAGTGCTAAACAGTGCTTAATCCAGTGCTAATATGTGCGAACACAGTGCTATACAGTGCTATCTGTCTAATCCAGTGCCTAATCTGTTCTAAAACGTGGCTAATACATTGCTATACAGTGCTAATCTGTGTTAATACAGTGCTATACATGGCCAATCTGCTAATCCAGTTCTACTATGTCTTAATACAGTGCTAATCCAGTGCTAATCTGTGCTAATACAGTGCTTAATCTGTGCTAATACAGTGCTAATTCTGTGCTATCAGTGCTAATCTGTTCTAATAATGCTAACTGTGCTAATACAGTGCTAATCTGTGCTAATACAGTGCTTATCCAGTGCTAATCTGTGCTAATCCAATGCTCATCTGTGCGAACCATTGCAATCTGTGCTAATACTGTGCTAATATGTGCTAATACAGTGCTGAATCTGTGCTAAGACAGACTAATCCAGTGCTAATCCAGATGCTAATTCTGTGCAATCCAGTGCTAATCCAGTTGCTAATCCGTGCTAATCTGTGCTCATACATGATCCATTGCCATCCAGTGCTAATCTGTGCTAATCCATTGCTAATCTGTGTCCCAGTAAGTGCATTAAACGGGTATGTCCCCATCTTTAAACTTGTGGGCATATTTCATAAAGGATTGTTTTTTTCGCCAAATTGCGCCGCACATCGCAGCGAAAATATCGCCATTTGGGCTTCGTTTCGCCTTATTTATAAAAGCGAAATAACCACACTTCGCGCTGAAAAAGGCGAACTGCGCGATAAAGAGGCGAAAGAGAAACTGCATTGCGAACACCATTCAATAAACAAAAAGCCCACTAGAACATGATGTCAAGTTCAAAATGGCCACCTCACATTTACCCGAAGGTCCACCATGCTTTATTTAGGTCTCTTCTTAGAATTTCTCATTGGAATACAATGTTCTTTTGCACTGCAACATTCACCTTTCTAATGCGCGATCGATTTTCCAAGGCATATTCCCTTATTAATGCGCGTTCGCCTTTCTAATGGTTTCGCCTTTCTATGTGCGTTCGCCTTTTCTAATGTGCGTTTCGCTTTCTAATGTGGCGTTCGCCTTTCTAATGTGCGTTCGCCTTTCTAATGTGCGTTCGCCTTTTCTTAATGTTCGCTTTCCAGCTATATTCATTCTAATGCGCGATCGCCTCTTCTAATGCTCTTTCGCTTTTTCAGAGCTTATTACCCATTACGATGCCTTTTTGCTCAACACTGACTTTTCACTGATGACCACCTTCAGGGTTGCGCGAATCTTTCGCTCTTTTTATTAACTAAAAACCAAACCTTTCTCTCTTTTAAATCGCGTTATGCCTTTTCGCTCCCTTTTCCTAAATTACCATTGCGAAGTAAGGCGAAAAGGTTTAGCGATAGCTTTGCGGAAACGGTTCGTCCCATCATTAACGCTACCTTTAATAACTAGCTGTTAACTGGCTTTTGCGAAAACCCATGCGAAAAGCGAATGCTAAAACCTTTCGCTACTTTCGCTCTTTTATAATATGCCCCTTTGTGTTATTCGTTTGAGCGAATGAGCGGCGGTAAATGAGTTATGTCTCACATCCCATTCTCCCCGTAAAACTTGCAGGAAGGAGGCAGATTTACCCACAACGTCCAGTGCCACTGACAGACTTCGGTACTACTGTTGAGTTTTCCGACACATCCCAGTCCCTTGCGTTGTGTGTGCATGTGCGCACAGCCCAAGTGACGTGAAGCGTCTGCTGTTACTGTCAAGTGAGAAGCCGCCACTGACCTTTCTTGGAGTCCTGCCTCTCTCCTGCAAGTTTTACTGGACTGGGATGTGAACATAACCTTTACCCTCACATTTCATCCGCTGAAACTGATTAACACTAAAGGTAAGAAATGGGTGGACATACCCATTTAAAGGAAAGCAAGCTCCCACACCTCTCAAGCTAATGACTTGAGCCGCAAACGTCATAATCGTCCGTACCCAGGGGAGAGAAACCCAAGAGAGCAAATATACCTCTGGATAATACTCTCCCCCTTCTCAACTTTCAACCAATAAGAACAGATACTACAAAGGAAGAAGCCGAACGCCAACAACACTCCAGCCGCCCTACTCACTAATTTCAGATTGGTCTATACCATTTAACCAAAAAGACCCTAGTTAAACTAGATGGGTTGTTGGAGGGTCGATGCTAAACAGTAACTGTCCATCTATCCATCCTTTATCTGAGTCCGACCCGCATTATCCATCTAGTCCACCTTTATCAACCCGACCCATAATGTCTGGATAACAGTTACATAGTAACGCATAGTATTGGAGTTTGTAATACAAGACATATGTCCATCTTCCAACCTTTAACCCTAACCTATGTCTGTCTAGACGTTCATGTAACATAGTATTGAGGTTGTATAAATACATCATCCCTCTACCAAACCTTATATTCCTACCCATAATGTCTGTAATAAGTTACATGATTAACATAGTAATTGGAGGTGTATAAAATATATATCCACTAGTCCAACCTTTATTTACCCTACCCATAATGCTTGTATAACAGTTACATGTAACACGTATTGAGTTATATAAGACGAGTATTCCATCTATCCACACTTTTTTACCTACTCATCAAGTCTGTATACAGTTTACATAGTAACATATATGGAGGGTGTATAAAGACATACTCCATCTAGTACCACCTTTATATCCCTACCCATAATGTCGTATAACAGTTACATTAGACATAGTATTGGAGGTTGTCATAAGACATAACGCCATCTAGCTCCAACCTTATACCCTACCTATATGTCCTGTATAACAGTTACCATAGTTAACATAGTGTTTGGATGTTTTACAGACATATGTCCATCTAGTCCAACTTTTTTTTACCCTACTTCATATGTCTGTTACAGTTACATAGTAACATAGGTATTGCGAGTTGTATTAAAGACTCCGTCCATCTAGTCCAAACCTTTATACCCTACCCATAATGTCTGTATCACAGTTACTGTAACATAGTAATTTGCGAGTTTGATAAAGACAAGATCTCCATCTAGTCACACCTTTTACCCTACCCTAAATGTCTGGTCATGAACAGTTACATAGTTAACATAGGTGTTGGAGGTGTATAAGACATCTTCCATCTACCAACCTTTATTATACCCTTAACCCATAATTCTGATAACAGTTTACATAGTAACATGTAATTGGAGGTTTCATAAATACCATACGTCCATCTAGTCCCAACAAGTTATACCCTACCCATAATGTCTTATAACAGTTACATAGGTACACATAGTATTGGAGGTTCGTATAAAACATCTCCATCTATCCAACCTTTATTAACCCTAACCCTAACCCATAATGTCTGTATACATGTTACTAGCTAACATAGTAGTTGGAGGTTGTATAAAGACATACGTCATCTGTCCCACGCCCTTTTAACCCTACCATAATGTCTGTGTAACGTTACAATAGTAACCTAGTATTGGAGGTTGGTATAACGACATTACTTGACATCCTAGTCCCACTTATTCCTACCCCCCCAATAATGTCTGTATACACGTTACATATACATAGTATGGGAGGTTGTATAAGACAATACGTCCTCTCCCAACTTTAACCCTGCCCTAATTGTCTGGTCTAACAGTTACATAGTAACTATGTATTGGAGGTTTCTAACAGCCTATACGTCCATCTAGTCCAACCTTTTACCCTGCCCATAATTCTGTCTAAACAGTTCAATATAA
Organism: Hymenochirus boettgeri; assembly: GCA_019447015.1. Classification (NCBI taxonomy): domain Eukaryota; kingdom Metazoa; phylum Chordata; class Amphibia; order Anura; family Pipidae; genus Hymenochirus; species Hymenochirus boettgeri. The sequence continues at coordinate 130,073 of JAACNH010000428.1, read as the reverse complement.
CTAGTATTGGAGTTGTAATAAAGCATACCCATTCTAGTGCCAGAACTCTGATACCCTACCCTAATGTCTTGTATAACAGTTACCTAGTCACCATAGTATTGGGAGGATGTAAAGACCATACGTCTGCAGCTGCCAACCTTTATACACCCCATACCAATATGTCCTGTATAGCTAGTTACAATAATCCAAGGTATTGAGGTTTGTAATAAGAACATACGTCCTCTAGTCCAACCCTTTATACCTACCCATAATTTCCTGTATAACACGTTACATAGTAACATAGTATTGGCTGGTTGTATAAAGACAAGCCCTCTAGTCCCACTTTATACCCTACCCATAATGTCTGTATAACGTTTACATTTATAATAGTATTGTGAGGTTGTATAAAGACTACGTCATCTAGTCAAGCACTTATTACCCTACCCATAATGTCTGTAATCAACTTAATATAACATATTGGAAGGTTGTATAAGACTCGGCCATGCGTATCCAACCTTATACCCTACCCCTATCCCTAGTACTTAAGCAGTTTACCTAGTAACCAGTATTTGGAGTTGTATAAAGACATAACTTCCATCGAGTCCACACCGTTACCCTACCCATATGTCTGTAAATACAGTTTCATAGTAAAGTCCACAGTATTGGATGTTGTATAAAGACATACGTCCATCTAGTCCACACCTCTAATACCCTCCCATACATGTTCTGTATAACAGTTACTAGTGACACCGTATTGGAGGTTTGTATAAAGACATACGTACTCATCTATCCACCTTATACCCTACCTCACTAATGTCTGTAAAAAGTAGCATATAAAAATACCCTAACGTACTTGGAGAAACTGATAACCGCAAGACATATACCGTGAAGTTCGGAGCATACTAGTCATGTCCCAACCTTTATACCCTACCCATATGTCTGTATACAAGTTACCATAGTATATTAGTATTTGGCGGTGTTAAAACTACGTCACTCTATGTCCAACCTTTATACCCTACCCATAATGTCCTGTATAACATACCTGAGTATTGAGGTTGTATAAAGACATCACGCGGCCTCTAGTTCCAACTTTATCCTAACCCTATGGTCTGTATAACGTTTACATGTAGACTAACATAGTATTGGAGGTTGTATAAAGACATACGTACATCACTAGTCAACCTTTATCCCCTACCCATAATGTCTGTATAACATTCCAGTTAACCAGTAATTGGATGGTTGTATATAAGACAACGTCCATCTAAGTCCAACCTTATACCCTACCCATAAGTTTCTGTATACATTACCTAGTAAACTAGTATTGGAGAGTTATAAAACATGTCCATCTAGTCCAGACTTTATACCCTACCCATAATATCTGTATACAGTTTAACAGTACTAGTAAAGTGGGAGGTTGTATAAATGACTACGTCACTAGTCCAACCTTTATACCCTACCCCATAATGTCTGTTTATAACATTACATAGTAACATGAGTATATGGAGGTTGGTATAAAGAAAACCATACGTCCATCTAGTCCAACCTTTATCCCTCCCATCCATCATGTCTGTTTAAACAGTTTACAGATAGTAACATAGTATTGGAGGTTGTATAAAGACAAAGTCCAGCTATTCCAACCTTTATCACCTAGCCCCATAAATGTCCTGTATAACAGTTACATAGTAACATAGTATTGGAGGTTTAACAGACATCGTCATCTGTCACAACCTTTGATCCCGTACCCATAATGTCTGTATAACATTACATAGTAACATAGTTTGGAGGTGTATAGAACATACGTTCCATCTAGTCCTAACCTTTTATACCCTACCACATGAATTCTGTATAATCAGTTACATAGTTACATAGTATGTGGAGGTTGTATAAGACATACTCCATCTAGTCCACCGTTATACCCATACCCAATAATGCGTATAACAGTTACATAGTAACATAGTATTGGAGGTTGAATAAAGACATATGTCCAGCTATGTCCCACCTTTATACCCCTAACCCTAATGTCGTATAACGATTTCACTAGTAACATAGTTATTGGAGGTTGTATAAGAACATACGTGCCTCTATCCACCTTTATACCCACCCATCAATGGTCCTGTATAACAGTTACTAGTAACATAGTATGGAGGTGGTTGTACTATGCACTACGTCCCATCTAGTCACCACTTATACACCCTCCCATAATGTCTGTAAATATAACCGTATCATAGTACAGGTATTGGAAGTTGTATAAACATAACTCGATACTATCCGACTTTAACCCTACCCATGAATGTCTGGTATAACAGTTTAATAGTACATAGCATTGGAGGTGGAAGGTGTGTTTAGTTGTGTGCTCCTCTCCAACAAGTGCTTACGTGAATATCCGTTTTTGTGGTTCCTGTTCTGGGCCTACCTATGGCCTCCAAGAGCCCTGTCCGGAGCCTGGCCCTTCTTGCCTGCGCTAATCCTGGGCCAAAAAACACCTTGAGCTGGCGTGATCCTGGTTTGCGGAGGCCCTGGCAACGGCCTAAAGATTATTGTAAGCTATAAATAAAAGTTAAGATCCCTTGAAGTAAATTAAACACAAAAAGATCTTTGTGCTGGGGATGTTTTCTACATCCAATCCCAGACCCAAGCTATAATTTACCTGCCATGGAAAAACAGATTTGAGCTGCTTACCAGGAGGAGCAGCCTTGGAGATGAATATTGGTCCTATTGCGGGAGCCTTATATCCCCTGAGGGACGTTTCCAGGCAAAAGAGAGGCAAATGCAGGGGGAATACAGCTAGCTCCCAGCACATGCGTTCATATTCCAGGTCTCCCCATGTGGTGGGCCGGCAGGGGGTAGTGTCCTGGCCTCTGAAGGGAGGCTCGGTCACCATGTTTCCCTCAGTACACTGGACAACAAGACAAGAGAAAGAAGTGGACTTGGGCTGTGGACGTCCTAATCCCCTCCCGTTTCTGAAAAGAATAATAAAATGTCTTGAATCTCCCATAAAAGAGCAAGAAAACTGGAATTCTCCTTGATGAGATCAGGCAAAGAGGAGGAAAATAGGGGGAAAAGCACAAAAAGGAAGAGAGGTTGTGGTTTCCAAATTTGTTTTCCACAACATGCAGTGCAAACCCCTTTAAATTCCACTACCAACCAAGTGCCTGGAGTCGCCACCCAAACATGGCTGAACATGGGGTCGGCGCCATCTGGATCCTTGCCAGTGACATCACACCTGCAGCTACCAGTGCTACACTGCTCCTCCCTGACTGCCAACCACTGCCCAGAAGGAGAAGAAGTTGTCAGTGGCGGCTGGGTAAGGAACGTTTGAGGGGCATAAGTTCCCATATGTAAAGAGGGCAATCTTTAAGTTTTCAGGGCGTGAGAAGGAAGTACCTGCAGCGGCATGTCTTGCTCCCAAGCTGTTGTCAGCTGGTTCTGTGTTCCAGAGGCGTGGTACAGAAGGAGATGGACATCGCGCAGTGGACCAATCATGCACCGATCCTGCATTGCACTGCACCTGAGGACAGCTTCAAGGAGAAGAGAGGGTCAGGAAGCGAGGAAGTTAATTTCAGTTCCATGCGTCCCAAGTCAAGTCCCGCGCCATCTTGTTAGGAACGAGATCAAGCAAAGACGTTTTGCCCTACAGTTTAAAGTCCCCAAGCGAATTTTCTATTGGAAGAGGCGGGGCAAGTTTATTGTAGGGAATCTCAACATCTTGGTTCCTACTGGAGATGGCGGAAGCTCTTGGGTGATCGGTCCCCCCATGTCCCGGAGAGATGGCGCAGAGCTGAGGCCAGCGGGATGGAGGGGCCACCAATAGGTGGTAAGTGTGATCAACCCTGGTCCTGCTGGCCCAGCACCTTGTTTCCCTTCTCCCTGCTCCTGCTGTGTCTGTCCTTCCCAATCTCCCTCTTGTCAGCCCCAGTGTCTGTGTCCAAGCCCCCTGTCCAGTCTTTGGTCTGTCCCCCCTGATCTAAGATCTGCTGCGATCATCTGGTCCCAATTGTGCAATTTTCAACATCTGTTTCCGCGAACAGCCTCAGTATTTCACCTGCAGGACCTAAACCTACATCTGACTGCGTCCCTGCAGAGCCACTCTTCTGCTACACCGAGGACCTTGTTCCTGCTAACAGCACAAACGATCTGTGTATGGTCATGTATACAGTGGCGTGGGGGTATGAGGTAATGTGGTGGAACTTGTGAAGTGGGTGGGGGAGGGCCCTTCTCCTACTAGGCAGCAGGTGATTGACAGACTCCTCCGTTGGGTTAGGCGTGGAGCAGCTTTGCCCTTTATTCTGGGCCAGTCGGGGAGTTTTGTCATCAGCTTTTGTGTCCCCCCAAGGTCTGGATGAGTTTGGAAACAATATGACGGGACCTGTTCTTGGTGGATTGGCTTTCGGGTGTGGCGTTTTCCTTCCGGCCGGGTGTCGGAGAGTGAACCATAAAGAGGTCTTTAATGAGACATGGCCGCCCTCTCAGACCTCCGCAGCCTCTTGGGATAAGCGGCGCCGTCCAAAGCGACCTGTTTAAAAAAAACCTTGATGACAGTGGAATTGATGGTGGTGGACAGTCATGGCGTTAAACTGAACACGTCCGTACGTTTACCTACCCAGCCAATCCCAATTTCGGCCCTTTATTTTGCGCAGGGATAGGATACAATGCTTCTTCTACCCCCCGGCCCCGCTTCAGGCTGGAAGCGGGTCTTTCGTCATCTTTCATGTAATTGTGCCACAACTGAAGTGTGCCCTATGCCTTGAGCTGGTGGCACCATGCGAAGACTGCCCTAACAGTGTCCTGTTGCAAGCCATCTGCGGTGAGATGGGCGCAACATTGAAACCGTCTCTTGCCCCTCTCTTGTGGCAGACGCAGAACTTTGCCAAGAAGTGCCTTGCAGAGGAGATGGTAGTCTCCGAGATTGCGTCTGAGGTTGTTATCATTTGCTGGGGAAGCAGTGGACTGCTGGAGAAGTGTCTCCTTCGCATTGCTCTGGGGCCAAAGAGAGTACTCACAACCATGCCTGCGGAGCCTTCACTGTGACTCCACAGGAAGCGTCCCAGAGCCAGAGATGACCAAAAAATTATCAGGGTCACCCAAACCCACGCTCATTTTCTTCTTTCTGGACCTATTTATAAGCCCGAGCCAGGGTTAACCAGCATCCAGTCAAGGGGGGCTCTTGCCCAAAATCTCACCCATTTGTACGTCTGCTTCCAGAGTCCGAAGGTCCTCCCTCCCTGTCGTAGCAAGGGGGGATGGTTTGTGGGAAGTGGGAGGAGCAGAGGAACAAGCCCATCCCTACATTGTCTATTCCGCTTAAAAAAAATCTTACCTGTGTTAGGAGAGGACAGTCTGGAATAGAAGACATAGTCGAGGTCTAGAGAGAGAATTAAGCAGAGAAAGCCTCTTCGTTCCAGTGGATTAATTTTTTATGTGGACATCAGGAGGCGAGCGGATCTTGCCATCCCGCCTCTCAGACTAAGTACGGAGGGTCCGATATTCGAGGGTAGGAGGGTAAAGAAGGTAAATGAACACCCCGCCATAACTAATCATTCACCTGTAAATGGCTGTGGCCCCCTCCAATAAATGTGCAACAATTAATGTTGCCTCCATCAATGCTGTAAGTGCACTGTAGCTGGCTGTTATTTTCTCTCCCTTATTGAGGCAGGACACTTGTTCTTTTGCAGGAGAACCCGCTTCACACCTTGCGCTGAGATCCATGCGCAAGGGGGACTTGGTCCTGTGACCGTCCTGTATTTGGTGCTCTTGCCGCCGAGCCTTACAGTGGAGTGGCTGTTCTTTTTAAAACAGATGGTACGGTCAAACGGGTGATTGAAATCGAGATGGGACGACTGCATCTTATGGATGTTTCTGGTGCAACAGTTTCGCCTCTGCGCCTAATAACTGTCTATGTGGCCTCAAGACTGAAGGCCGAGGAAGGAATGTGTTACCAGAATAAAGCCCTTTCTTTTTTACAGCCCAGCTGTATGTTTGGTGGGGAATTTTAAACAGGCCATCCCGCTAGCCATGGACAGGAGAGGCAGGCTGGCAGGTTGGGGTACGGACAGCGCTATTTTTGAATTGGCTTAGTAGAGATAGCAGGTCTGGGTAGATGTTGCACATTCCCAATCTCCATGCCACGGGTTTTTTTTGTTTTTGTTTCCTTTTCATGAGGTGTAGTAGTAGTAGATAGATAGGTTTTTCTGTTAAAAAGGACTGCTATTACTTCTTCCTCTTGAGGTGAAGTCAAGTAAAGTTCTCGATCACTGTTTGGTGGTCATGTCCTTAATATTCCAAGGCCCCCTCGAGAGTAAGGGTTCTGGCACCCTCAATCGACCATCCTTGACGAGATGTAACTAAACAGCTCCTTTTTTGGCCTTCTTTGCGGATCAGGAAGTCCTGAAGGATGTCTGCCGCAGTAGACGGAATGGTGGGAGATCACAACAAAAAAGGACCGGCGCACGACTCTTCGAGCCTAGTGGCGGATTGATTGAAGGGGTCATGACTTAGTAAATATCATGCTATCTAAAGGACTTAAGAGGGAAGGTATTTCGTGGGTCTTGGGTCTGCATGGTGGTGGTCTACTTTTGGGGAGATGCACCAGGTAAGATCTCGAAGGTTTGATGTAGGTTTTGTCCATATACCGTTTTCGGCGCTCGGTGCCTGAATCGTTTGAGGAGATTAGGGGTGGTCGGACAGCCATTGGCTTCTCCGATCTCCTATCAACGTTGGGCATGGACTCTGCCATCGCTCCGCAAATCGTTAGCGGTTGCGGGGGTGATGGACCCTGAGACATCTCAGCAGTACCCTTCGTTGTAGAGCTTTTATGCTGACCTCTTGTGCTGAGACAAGGCTTCATCCAGGCTCCGGCATATTCCACTTTTTGGAGCAGACTCGCTGTTTCAGACAAGATCTGAATATTCCTTGGGATTCTTTTGACAGGGGATTATCACTGTGGAGGAGGTGGGGGCGCCACCTAGACAGCCTCGTGCTGTAAAAACTCCCCTGTGCCGCGATGGGCCTCACGGCGGAGTTCTACAAGGCCTTTTGTGATGTCCGCCCTATTCTGTGAGGTGTTTTTTTCGGACCCCTTCTCTAGGGTCTCCTTCCACCCTCCATGAGCGGTTTTTTTCTGCGTTGATCTGCTGTCAAAGGGTTAGATTCTCCTATTTGTAGAACGTGGCGGCCCCAATCGCTGTACTCAATACGAAGGAAAATCTTGGCAAAAGTATTGTTCAAAATCGTCCTCTTTGAGGTAGCCACCTGTGCTTTCTCCCTCGGGCACACTGCACGGTTAAGGGAGATTCCACTTTTCGCACCAGTATTAGGGGTTCCGGGAGGGCCCTAATTGCGTTGGCAGGTCTTGTGAGTGGGGAAAATACGCTTTTTGTCCACTGGACCTCTAGGGCCTTTGATAGATTGAATCACAATTCTCTGCGGGTGTCCCTTGGAAGATAACGGTGTTCCTGAGGGTGTTCATCCAATTGGCTCATGGGTTTTTCGTATGAGGCGCTGAAGCATTACCCTGTGTGAATGGTGCTGGTTGGGGGAACCTTTTAGGTCTCTCTGGGGTCCAGCGCAGGGTTGCCCCTCAGCCCTCTGCTTATGAGCACGCTTTTCGCTCATACGATCCTCTGATCAAGAGTTTGATGGCAGCGTGCTGCGGGGGGTACCGTTCCATCTCCGGAGTTTCCTTGAAGTGTAGCTGCCTATGCGGATGACATTACTCTGTATTCTCAAGCCCGAGCGATGCGTCGAGGTGGGCCGAACTGGTACAGAGTATTACTGAGGCTTCAGGTTCCCGTCTCACAGGAACAAATGTGAAGCTTTCGATGGAAAATAAGGCAGCCTGCTTAACTCGCGGTAATCTTCCCTGCGCCTTCCCCCCAAAATAAATGCCTTAGGGATCACTTTTCGCCAAGGCGATTTCGCTGAAGACAAATTGGTTGTGCAGGTGATACTTGCTCTTCCGGTGGATCAGTGTAAGGGGAGACCGATAGCCTCTTAGTGAAGGTTTCACAGTTGATCAAGACTTACCTGGTCCCAGCTTTTTCGTATGTAATTACTGGTTGCCTTTTGCCGAGCAATACGATGGCACAGAATCAATAGTTGTTTTCCTGCTTTTATGGGGAAACAAACTGAACCTATCAAAGGACTGTCCTACCGGCAAAAGGAAGAGGGAGGGTTGGGCATCTCACCTGTTCCGTGTTCTTTGTGAACATGTTTGTTAAATACAAACACTTTGCAAAACCTCCTCGACAGCGCAAGCCCATCCTTGTGGGTAGAGATTTGTACAGAGCTGGGTCACTCTCCATTTCTCTGGTCTTGGTTAAGGGCGGCTTGGTAAAGAGGTCTGCGGAATCATCAGGTCCTCTCCCCTCCTATGTGGCCGGAGTCCCTGAACGCCTGAGGATGCACTGGGCGATGGAAGAAATTAGATCCTCACCTAGGAGTGACTCGACCCGAGAGGTCTTGTCTTCCTATTTCCATGAGCGCCTGTCTTAAAAGACTGCCCAGAGCATAATTAGTATAGGGGCTCTCTTTAGATGTGTGCCCCCAGGGTTCCCCGATTTTAGGGATAATTCTCTTGGCGTTCCTTCCATGGAAAACTCTATGTAAGGCAATGTGATAATAGTGCGCCGCATGACCGAATGTGTCCCTGGAGAGCTGCAGTGGTCTTTGAGAAACCAGACCCACTTCCCTGCTTAATTGTCCTTTTAACTATGAAGTTTACAAAAGGTGTCCAGAAGTTTGTGTTATACCCCTGCCTCGTCTCGGTATGTCATACCAGGGTGGGCTTAGGGGTGCGTTCTCAAAGGCATGCAAGTATTGAGTGAGCACCTTATTTCTATTATCACAATAGTCAATTCTAGCAACTGAGTGCCACGGTGCCAAATTTGCAATTAGCATAAACGTCCTTTCCTGTGAGGTGGTTGTTTCCAACATCCGAGGGAACTGTTTAAGGTGACGGCTCTGGAGAAACGAAGGTGCATGAAGGGAGTGGTCAGACTCTGTTGGAGAGGCTGTACCTTGACCCCCTGAGTGGTTCCTGATGTTCTCTGGTGGTGTTTTCTCCTGTTCTTATCACTTGCCCTTTTTTTGCCCTAGTCCCTTTTGTTTTGTGTCCTGGGCTCATGCATTCCAGGGTGAGTATTTAACACCTTGCCCTCTCAAGTGTCTAAGTGCATTAAATGTAGAATGTACCCTTAGTAGTCTTGCTTCCGGACAGCCAAACCTTCTTGTTTTGATGTTTTTTTCGTGTTAGGTTTAATTGTATAAATGTTACGTTTTAATCATTTATAAAGTTATTGTAATATGTTGTAATTGTTAGGTTTAATATTTTGTTTCCTTGTTGGTCTCGTTGTATGGATGTTGGAAATACATGTGTTTTATCAACTTGACAATGTCAAACTTATGTTTTCCTTTTTCGCTGTAATATTTCTAAGTTAGTTGCGTGATAGTGCGAACGGTTGTCTATCCCCTCAATCTCTATCTGTGTAGGTAGGTGACATGGTTAGTTGTATTAGAGTGTGGTAGGCGGGCTCGGTTGTTATTTTGTTTCTTTTTTCCTGATGTAAGAGTTGAATTTACTTTATATTCATTGGAGATCGATTTTAGTACTTTTTAAAAAGATCTGAAATAAGTATGTTTTTACTTTGTTGTCTGCTGTAAGACTTTTTTATTCCTTTGGACTGACTTTCTTCTCGAAAGAGACTTTTTCATTTTTATGCCCAAAGCCCATATGCTATGTATTTATTGTTTTTCACGTTTATTGTTTATGCATATGTGTAGACCTGTTAATAAACTTCAATCATATATAAAGAACATACGTCCCATCTAGTCCCGAACCTTTATACCCTAACCCATAATGTCTGTATAACAGTTCACATAGTACATAGTAGTTGCGGAGTTTAAAAGACATACGTCCCATCTAGTCCGACTTTATCTATAACCCTACCCATAATGTCTGTATAACAGTTTACATAGAACATAGCATTGGAGGTGTATCAAGACATACTTCCATCAGTCCGACCTTTATACCCTGCCCATATGTCTGTATAACAGTTACATAGTACCCCGACATAGATTGAGGTTGTAAAAACATACGTCCATCTATCGACCTTTATACCTACCCATAATGTCGTATCAACAGTTTACATAGTAACTAGTATTAGGAGGTTGTATAAAGACTCTGTCCATCTAGTCCACGCTTTATACCCTATACCCATAATTCTGTATAACAGTTACATGGTAACATGTATTGGGAGGTTTGTAATAAAGACATAGTCATCCCACTAGTCAACCTTTATACCCTACCCACTAGCATGTCTGTATAACAGTTACTATAACATTAATTGGAGTGTTGTATAATACACTACGCCATCTAGTCCACCTTTTACCCTAACCCATAATGTCTGTATAACGTTACATGTAACCATGTATTGGCATGTTTATCTAAAGACAACACAACCATCTATATCGCAACCTTTATACCCATACCCATATGTCCGTATAAAACAAGTTCTTTACATAGTAACATAGTATGTGAGGTTGTATAAGACATACGTCCATCTAGACTTCGCACAACCTTTATACTCCTACCCATAATGTTCTGTATAACAGTTACATAGGTAACTGTATTTGGGAGTTGTATAAAACATACACTCCATCTATCCAACCTTTATACCCTACCATATGTCTGTATAAGTTACTATAACATGTATCTGGAAGTTTAGTATCAAGACAATACATCCCGTCTAGTACAATCACTTTACAACCCTACCATAATGTGCTGTATACACGTCTCATGTAACCGTGATTGGAGGTTGTATAAGAGACATATGTCCTCTAGTCGCAAACTCTTTACCTTTACCCTACCCATAATGTCTGTATAACATTACATAGTAACATGTATTGGAGGTTTGTATAAAGACATACGTCCATCCTGTCACACCTGTATCACCCTACCCATAAGTAATGTCTGTATAAACAGTTAGGCTAGTAAAAGAAAAAAGGAAAATTAGTTTGGAGGTTAGTATAAGCATACGTCCAATCTAGTCCAACCTTTATACCCTACCCATAATGTTCTGTATAACAGTTTCACATAGATAACAGGTAATTGTGAGCGTTGTATAAAGACATACTCTACGCCTCTAGTCAACCTTTATTACCCTACCCATACAGTCTCTGTATCAACAGTTAGCATGTAACTAGATATTGGAGTATATATAAAGACATACGTCCATTCTAGTCCATACCGTTTATGACCCTACCCTAATGTTCTGTATAACAGTTACATAGTAACATAGTTGTATTGAGGTTCCCTTCGCGTTTGAGAGCCAATTCCAGTTTGGCTGGGTCTCACATATCACAGTCTGTTTAAAACCATTTATGTAAATGAGCTGTACACCCAACACTATATTGGCTATCTTTGATTCCATGTCTGTAGTGCACAGTGATGAGTGCTCATCCTATTGCTCTGTTTGACAAACCAAATTAATCAGAGCGATAGGGATGACAGTACTTACGGCTTCTTATCAACACCCATCTCAGCTTCCAGCAGATTGTACGTAATGTTTCTAACTTCAGTAGGTATAAAAGAAGCTCTATGTCTGAATTGGTTACGGATTGGTTACTGTTGGTTAGGAATTGGTGACTGTTTGGTGACGGATTGTGACGGATTGGTTAGAGATTGTTGACTGATTGTGACGGATTGGTTACTGATTGGTTACGGATTGGTTACTGATTGGTGACTGGTTGGTGGCGGATTGTGACTGATTGGTTACTGATTGGTTACGGATTGGTTAGAGATTGGTGGTGATTGATTGGTGAGTATTGGTTACTGTGAGTGGTTACGGACAGGGTTCTTGGCTTGGTTTTTGATAAGCAAAAAAAAAAAGGAAAGAAGAAAAAGGGGAGGAAAAAAAAAATGGGGTAAAGAAAAGAAAAAAAAAAGGAAAAAAAAAAAGGGGAAAAAGTAATAAAGGAAAAAAAAAAGTAAAAAGTGTAATAATGATAGAAAGAAAGAAAGAAAGGGAAGAAAAAAGAGAATGAAGGGGTAAGGAAAGGACATAGCTAAATAAAGAAAAGAGAAAAAAAAAGAAAAAGGAAGATGGGAAAGAGAGAAGAAAAGAAGAGCATGGCAGGACTAGCTCGGGCCAGCTAACGTCGCAAGGACCAGACAGGTTATGTCCCGGAAACCCAATATCTTGTGGAGGTTTTTATTCGACTCCCTTTCGAGGTCCTCCTTCCACCCTCCCGGAGCGTCTGCTTTGATTCTGCTGGCAAAAGGTTAGATTCTTCCTATATTGAGAACTGAAAGCTCCAAAACCATCGCTTCTCACTAACATAGAAATCATATGGCAAAATATTGTTCAAAAAGTTCCAAAAAAATCGCCCTTAGTACACACCGGCTTGCCTCCCCGCGGCACTGCAACAGGTTAGTTAATCCACCTTTCCGCAGTATTAGGTTCCCGGGAGCCGCTACAATGCGTTGCAGGGCGGTAGAATGGGGAAAATACTTTGTCACTGGACCATCTAAGGCCGTTGATAAGTAATCAACAAGTATAAAGACTCTTGGATGTCCCTTGGAAGATACGGTGGAGGGTCTGAGGGTTTCATCACTTGGCCTCTGTTTTGTATGAAAAGGGCGCGAGGAGCATTCCCGTTGTGAATGGCTGGTTGGAAACCGTAATTAGGGTCTCTTCTGGTTCCGCATGTTGCCCCTCAGCCCTCGGCTTTAACGCTTCGGCCATAGAGCCTCTGAATCAAAGAGTTTTGATGCAGCGGTGCTGCGGTGGGGGTACACTGTGCGGGCTGCCGGGAGTTTCAACTAAATTAAGGTAGGGCTGGGCTATGGGGGGTCGGATGCATGACTCGGTTGTAGTCTGCGACGCTCGGTATCCGAACGGAAGGCTGGTCGAGGTGTCCGAAACTGGTAGCAAGAAAAGAAAGAAAGTATTCTAGAGGCTTCGTCCCGATCATCAACAGGAACCAATGGAAGCTTTCGGGATGGGAAAAGGAAGGCGAAAGCCGGAGCCTGTGTAACGGCGGTCAGGCCGGATCTCCCATGAGGTCCATATCCCCCAAAATAAGATCTTAGGGATCACTTTGGGCCAAGGCGATATCGCTGAGACAAGTTGGGTGATCTAGGTTGGAGACTTGCCAAATCTTCCATGGGAAAAGGTGTTGAGTCATGGAAAGGGGAGGACCATATCACTCTTAGTGAAGGGTTTCATGATCAAGACTTACGCTGGTCCCGGCTGTTTGTTTTCTTAGTTAATACTGTGTGCCTTGCCAAAAGTACTATTGCAAGGAATCAATAAGTTTGTTTTCCTGCTTTTATGGGGAAACAAACGGAAGCCTAATCAAAAGGACTGTCCCTCCGGCAAGGAAGGAGGGAGGGTTGGGCATGCTCAAACCCTGTCGGGTGTAGTTCTTGTGTGAACATGTTGTGTTTAAATACAACTATTAGGCAAACATCCGGGGAGTGCCTGGAGGGGGAGAGAAGCCTCCTTTGTGGTAGAGATGGTTTGTTAGAGTGGAGCTTGTGGATCACTCCATTTCTTTGGGTCTGTGGGGGTGGATTAAGGGGGGGGGCGGCATGGTATTAGTAAAGAGTCCCTGCTAATCATCGAGGGGGTCCTCTCCCCTCCTATGTGGCAGGAGCACCGGTTGAAGAGGTCCATGTGGGGGAGGAAGTTGGTGTCAGAAGGTGGGTGTGAGGATTGAAAGAGAGAATTAGAGAATCCCTCCCTAGAGGGTAACGAGGGGGGGTCGGACGCAGGAGGGGTCCTTGTCATAATCGCTATTTCACTGGAGGCGGCGGCTTGGGGTCTTTCAAAGAACTGCCCAAGGGAAAGAAAAGGCGGAAAAAGCAATGATAGGGGTTGATATAGAAAGGGAAAAGGGCTCTCGTTTAGTGGTGTCCAAAAAAAAAAACCCCTCGGTGTCACCCCGAAGTTTAGGGATATTGGGCAAAGGTTGCGGGGTGTGTCACTGGGGGTCCAATAATGAACCTCTCTCGGAAAAAGGTGTAAGTAGGGATGCAATGTGATAGTAGGGGGTGGGGAGGGGGGTGGGGGGGGGGCGGGCGGGAACGAGGTCAAGGGGGATTAGCCAAAAAAAGGTGAGCTGTTGTGTCCCCGGGGGGTGAGGAGTCTGCGAGTTGGGGTGTTCAAATAATGGTAGGGGAACACACTTGGACCACTTGCTGTGCACTGTAGAGGGATTGAAGGTCCTTGGTTGAACCTAGGGAAGTTTAAACAATGAAGGAGTGTGTCCACAATGGAGAAACAGGATATAGTTACGGAACGCCTGCCTAAGCAAACGAAAAAGTTGTGGGAAAAAATGGCATAAAGGGGGCCAGGGGGTGTGTGGGGGGGGCGATGTTAGTGGGGTGTAAAGGGGGTAGATCTACCAAGGCATGCAAGTAAATTGCAAGATTTAAGCACCGTAGTTATGAATAGAAAACGGGTAGGGGTTGGTAGTCGAACAATAAAGATTCAAAAATGTTCATACAACAGGCGGTGGAAGAAGCACGGGGAAAATGTTCGGAAAAAAATTTCCAGGATTAAGGCATAAATGTCCTTTCCTGTTAGAGGTTGGTGGGGTGGTTTTCCAACATCTGAAGGGAAAAAACCTTTTAAATGTGTGTTACCTAAGAAGTGGAGGGGGGGGGGGGCAAGGCTCTGGAAAACAGAGGATGAGGAAGGGAGATTGTCAACGTCGGGGAGAGGCCTGTACCCGTAAGCCCCCTGAGGGGTCCTGATGTTTCTTGGGTGGTTTTAATTCCTGGTACTATGGTGAAATCACGTTGCCTGTGGGAAATTTTGTTGCCCTATGGGCCCTGTGTGTTTTTTGGTGTCGGTGGGCTCTAAGGGGGGGAAGCAAAAGTGGCCAGGGGGTGAGATAGGGTTTAAGACACATTGCCCTCGGGATCACAAGTGTCTAAGTGCAAATTAGAATGTATAATGTATCCTGGTAGTGAGTGGTTGCGAGAGCGGAAGGCCAAGGGCGATTCTATGTTTTGATGTTTACTTTGTCGAAGGATAGGGGGAAGATGTTAAAAATGATGTTATCAATGGTAATAAAAGTTTTACAGTGACGGAAAATGGTTGTATGGAGGAAAAATGTGTAAGGTTGTTATAATTGTTGTACTGTTGGGGTGGGTGGTATATTTGGTTTCCCTTGTAATCGTCGTCGTTGGTATGGAGGAAGGGGTTTGGAGATAAATGTGTTTACAATAACCTGAACAGTCCAAAACTTAGGTGGTATGTCAAGCCTTTTTTTTGTTAGAAAATTTGGGTTCATGCTGTAGATATTTTAAAGTTATGTTGCGTGGATAGGCGGTGACGACAAACGAGAAGAATAGATTGGTCAATAATCCCCTCCTCCTCTCTTGGTAGAAGGTATCCAGGGTATTAGTTATAGTGACGGTGTAATAGGTAGTAACGGAGTAGGGAAGTCGGAAGCATGCATGTGTTATTCAAAAATGTTGGAGTTTAACTTTATTGCTCATGATGTAGAGATTAACAATTTGAGCTTAAAATAAAATCTCATAATGGGGAGACAGGAGATTAGTGTATACAAGTGTACTAAATTTAGACACGAGGAAGAGCAATGACCACATCGAAGGGGAATTGATTATGTAACTATAATGTTGATTGAATCTGCTTGTGAAGAGACACTTTTTAGTGTGAATACCTTTGGACTGTGACTTAAAGTAGCTTCTCAGAGAGGAAGAACGGGCTATGATAGTCTATTTAATGTATGGCACACAAGACAGACACTCAATGGCTGACATTGTAGGTGTAATATTACTTGGGATATATATGTTAATACGGGGAAGGGTACATTTGTGGACTAAGCCATATTTGTGTACAGACAATGTGGTACGCACTAACACACTACATATCGTAAGGTAAAAGAACACCTGCACTCACAGAAAGCCGAGAAAAGGGAAAGGAAAACTAGAGTCCAACCTATACATAAACCCTAAGGGGACACCTAGAAGAAAATGTCCCCCTATGAATACATACAGCAGGTTTCTAGTAACAAAGAAACGTATTGGAGTTTAGAGCGAAAGACATAACAACAGAATCCATACACGTAGAAATAGCACGAAAAAACAGACACAGAAAGTGTTGTTTAAACACACTATAAAAGAAAAAAGGGAAAAAAAAGGGACACACCAAGATAGTAGAGTACTTTAAGAACAGTTAACGATAGTAGCAAAATAACGTATTGAGAGGATTTTAGATAGTAAAAAACCACATAAAACGTCCCGTGGGACTCATGTCACAGAAGACCATAAAGTGAGTACCTAAAAAAGGGACCATACCCATACTGTAACTGTTTTCACCAAATTAATGACAATAGTAACAGGAGGAACAAGTGTGGAGGGAAATGTTTTTTAATGAAACAGAGCATAGCAGAAGATCCATAAAAACATAGTCCGAGCACATTATCCCGCTAAAGAAAAAGAGGGAGAAAAACGGCAGGACATACATTACATAGTACTAAAAAACATTAACCATAGTAACAAATAATATGAGGAGAGTGGATAGAAAATAAAGTCACTGGATGCCTGCTATTCCAAAGCACAATTTACAAAAACCCCTAACCGGAATAACGGTGGTATGTATAAGGACACAGTTCCAAATGGGAGCAAATAGTATTGGTAAATGGTAATTGTGTAATGGACAGACAGACACGCACGTAGTTCGCAATCATATGGGAATCCGGAGGACCTTTATACCCCTACCCATTAGTCCGTTAACAGTCATAGTAACTAGTAGTGAGGTTGTTAAAGACATACTCCATCTAGGTCAACCTTTTATCCTACCCTAATGTCTGTATAACATTACATAGTAACATAGTATTGGATGTTTATAAAGAATCAACCATCTAGTCCAACCTTTATACCCTACCATAATTTCCGTATAACAGTTTTACATAGTAACATGTATTGGAGTTTGTATAAAGACATACGTCCATCTATCCAACCTTTATAACCTACCCATACTGTCTGTATACAGTTACATTAACATAGTATTGGAGGTTGTAATAAAGACATAGCTCCATCTAGTCCAACCTTTATACCCTACCCATAATGTTGTATAACAGTTACTATAACATAGTTTGGAAGTTTTATAAAGACTACATCCATCTAGTACCAACCTTTATACCCTACCCATAATGTCTGTATAACAGTTACATAGTAACATAGTATTGGAGGTTTGTATAAGAGACATATGTCCATCTAGTCCAACCTTTACCCTCCCTAATGTCTGTTAACCAGTTACATAGTAACATAGTATTGGAGGTTGTAAAAGACATACGTCCATCTAGTCCAACTTTATACCCTACCCATAATGGCTGGTATAACAGTTACATAGTAACATAGTATTTGGGGTTGATAAAGACATACGTCCATCTAGTCCAACCTTTATACCCTACCCATAATGTCTGTATAACAGGTTACATAGTAACATAGTAATTGGAGGTTGTATAAGACATACTCCATGCTAGTCCAACCTTTATACCCTACCCATAAGTCCTGTATAACAGTTCTCAGTAACATAGTATTGGAGGTTTTATAAAGACATACGTCCATCTAGTCCACCCTTTATACCCTACCCATATGGGGTTTTCTGTATAACGTATTAATAGTTACATTCTGTGGAGGGTTCCCTTCGGTTTTGAGAGCCAATTCCAGTTTGCTGGTGTCTCCATATTCACAAGTCTGTTTAACCAGTGTTTTGTAATGATGCGTACACACCATATATCTGCTATTCTTTGATTCCATGGTCTGTAGGCACAGTTTGAGTGCTCAATCCATTGCTGCCTGTTTGACAAACCAAATTAATCAGACGATGGGAAAATGTACTACGCTTCTTATCAAACCCACAGCTCCATCAGAATTGTACTGTAATGTTTCTAACTTCAGTAGGTTAAAAGAAGCTCTTGTCTGAATTGGTGACGGATGGGTTACTTGATTGGTTAGGATTGGTGACTGGTTGGTGACCGGATTGTGACGGATTCGGGGTTAGATTGGTGACGGATTGTGGACGGTTGGTTACTGATTTGGTTCAGGATTGGTTACTGATTGATGACTGGTTGTGACGGTTGTACGAATTGGTTTACGATTGGTTACGGATTGGTTACTGATTGGTGACTGGTTGGTGGCGGATTGTGACTGATTGGTTACTGATTGGTTACGGATTGGTTAGAGATTGGTGATGGATTGTGAAGGATTGGTTACTGATTGGTTACGGACAGGGTTATCTTTGCTTGGTTTTTGATAACAGTTTTCAGTTTGTATCTTTCCGTACTCACCCTCACACAAGGCTTGCCAAGCTGAGTGCACAATCCATCGCGAGTATATACAGTATAGTACAGTATGTACAGTATGTACAGTACGTACATTATAGTTCAGTACAGTACAGTACATTACAGTAGTACAGTATAGTACCGTATAGTACATTTCGTACAGTTAGAAGTACAGTATCGTGACAGTATAGTACAGTAAGTAACAGTATAGTATAAGTACAGTATAGGACAGTAAGTAACAGTATAGTATAGTAACAAGTAAACGTATAGTAAGTATATACACGTATAGTTATAGTACAGTAACAGTACAGTATAGTATAGTACATATAGTACATTATAAGTGCATACTTATAGTACAGTATAGTATAGTATATTAATAATCAAGTCTGTACACATCGCGTCCCTCTCGTCCATTCCCTCCGTGCCGTCCCGTCTCACTCCCGTCTCGTCTATTATAGTAATAGTATATTATCCGTAACACAGTATAGTCAACAAGTAATAGTAGCTTATACAGTAAACAGACATTATAGTTCATCAGTACAGTATAGTAACATGTATAGTACAGTATGTATAAGTATCAGTCAGTATAGTACAGTATAGTAACAGTATTATAGTATATACATAGTTAACAGTATGTCCAGTATAGTATAGTATATTACAGTACATATAGTAGAGTAATCGTACTTATAGTACCGTACATCAGTATATGCATACAGTATAGTATGCAGTATATTATAGTATAGTAATAGTACAGTATAGTACAGTCCGAGTACAGTATAGTACATACAGTATCATTATCAGTTCAGTACAGTACAGTATAGTCAGTATAGTACAGTACAGTATAGTACAGTATAGTATAGTATAGTACATTATAGACATATAGTATGGTAATAGTATAGTACAGTTGTAGAGTATAGTAAGTAATAGTAAAGTATAGTACAGTACGTATAGTACACAGTATAGTATAGTATATATAGTACATTAATATTACAGTATAGTACAGTATAGTATAGTAACAGTATAGTACAGTAATAGTCCGTATACGTAGAGTACAGATATAGTACATATAGTACATTATATTACATTAGAGTAACATAGAGTACAGTATATAGTACAGACAGTACAGTACAGTATAGTCATAGTATAGTACAGTAAAGTACAGTATAGTATGGTATAGTCTAGACCGTAGAGTCTCCTATAGTCACGTCTAGTAACGTAAGAGATATCGTCTCGGTCTAGTCCAGTATAGTAATCCTAGTCTAGTACAGTATAGTACAGTATATTACAGTCTAGTATAGTCCAGTATAGTCAGTACAGTAATACGTCTAAGTAAAGTATAGTACGTATAGTAACAGGTATAGTAACAGTATCGTCCAGTATAGTCCAGTATAGTACAGTATCGTAGCAGATAAGTCCAGTATAGTACAGTATAGTACAGTATATATATAGTACCGTATATTACAGTATAGTATGTACATTACAGTATAGTAACGGTATATTATTGTACGTAAAAAACCAACTAGAAACTAAGCATTAGTATAGTACAGTACAGTACAGTATATTACAGTATAGTATAGTATATTAATAGTATAGTACGTACAGTAATAGTAATATACAGTATGTATATTAATAGTCAGTAATAGTACAGTATAGTACAGTACAGTATAGACATATAGTATCGTACAAGTACAGTATAAGTATATATAGTACAGTACAGTAAAGTAATAGTACAGTCTATTACCGTAATAGTAATAGTAAATAGTACAGTATAGTATAGTATAGTAACATAACAGTAATAGTCCAGTATATTACAGTATAGTAACGTATAGTTACAGTTATGAACAGTATCGGTATAGTCCAGTTAAGTAAAGTATAGTAGCAGTATAAGTATAGTATAGTAATAGTCTAGATAGTACAGTACAGTATAGTACGTACCGTATCCGTTACCTTATATAACAGTACAGTACAGTCATAGTATAGTACAGTATGTACATTATAGCGCAGTACGTATAGTACATATAGTATAGTATAGATAGTAACAGTAATAGTACAGTATAGTACAGTAATAGTAAAGTATAGTAAATTATAGGCAGTCCAGTATAATACAGCATATATGTATAGTATAGTTATAAGTACAGTATAGTACAGTATAGTACAGTACAGTACATTATAGTTCATTACAGTTCCAGTATAGTACAGTATAGTACAGTATAGTACAATGTATAGTATAGTCACACAGTAATAATTACAGTACACGTATAGTATCGTATTACAGTATGTGCAGTATAGTATAGTATCGTACAGTAACAGTATAGTAGAGTATAGTACATATAGTACATACAGTACAGTATAGTGCAGTACTATAGTACAGTATAGTATAAAAGTCAGTATAGTACAGTAAGTACAGTATAGTAAGTTAAATAGTACAGTACAGTACTTATAGTTCAGTAACAGACGTATATCCGTATAGTACAGTACAGTATAGTAAACCGTATAGTACGTATAGTACAGTATAGTACGTATCGTATCGTATGTACAGTATAGTACCGTATAGTACAGTATAGTATGTATAGTAACAGTACAGTACAGTACAGTATATTATCGTATAGTATGGGTATAGTATAGTACAGTATAGTATAGTATAGTAAAGTATAGTATAGTTATGTATAGTATAGTACATTATAAGTAACAGTATGTAAGTCATAGTATAGTACAGTATAGACAGTATATTACAGTATATTACCGTATGTATCGTATATTAGATTACAGTACAGTATAGTACAGTACAGTATCGTACAGTAGAGTACAGTACAGTACATTAATAGTAAGTAATAGTATAGTCCCGTATAGTACAGTATAGTATAGTATATTAACAGTAAGTACCGTATAAGTATAGTATAGCAATAGTACAAGGTCCAGTACAGTATTGTACGAGTAATAGTACATTGATGGTACGTTATCAGTACAGTAAGTGCGTACCGTATAGTAACAGTATAGTAACTTATAGTATATTACAAGTATAGTCCAGTATAGTAAACAGTCAGGTACTTATAGTACAGTCCATTATAGTACATATAAAATTACGTACAGTACAGTACATATAGTACAGTATGTACAGTATAGTACAGTATATACATTATAGTACATGTAACAGTCAGTAGCATTACAGTATAGTATAGTATATTATAGTACGAGTATAGTACAGTATACGTACATTATATTAGTACGTACATATCAGTGCAGTACATTATAGTATAGTAATAATATAGTAATAGTTCAGTATGTATCAGTATAGTACAGTTAGTATGATAGTATACTACAGTATACGTATAGCACGTATAGTACAGTCAAGTACAATATAGTACGTACAGTACAAGTATAGTGCAGTACAGTAGCTACAGTATAGTAACAATATCGTACAGTATCGTACCGTACAGTACGTATAGATATAGTATAGTAATAGACAGTATTACAGTATAGTCCAGTACAGTACAATATAGACAGTACAGTAACCGTATAGTGGCAGTACCGTATAGCTACAGTATGTACAATATAGTCCAGTACAGTATAGTACCGTACAGTATAAGTACATTATAGTACAATAAATATAGTACAGTACAGTACATATAATTGCAGTTACATTATATTACAGTAAAGTAACAGGACAGTATAGTACAAAGCGTATACGTCGTACAAGGTCACGCGATAATGCATGATCGCGAGCGCGAAGTTCACAGTATAGCGTACGCTGAGGGTGCGGCACACCCCATGCAAACACTAGGTTCCACTGACATCCTTCAAATCAAAGTGTAATACAGGCAACGTATCCTGTCTGTGAGGGCCGTACTGGTGGTATACTAGTATAAAGATGGGGGGGATATTCAATAAAGGTCGGGTCTACAGTGACACAACAAACAGGGTGCACCGAATGGTGCGCGCTGCCAGTACCGTTACAGTATAGCTACCACTTATCAGTGTATGGAAAAATTGATAAGGCCGTACTTAGTACAGTCAATTCTTTCGGGGATCGGTCGATGTGTATCGCGTAAACACCATGATACGCGTACACAAGTTATTAGATACGAATAGATACATAAAAAATAGTCATGGAAAGAAACATAAACCCGAGGGTGCACGCGTGTCGGGTTTCAGGTGGGACATAGTACAGTCAGTATACGTACCTAAGTAAAGTAGCCTCGCTACCCCGGGTCAGAGCAAAGATCAACCTGAGGGTGCGAAGGGAGAGTGTCGTGGAACAAGCGGACCAGATGCCCAGTGAGACACGTAAGACCGATAAGGGGGCCCGCACATACTCAAGGTTAATCGTATGGGGAGCAGTGGGAGCCGAAGGCAGTATAGGTCCGAACGGGTAGCAACTCCAAGCTCTGCGATTCAGTATAGTACAGTACTATGAGAGTAACAGTAGAGTGGCAGGACAGTACAGTCAAGTACAGGACAGTAAGAGAGAGTACAGAGGTATAGGAACAGTGAAGATAAGAAGTACTGAATAGTACAGTGTAAGTAGAGGAAGGGAAGGATAGTATAATACAGGATAGTAGAGGACAGTAACAGTATAGTACAGTAGATACGTACAGTATAGTTACAATAATAGTACAGTACAGTATGTATAGTTACAGGATAGTACATATAGTAACAGTACATATAGCATAGTACAGTATAATGACAGTATCGCATAGCAATAGTACAGTATAAGCACAGTAACACGGTACAGTGATAGTAACAATATAGTACAGTAACAGTATAGTATAGTAACAGTCTAGTACGTATAGTATAGTACAGTAAGTACATATAGTACAGTACAGTATGTACAGTATAGTATGTATTTACAGTATAGTCAGTATAGTAGGGTATATATAGTACAGGATATTAAATAGTATCGTAAAGTATAGTACAGTATAGTATATTACAGTATAGTCAAACATGATAGTATAGTATAGTATAGTACAGTAGAGTACAGTATATAGTACAGTATAGTAGTACAGTACAGTCTAGTACAGTACAGTACAGTACAGGTACAGTATAGTACAGTATAGTAACAGTACGGTAACAGTGATAGTACAAGATGTACAGTATAGTACAGTAAAGTACAGTATAGTACAGTATAGTACAGTATGTCATAGTCACATATAGTACAGTATAGTCAGTACAGGTAACCGTAATAGTACGTATAGTATGTAGCAGTAAGAACAGTACCGCATAGTATAAGTACAGTACAGTACAGTAATAAGTCCAGTATAGTATAGTCTAGTATAATTATAGTCCAGTACATTATTGGTTAGTACAGGATAGTATAAGTATAGTACAGTATATTCCAGTAATAGTACGTATAGTACAGTACAGATAGTATAGTCCCGTACAGACAGTATAGTATAGTAACAGGCAGTTATAGTATAAGTACAGTAATAGTACAGTATAGTAAATACCTTAATAGTACAGTTGTATGTATAGTACAGTACAGTAATACAGTATAGTACAGTATAGTAACAGTCTAGTATCATTATAGTATAGTACAGTATAGTATAGTATAGTACGTACGTATATGTAACAGTCATAGTACATATAGTACAGTAAGTACCGTATAGTTCAGAGTACCAGTATAGTACCGTATATTATAGTATAGTACGTATAGTATAGTATAGTATCATTATAGGTATATACAGTACATATAGTACAGTATAGTATAGTTAGTACAAGTATAGTTAACATATAGTCAGTAACAGTACATTATAGTATAGTCCAGTATAGTACCTTATAGTGCAGTACCCGTATATACAGTAATAGTATAGTTAGTATATTACAGTATAGTACGTATAGTACGTAAGTAACAGTAATATTCATTATAGTGCTACAGTATAATACAGTATAGTATAGTATAGTATAGTAATAGTACAGTATAGTAGCATATAGGTACAGTACAGTAACATTATAGTTCAGACAGTACGTAAGTAACAGTATAGTACAGTATAGTATATTGTATAGTACAGTATAGTACAGTACAGTAATGTATAGTCATCGTCAGTATAGTACGTATAGTACAGTATAGTATAGTATAGTAGCAGACGATAAGTAGAGTATGTACATTAGAGTACAGAACAGTATAGTGGTCAGTACAGTAGATTACATTCTAGTATAGTACAGTATAGTAGAGTATAGTACGTATAGTACAGTTAGTACAGTACAGTCCATTAGTAGTTCAGTACAGTACAGTATAGTACAGTATAGTAAACGTACAGTATGTACAGTCTAGTACAGTATAGTAAGTATAGTACAGTATAGTACCGTATAGTATAGGTATATTTACACGTTATAGTACGTATAGTACAGTATTTTTAGTTAAGTCAGTACAGACAGTACAGTATAGTCTAGTATAGTATGGTATAGTTCCTAGTACAGTAATGAGTATCAGTATAGTAAAGTATCGTAATGTATAGTATAGTATCGTCCAGTAATACAGTATGTATAGTATAGTATCGTACAGTATAAGTAACATCTGTATCAGGATAGTACAGTATAGTATAGTTATAGTACAGTACAGTCTAGTACATGTACAGTATAGTCCAGTCTAGTACAGTACAGTACAGTATGTGATAGTATATACAATTTATAAGTCCCGTATAGTATGGTATAGTACAGTATAAGTACAGTATAGTACGGTAACGGTACAGTAACATACATTACAGTATTGTCCAGTATAGTACATTATAGTACAGTACATACAGGTTAGGCAGTACCGTATAGGTGGTACGAGGTATAGTATAGTTATGTATAGTCAGTATAGTTAAACAGTTAGTCCATTGTGTCATGGTACATTTAACTTACAGGTACGCGATTAGTATTACAGTGGATAGTACATTAGGGGCCGGGGTAACTCAGTAACGTACAGTAATATACGTTATATTACCGTAAGTAACATATAGATACAATTATATACGTAACAGTAACATTACATTACAGTATAGTATAGTAAGTATAGTACAGTATAGTACAGTATATAGTACCTATAGTAACAGTACAGTACAGTGCAGTAACATTATAGTATAGTACAATAGTAAGTTATAGTCAGTATAGTACGTATAGTAACAGTATAGTACAGTATAGTACCGTATAGTCATTTATAGTATACTACAGTATAGTATAGATACAGTATAGTACAGTAGTTAAAATATAGTACAGGTACAGTACAGTATAGTGCAGTACAAGTATAGTACAGTATAGTACAATATAGTACATTATAGTACAGTAACCGTACATATAGTATGTATAGTAACGAGTATAGTGACAGTACGTAACAGTAAGTACAATATAGTACAGTACAGTAACAGTATATGCAGATAACAGTATAGCACCTTATAGTACAATATGTACAGTACAGTTATATACAGTACAGTATAGTAATTATAGTACAATATAGTACAGTACAGTACCGTATAGTGCAGTACAGTATCTACAGTATCGTACAGTACAGTATAGTACACTATAGTACAGTCAAACAGTAAAGTACATTAGCAGTATATTAACGTTAATACGTACAATATAGTACATACAGAATAGTATGTACATATAGACATAAGCTATATACAGTATATTCAGTACGTATAGTTACAGTATAGTATATTACAGTATAGTACAGTATAGTATAGTACAGTATCAGTACAGTAACAGTATGTACAGTATAGTATAGTACAGAGATAGTACAGTATAGTAATAGTACAGTATAGTACAGTGTATTCAGAGTATAGTCATAGTAAATCATTATAGTATAGTACAGTACAGTATAGTACAGTATAGTACAGTACGTACATACATATATTACAGTATAGTATAGTATAGTATAATACAGTATAAGTATAGTACCGTACAGTATAGTACAGTATAGTGCAGACAGTACAGTGACCATTACAGTACAGTTAGTCTATTCCAGTATCGTATAAGTACAGTATGTATAGTAACTGATAGTACATGTAGTTATAGTATAGTATAGTATAGTTATCAGTAATAGTATAGTACAGTCAGTATATACAGTATAGTAACAGTACAGTATGTACATCTATAGTACGTACAGTAATAGTATAGTACAGTATATACACTATAGTACATACAGTATAGCATGTACAGTATAGTACAGTATTAGCATAGCATAGTAAGTATAGCCAGGACGGTACTATAGTACCATTAGTACAGTACGTATAGTATATAATATACAGTATAGTCCAGTAATCAGTACATTATGTACAAGTATCAGCTATAGTACAGTACATTATGACAGTACAGTATAGTACAGTAATAGTATAGTAACAGTATAGTACGATACAGTCCCGTGTAGTATACAGTATAGTACAGTTACAGTATGTAAAGTACAGTATAGTACCGTCCCAGTATGTATAAGTACAGTTTATATAGTATAGTATAGTCTAGTACAGTAAGAATAATAGTACAGTATAGTACAGTATAGTACAAGTGTAGTATAGTATAGTATAATACAGTATAGTAGAGTACAGTCCAGTATACGTACAGTAATGGTAACAGTACAGTATAGTACACTATATACTTACAGTATAGTATAGTACAGTTAGTAACAAATATAGTACATTAACAGTATAGCATAGAGTACACAGTAATAGTACATATTAGTATAGTACAGTATAGTATAGCATAGTACAGTATAAGCACAGTACCGTACAGTCATAGTACAAATATAGTACAATATTAGTCAGTCCATATAGTACCGTAATAGTATAGTTGTAATGTAACCGTCAACTAGTACAGTAACAGTTATAGCACAGTACAGATATAAGTAAAAACACAAACAAAAAGTAACAGTATAGCACAGTTACACAGTTACTACAATCAAACTACGAGTACCCAAAAAGTCAAAACTTAAAAACTAAGTACAACTGAGAAGTCTAACGTAACAGTAGACTACACAATAAAAAATAACAGCACAGTACAAGTACAGTATATTAAAATATAGTACAGTATATTATGGACTTACGTATGTCAGCTTGTAGATAGTACAAGTAACAGGGAGTATAGCGCATATGAGTACACGTATATGACACCGGGAGTATATATAGTACAGTTTAGTATAGCATAGTACAGTATAGCAGCAGTACAGTACAGTATAGTACAATATAGACAATATAGTAGAGTCCATATAGTACAGTATAGTATAGTACCTTACATATATTATAAGTAACATATCATAACCGTATACACAGGACAGTACAGTATATTAAAATATAGTTCAGTACGTATAGCACAGTACAGTTATAGTATAGTACTGATTACAGTATAGTATAGTACAGTATAATACAGTTAACACGTACATTACAGTATATTAAAAGTAAGTACAGTACTCGTATAGTCAGTGTAGTATAGTCACAGTATCATTAAAATCAGTACAGTATAGTCTAGTAATACATTTAGTTTTTAGTATAGTAACAGTATATATAATCAGTATAGTATAGTACAGTACAAGTACAGTACAGTATGTACAGTATAGTAACAGTACAGTACAGTACAGTACAGTACAGTAAAGTATAGTACCGTATAGTATAGTACAGTATGTATAGGTATCGTATAGTACAGTAAGTATGTTCTTCATATAACAGTATAGTACAGTATAGTATAGTACAGTATAGTAATACTTAACAGTACATTAAGTACAGTATAGTACCGTACAGTATAGTAACAATATCGGACAGTACGTATAGTATAGTACATTATAGTACAATATCAGTACAGTACAGTATAGCAATAGTACAGTATAGTATAGGTATCTGGCGTATAGTGATATCATATTACGGTATAGCACAGTACAGTACAGTATAGTACATATGTACATTAATAGTATAGTACAGTTGTACAGTATCTTACAGTGTAGTATATGAAGTATAATACAGTATGATAGTACTTACAGTATAGTACAGTATAGTACATTCACCGGAATCGTACAATGATATACATTACAGTATAGTATAGTACACGTATAGTAACAATATAGTACGCGTACACGTATAGCATAGTACAGTATGTAACAGTATAGTATAGTACAGTATGTATAGCAAGTACATTATAGCAAAGTACATTACAGTATAGTACAATATAGTACACAATATAGTCTAGTACAGTATAGTAACATTATAGTATAGTTATAGTATAGTACAGTTAGTACAGTACAGTAATAAGCACAGTACATATAGTACAGTACAGTTAGCACAGTACAGTAAATAGTATAGTATAGTCGTCTATTATATTAACATGTATAAGACATTTATAGACAGTACAGTACCGTGATTAAAATATCGTCAGTTATATTATGTACAGTAATTGTTACAGTGTAGTATAGTACAGTACAGTATAGCATCGGTCATATATACAGTATGTATAGTACAGTTTTTTTAGTACTAGCATATTACAGTCATAGGCACAGTTACAGTACAGTATAGTAACAATATAGTAACAATATATTAATAGTACAGTATATAACAGTATATATTAAGTACATTACAGTATAGTATAGTACAGTATACTATCAGTATACACCAGTACAGTACAGTAATATTTAAATATCTCATACATATAGCACAGTAACAGTCTAGTATAGTACAGTACCGTATAGTATAGTACAGTATAATCAGTATAACACGTACAGTACAGTATATTAAATTTCGTACATATAGTATAGTACAGTTTAGTATAGTACAGTACAGTATAATACAGTACAGTTAGTAAGTTTAATACATATAGTTTTATAATAGTACAGTATAGTATAATACAGTATAGTATGAGTAACAGTACATACAGTAACAGTATAGTAACAGGTAAACTAGTCCAGTACAGTACAGTACAGTACAGTACAGTATAGTATAGTAGTAAATATACATAGTACAGTATAGTATAGTATAGTATAGTCAGTATTGTGGTTAGTACATATAGTAAGTATAGTAACAGTATCGATATACAGTATAGTACAGTTTTTACTAGTATCCTACAGTATAGTATAGTACAATACAGTAAATAGTACAGTATAGTAACAGTACAGTATAAGTACAATATCGTACAGTACAGTATAGTATAGTACCGTATAGTACACTAAGTACGACGTATAGCAATAGTAACAAGTAATCTGTACCGTATATATAGTACAGTATAGTTAGCATAGTACAGTTAGCACAGTAAAACAGTACAGTCTAGGACAATATAGTACAATATCGTATAGTCCAGTATAGTAAAGTAGAGTTAGTATAGTATAGTAAGCGTACATTATATTACAGTCCAGTAATAGCACAGTACACTATAGTAAGTACAGTATAGCACAGTACAGTATAGTACAGTACAGTATGTAATATCAGTATAATACAGTATAAGCACGTCCAGTATATTAAATATAGTACGTCTAAGTAATATTACAGTAATGTGTACAGTGTATATGTAACAGTACAGTAATAGCATGTACAGTATAGTACAGTATAGTATATACAGTATAGTAATAGCATAGTACAGTATGCAACAGTACAGTACAGTATGGTACAATATAGTAGCAAATATAGTACAATATATGTTAGTAAGTCTAGTAACAGTATAGTATAGTACATTACAAGTATATATAGTACAGTATAATACAGTATAGCACAGTACATACAGTATATTAAAAAATTATTAAACAAAAAAAAAATAGTACCGTATAGTATCGTACAGTTAGTAATAGTACAGTAACATTATAATACAGTACCTAAATAGTATGTTTAATACATAATAGTTTTAGTAATCGTAAACAGTATTAGTAATAGTATATACAGTCGATTAATAGTACCGTACAGTCAAGTAAGTATAGTACGTATATCGTATAGTAGTATAGTATACTACCGTGTTTAGTATAGTATGTATAGTATAGTAGCGTATGAGTACATTAGTCACCGTATAGTAGGCGTATAAGACATATAGTGTTAGTATAGTACAGTCAATCAGTACAGTATAGTAAGTATAGTACAGTCCGTATAGTACAGTATCGTATAATATAGTCACTTATAGTACAGTATAGTACAGTATAGTACAGTTCAGTATAGTATATTTAGTAAAGTACAGTACATTATAGTAACAAGTAATAGTATGGTATAGTACATACCGTATAGTAAGTACAACAGTATCGTACAGATGTAGTATAGTTACCGTATAGAATATACCATATAGTACAGTATAGTACAGTACAGTAACAAGTACAGTAACATTACAGTATAGTAGTATCGTACAGTTATCGTAACAGTATAGTACAGTACATTATAGTTACAGTACAGTACAGTATTGTACAGTAATAGTATAGTACAGTATAGTACTTTTAGTATCTGATCAGTCCAGTACAGTTTAGTACAAGTACAGTACATTATACGTACAGTATATTACAGTACATATAGTACATATGTACAGTATATTACAGTATAGTATAGTACAGTTTAGTACAGTATTAGTAACAAGTACAGATCTAGTATATTATAGTACAGTACAGTATAGTATAGTACAATCTGAATAGTACCGTAGTACAGTAATAGTAACAGTCTGTGTAGTATAGTCCATAAATATAAGTAGAGACAGTATAGTATTGTATAGGTACAGTTGTACAGTATAGTGGGACAGTATAGTCTCGTAAGTATAGTAAACAGTTAGTACAGTATCGTGTAGTATAGTACGTAAAGTATAGTATAGTACAGTATAGTATTGTATAGTACAGTATAGAACAGTATCGTACAGTATAGTAATAAGTACCGTCTAGTACAGTAATGTACAGTATGTACAGGTATAGTACAGTAATAGTACATAAAAGTACTAGTATAGTACGGTATAGTATTGGTATAGTACAGTATAGTACAGTATTAGTATCGTACAGTATAAGTACAGTATAGTACAGTATGTACAATATAGTTATTGTATAACACAGTATAGTAAACATTATAAGTACAGTACTGTATGTATAGTACAGTATAGTATGTATAGTATAGTACGTATAGTACAGTACATTCGAGTATAGTACAGTATAGTAATTATAGTACTTGTAGCAGTAATAATACAGTTGTATATATAGTACAGTATATAAGTATAGTATGTATACCTGTCCATCCATTCCAACCCTACTACCTACTCAGCAATACCCACAGCTCCTGCCTAAAACTGTGATCAGAGGCCGGCAAAACAAAAAAACCACCAAAATTTAGAGGGAAAAAAATGCTTCCCTGACTCCACATAGAGATTGACGAACTTCCGAAAGTTCATCCGATAAACTTTGTGAACTATAGGGAAAACGACCCAATAAGTCAATAGACTCAATAGTTCGAAAAAATTTGAATGAAATACAATTAAATAGTAATGGTAACTTAATGTAATGGCTTGGACCTGGGAAATGGTCCTGGGAACCGCACACCATGCACTGCCATGCACACGCATGTCACAAAAGTTTTTTTATTCTCACCGCTCGTACTTCGACTCCCCTACGATTTTTGATAATTAGCCCTAAACGATCGAAAGAGCGTTCGATTTTCAAATTTGATAATATCGAAAAGTTTTGAAGTCCGAGTAACTCTGGGTCCGGATGGGTTCGAGATTGTGATTCCATTTGCTCGATAAGTTCGGCTCGGAACTCCAAGTGGTCCAATGGAAAACTTTTTTCTCTGGACCAACTCTCCTTATGTACAATACAAGTAACCTGTAACATTCCTTGTTTGTAGAAACTCTCCAGCTTTTTATTAAACTCCAATGACCTTGCATAACACGACGTCCACCTGAAGACAGTTCCATAGCTTTAACCGTTCTCACAGTGGAACAAACCCTGTTTCCCACTCTACTTTTATGTATCACACCAGACTCTGTAACATCCTGTTTGTAGAACTCATCCCAGTCGTTTTTATTAAACTGACCAATGAACCTGCATAACCAACCGTCCACGTGAAGGACAGTTCCATCTATTACGCGTTCTACGTGACAAACCTTCCCCTTCCCACTCTACTTTAATGTATCATACCAGTAACTTTACATTTCCTTGTTTTGCAGAACCTCATCCAGCTTTTTATTAAACTGACCAATGAAACCCTGCCTAACACGTCCACGGAAAAGACAGTTCCATAGCTTTACCGTTCTCACAGTGACAAACCTTTCCCAACTGACTTTATGTATCAATACCAGTAACTTGTAACATCCTTTTTGTAGAAACTCATCCAGCTTTTTATAAACTACGCAATGACTTACCATAACAAACGTCCCTGAAGACGTTCCATAGCTTTTTACCGTTCTCACAGTTGACAACACCCTTTCCACTCTACTTTTGTCATCAATAATACCAGTAACGTGTCAACATTCCTTGTTTTAGAAACTCATCCCTTTTTTATTAGACTGACCAATGACCTCACTAACAACGTCCACTGATAGAGGTCCATAGCTTTAACCGTTCTCACAGTGAAAAACCCTTTCCCAACTCTACTTATGTATCATTACCAGGTAAATGTAACTATCCTTGTTTTGCTAGAAACCCATCCAACTTTTTATTAAACTGACCATGAACTGCCATAACAAACCGCCACTGGCATACGTTCATAGCTTTATTACCGTTCTCACAGTGACAAACCCTTTCCCAACTCTACTTTATGTAATCAATACCAGTAATTGTAACATTCCTTGTTTGTAGAAACTCCATCCAGCTTTTTATAACGACCGACTATGAACCTGCATAAACAACGTCCACTGGAAGACAGTTCCTAGCTTTAACGTTCTCACGTGACAAACACCTTCCCAACTCTACTTTAATGTATCAATACCAGTAACTTGTCCATTCCTTGTTTGTAGAACATCATCCAGCTTTTTTAAACTGACCAATGAACCTGCCATAACCAACGTCCACTGGAAGAACAGTTCCATAGCTTTACCGTTTCTCACGTGACAAACCCTTTTCCCAACTTCTACTTTTATGTATCAATACCAGTACTTGTAACATCTTCGTTTGTATAACATCATCCCAGCTTTTTTATAAACGACCATGAACCTGCAAACAACGTCCACTGGAAACAGTTCCATACTTTACCGTTCTCCACAGTGACACACCTTTCCCAACTCTACTTTTGTTCAATACCAGTAACTTGTACATTCCTGTTTGTAGAAACTCATCCCAGCTTTTATTAAACTGACATGACTGCCATAACACGTTCACCTGGAGAACGTTTCCATAGCTTTACCGGTCTCACAAGTGACAAACCCTTCCCAACGCTACTTTATGTATCACATACCATAACTTTCACATTCCTCGTTTGTCAGAAACGCATCCAGCTTTTTATTAAACTGACTAATTGACTTGGCCATAACACATCCACTGGAAGACAGTCCATAGCTTTAAACCGTTCTCACAGTGCAAACCCTTCCCACCTCTACTTTATGTTCAATACCAGTTACTGTAACATTCCTCGTTTGTAAAACCTCATCCAGCTTTTATTTAAACTGACCAATGAACTGCCAATAACAACGTCCACTGGACACAGTTCCATGCTTTATAACCGTTTCACAGTGACTAACCCTTCCCACTCTACTTTATAGTATCAATACCATTAACCTTGTTTAACTGCCTTGTTTGCAGAAACTCATCCAGCTTTTTATAACTTACCAATGAACCTGCCATAACAACGCCCCTGGCAGACAGTGTCCATGCTTTATACCGTTCTTACAATGCAAACCTTTCCCACCTCTACTTTATGTATCAATACCAGTAACTTGTAACATTCCTTGTTTTGAGAACCTCAGTCCAGCTTTTTATTACAACTGACCAATGAACTGCCATCACCACACGCACTTGAAGACAGTTCCATAGCTTTAACCGTTCTCGACAGTGACAAACCCTTTCCCAACTCTACTTTTTTAACAATACCATTAACGTGTAACAATTCCTTGTTTGTAGAAACTCATCCGCTTTTATTACAACTGACCAATATGAACCTGCCTAACACATCTCCACTGGGAAGACATTCCATAGCTTTACCGTTCTCACAGTGAAAATCTTTCCCACTCTACTTTATGTAGCATACCAGTACTTGTAACATTCCTTGGTTTGAGAACCCATCCAGCTTTTTATAACTGACCAAGAACCTGCCATAGACACTTCACTGGAAGACAGTTCCATAGCTTTTCCGTTCTCACAGTGGCAAAACCTTTCCCCTCCTACTTTATGTTAGCAATACCAGTAACTGTTAACCATTATCCTTGTGTTTGTAGAAACTCTCCGCTTTTTTATTAAACCGACCATGACCTGTCCATAACAACGATCCACTGGAAAGACAGTTCCATAGCTTTAACTCGTTCTCACAGTGACAAACCCTTTCCCAACTTACTTTATTATCAATCCATAAGCTTGTAAACATTCCTTGTTTTGTTAGACACTCATCCATGCTTTTATAAACTGACCATTAACCTGCCATAACCACGTCCACTGGAAGACGAGTTCTTCTAGCTTAACCGTTCTCACAGTGACAAAACGTCTTTCCCAACTCTACTTTATGCATCAAATACCAGTAACTGTAACATTCCTTGGTTGTAGAAACCATCCGCTTTTTATTAACATACCAATGAACCTGACCATAAAACAACGTCCCCACTGAAGACAGTTCCTACTTTAAACCGTTCTCACAGTGACAAACCCTTTCCCAAACTCTACTTTATGTATCCAATCACCAGTAACTTGTAACAGTTCCCTTGTTTGTAGAACTCATCCGCTTTTATATAAACTGACAATGAACCTGCCATACAACAAGTCCACTGAAGACAGTTTCCATAGCTTTAACCAGTTCTCGACCAGTGACCAAACCCCTTTCCCACTCTACTTTATGTATCAATACCAGTAACTTGTACATTCCTTGGTTTGTGAAACTCATCCACTTTTTATTAAACTGACTAATGAACCGCCATAACCACATCCACTGGAAGACTTTCCCATAGCTTTAAAACCGTTCTCACATGCGACAACCTTCCCAACTCTACTTTATGTAATCAATTACCAGTAACTTTAACCTTCGCCTTGTTTGGAAAACCACTCATCCAGCTTTTTATTAACTACCAATGAACCTGCCATAACAAACGTCCACTGGAAGTCAGTTCATACTTTACCGTCTCACAGTGACCACCCTTTCCCAACTCTACTTTTATATCATACCAGTAACTTGTCTCACTTCCTTGTTTGTAGAAACTCATCCAGCTTTTTATTCAAAGGACCATGAAACCTGCCAGAAACAGTCCACTGGAAAGACAGTTCCATTTCTTTAACCGTTCTTACAGTGACAACCCTTTTCCCAACTCTACTTATTATAAATACGCAGTAACTTGTAACATTCCTTGTTGTAGAAACTCAATCCAGCTTTATTAAACTGACCAATGAACCTGCCATAACCACTCCCTGGAAGACATTTTCCATAGCTTCACCGTTCTCACAGTGACAACCCTTTCCCACTCTACTTTATGTAATCAATACCAGTAACTTGTAACATTCCTTGTTTGTAGAAACTCATCCATCGGTTTATTAAACTGACCACTGACCTGCCAACCCCATCCACTGGAAGACAAGTTCCATACCTTTTACCTTTCTCACAGTGACAACCCTTTCCCACTCTACTTTATTGTATCATACCAGTAACTTGTACATTCCCTGTTTGTAGAACCTCTCCAGCGGTTTATAACTGACCAATGGAACCCTGCCATAACAAACGTCCACTGGAAGTCGTTCCATATCTTTAAATTATTTTTTTTTTAACCGTTCCCACCGTGAACAAACCCTTTCCCAACCTACTTTATGTATCAATCCCAGTAACGTGTTAACATTCCTTGTTTGAGAAACTCATCAATCAAGCTTTTATTAACTGACCAAATGAACCTGCCTAACCTGCCACTGGAAGACCGTTCCATAGCTTTATAAAACCGTTCTCACCGTTACAAACTTTCCCACTCTACTTTATGTATCAATCCAGTAACTTGTAACATTCCTTGTTCTGCAGAACTCATCCCACAGCTTTTATTACACTGACCATGAACCTGCATAACCAGTCCACTGGAAGAAAGACAGTTCCATAGCTTTACCGTTCCACTCACAGTGAAAACCCTTTTCCCAGCTCGACTTTTATGTATCATACGTACTTGTAACATCCCTTGTTTGTAAGAAACGCTGGAACTCATCCAGCTTTTTTATTAACCTGACCCATGAACCTGCCATAACAACGTCCCCTGGAGACATTCCATAGCTTTACGTTCTCACAGTGACAAACCCGTTTCCCACTCTACTTTATGTATCATCCCAGTAACTTTGTAAACATTCCTGTTTGTAGAAACTCATTCCACTTTTTATTAAACTGACCAATGACCATGCCATAACAACGGCCCACTGGACGACAGTTTTCCATAGCTTTATACCGTTCTCATAGTGAAAACCCTTTTCCCAACTCACTTTATTATCAATACCAGTAACTTGGTAAATTCCTTTTTGTAGCAAACATCATCACTTTTTATTTAAACCGACCAATAACCTGCCATAACAACGTCCCTGGGAAGACATTTCCATAGCTTTATACGTTCTCACGTGACAAACCCTTCCCACTCTACGTTATTGTATCAATCCCAGTAACTTGTAACAATTCCTTGTTGTAGAAACTCATCCCCAGCTTTTTTATTTAAACTGACCAATGGAACCTTGCCAAACAACGTCCACTGAAGCCATTTCCATGGAGCTTTACCGTTCCTCACAGTGACAAACCTTTCCCAACTCACTTGATGTTCATCCCAGTACCCTTGTAACTTTCCTTGTTTGTAGAAACTCATCCAGCTTTTTATTAACTGACCAATAACCCTTCCATAACAACGTCCACTGGACGACAGTTCCATACTTTACGTTCTCACAGTGACAAACCCGTTCCCAACTCTCTTTAATGTATCAAATCCAGTAACTTGTAATTCCTTGTTTGTAGAAACTCATCCAGCTTTTTAGAAACTGACCAATGAACCTGCCATAACCA
Organism: Hymenochirus boettgeri; assembly: GCA_019447015.1. Taxonomy (NCBI): domain Eukaryota; kingdom Metazoa; phylum Chordata; class Amphibia; order Anura; family Pipidae; genus Hymenochirus; species Hymenochirus boettgeri. The sequence continues at coordinate 92,733 of JAACNH010000428.1, read as the reverse complement.
CGTCCACGGGGAAACAGTTCCTAGCTTTACCATTCTCACAGTGACAAACCCTTGTCCCAACTCTACTTTTAATGTCCAATCCAGTAACTTGTATACCATTCCTTGTTTTGTAGAAACTCATCCAGCTTTTTATAAACTGACCATGAACCTGCCTAACAAACGTCCACCTTGGAAGACAGTTCCATAGTTTTTCTTTTACTTACCGTTCTCACCGTGACAAAACCCCCTTTTCCCAACTCACTTTTATGTATCAATACCAGAAACTTGTAACATTCCTTGTTGTAAAACGTCTCCAGCTTTTTATAAACTGACCAATGGCATCCGGCCATAACCACGTCCACTGGAGACAGTTTTCCATAGCTTTACCGTTCTCCCAGTGACAAACCCTTTCCCAACTCTACGTTATTTATCAATACCAGTAACTTTTACATTTCTTGTTTGTAGAAACCCATCCAGCTTTTCTTAAAAACTTACCATGAACCTGCCATAACGAACGTCCACTGGAAGACAGTTCATAGCTTTAACCGTTCTCACAGTGAACCACCCTTCCCACTCTACTTATGTATCAATACAAGTACTGGTAACTTCCTTTTTTGTAGAACTCATCCAGCTTTTTATTAAACTGACAATGAACCTGCCATTACAACAATCCCCTGGAACAAAAAAAAAAAAAGAACAGTTCCATATCTTTAACCCGTTCTCACAGTGAAAAAAAAGCCCTTTCCCAACTCTACTTTATGTATCAATACCAGTAACTTGTAACATTCCTTGTTTGTATAACTCATCCGCTTTTTATTAAACTGACCATGAACCTGCCATTAGACAACATCCCCTGGAAGACAGTTCCATAGTTTTCCCGTTCTCCTCCACAGTGATAAACCCTTTCCCAACTTGAACCCTAACCTTTTCTTCAAGTCTTAAGGATGTCCCACGTGTCCTCTGACAGTTCTCTTGGAAACAATGCCCCAATAGTTTATTGTATGGCCCGTTATTGTATTTATCACAGTAATCATATCCCCACGCAAGTGGCTTTTCTCCCGCGTACTCATGTAACTTTTTCCAGTCCGCTCATATTTCAAGCTCCCCCAAACCCCTTAATTAATTTTATTGCCCTTCTCTGAACCCTTTCCCTTTCAAAGTATGTTCCTTTTTGTACACAGATCCAACATTGCCTGCCATATTATCCAAATGAGCCTTACCAATGCTTGTAAAGAGGGATAATTAAATTTTCCTCCATGAATCCATACCTCTCTTTATACAAACAATAACCATGCGGTCTGGCTTGCGCCTGGCACTGCTTGTCTACTTTAATTTGTTTCCACAAACTCCAAGAATCCCTTTCCAACAGGGATTCACTTTAACACAGAGCCATTTAATAGTATCACAGCACAAGGGATTTTTTTAAGTCCAGAAATGCAATCACTTTCCATCTATCAACATGAATCTCATCTGCCACTTAGCAGCCCAATGTGATAATCTATCTAGATCCCCCTGCTAACGATTGCCATCCCTGAAGTTTTAATGTCGACAAGTTTTTTGTCGTCAGCAACACAGAAACCTTGCTGACAATAACCCACTTCCAAATCATTAATAAATAGATTAAATAGAACGCCCCAACACAGAACCCTGTGCCCCCACTTAAGCACTTTTTAGTCCATACTGATAGCCCCATTTACAACTACTCTCTGTCTCTGCTCTATTCTTAACCAATTTTCTATCCATGTACAAATGTGACTCCCCAGACCAACCGACCTTAGCTCATACATTAGTCCCTATGGGGGACTGTATCAAAAGCCTTTGCAAAATCAAGTAAACTACATGCTAACTGGCTATACCGAGTCCCAAATTTCTACTGTTGATGTTTCTTTCCGTTTTTTGAATTTCCGAATTTAAAAATGGACCCCATAAAGTCTATGAAGAGAAAAATAATTTGAAAGTTTTCTGATCCCTTTTGAGGACAAATAGTAATAGTCGGTTCTGTAATGACCACACAAAGACCGGGGGAATGGTCTGGGGAACCAATATGAACAAAACTTATTTTAAACTTCCGCACTATTGGGCTTGTTTGCGCTTTCCGCATTCTATTTTCGAGAGTTACCCAATCGAGCGCTACTGTCCGACGTTACGGGTATGTTTCTTGCTTTTGAGTGGGGACCGAAATCGATCTACATTTGTTTCGTGGGTTTCGGTTTTGATAATCGATAATCATCTATTTTCGTTCGACTGATTATCAAACGACAAGTCTCCTTAGCGATCGAGGCTGTCTCTAGGTAAAGGCGACGGTGTGGGATAGATTGGGGTAATAGGTGCTGATGAGATCCTCCTGGGCCTCCAGTCATCACAATTAACACCGCTTTTCCTGTGCCTATTCACCCATATTGCCTCCACTTTATCATCCTATCACCAGTGTATCTCTTCTCTTCTTTTACATTTGGCTTCAATTCTTGTTAACATAAAACACATACTCCCCCCCTTTCCTTTTTATGCTTCTGCCTAACAAGGCCTATCTTTCTATAATTTACTACTCCCACAGCCCATGTCATGAGAACTGTTTCAACCACGTTTCTGCTATCCCTATTACATCATACTTTTCCTTCAATCCCATTAGCTCCAATTCACCCTTGTCAGCCAGGCTCTCGCATTTGCAAACATACAATTTTAGATTATGTCCATAATGTTTATTCGTAAACTTAATACACATTCCTCCTATGCTAGGGGCTATGCATAGACGAGTGAGACGACAACACTCTAGACAGACCAATGTAGGTAAACAGACCGGATGAGGAAGAATAGAGAGACAAACATTCTCACTGAAAGAACGCTTAATCGTCAGGGTCCTCAGTGAGAACGTGACACTGTGAACTGTTCTTCCAGCAGATGGTGGGGGTAATGGGCACAGTTCATTGTCAATAGCTTAAAAAGGCTTGGATAAGTTTCTAACACTAAACATATTGATACTTACTGGTATTAATACATATACTGTAGTTTCTGGTTGGTACAGGTACTATCTAATATTGATAATTACTGTATTATAATACATATACTGTAGTTCGGTTGGTACAGGGATACCTCTCATAATATTGATATTACTGGTATTATACATATACTGTATTCTGGTGGTATGGGATACTATATATTTGAAAATACTGGTATTAAATACATAACTGTATTTCTGTTGGTACAGGGATACCTCTAATTATATTGAGAATTACTGGGTATTAATACATATACTGAGTTCTGGGGTACAGGATCTATATAATATTGAGAATTCACTGGTCTTAATACATATACTGTAGTTCTTCTGGTTGGTACAGGGATACTATATAATATTGAGAATATACTGTAGTTTCTGGTTTGTTCAGGGATACTATATAAGAATTGAAATTACTGATAATCCATATACGTAGCTTACAATCTGGTTGTACCACAGGGATAACTATATAATATTGAGAATTACTGGATTTAATACATATACTGTTAGTTCGGTTGTACCTGGAATACTAGATAATATTGAGAATTACTGGTATTACTACATATACTGTATTTCTGGGTTGTAGGGATACTCTCTAATATTGAGATTACTGGTATTATACATATACTGTATTTCTTGTTGGTACAGGGATACTATATAATTTGAGAAGTACTGTATTAATACATATACGTGTTCGGGTTGGTACAGGGATCTATATATATTGAGATTCCTGTAGGTTCTTGTTGTTTTCAGCGGATACTATATAATATTGATAATTACGGGTATTATAATCATATACGGTATTCTGGTTGTACAGGATCTAATATATATTGATAATTACTGGTATTAATACCTTACGTAGTTTCTGTTTGGTATGGGGATCTATAGAATATTGATAATTACTGGTATTAATACTATACTGTAGTTCTTGGGTTGGTACAGGGATACTATATATATTGAGAATTACTGGTATTAATACATACTGTAAGTTTCTGGTTTGCACAGGATCTATATAATATTGGGAATTACTGGTATTAATATATACTGTAGTTCTGGTTGGTACACGGATCCTATATAATCTGAAGAGTCTGGTATGAATTACAATATCACTGTAAGTTTCTGGTGGGTCAGGGATACTATATAATATTGAGCATTACTGTATTAATACATATACTGTATTTCTGGTTGGTACAGGATACTATCTAAATATTGATAATTACTGTTATTTAATACTCTACTGGGTAGTTTTCTGGTTGTACTGGGAATACTTATAATTGAGAAATTAACTGGTATTAAATACATATACTGTAGTTTCTGGTGGGTACGGGATACTATCTAATATTGAGAATTACTGGTATTAATACATATACTGTAGTTCTGTTGGTTACCGGGATCTTATTAATATTGGGAATTACTGTTTAATAATATACTGTAGTTCTGGTTGGTAAGGGATACTATTAATACAGAATTACGGTATTAATAATATCCTGTAAGTTCCTGGTTGTACAGGAATACTATATAATATTGAGAATATACTGGTATTAATAAATATACTGGTAGTTCTAGCTGGTACAGGCATACATATAATACTGAGAATTATGTATTAATAACTATCTTGTAGTTCTGGTTGGTACAGGGATACTATATACGATTGAGAATTTGGTATTAATAAATATACTGTAGTTCTCTGGTGGTACAGGGATCTAGAAATTATTGAGAATTACTGGTCATTATAAATATACGTAGTTGCTGGTTGGTACAGGGATACTATATAATATTTGAGCATTACTGGGGTATTAATAACTATACTTAGTTCTGGTTGGTAACAGGGATACTATAACTAATGAGAATCTGGTATGTCAATACTATACTGTAGTTCTGGTTGGTACAGGGATACTATAAATAATAATGAAGAATTACTGGGATTAATACATATACTGGATTCTGGTTGGTACAGGGATACTATATAATATTGAGAATTACTGGTATTAATACATATACTGTAGTTCTGGTTGTATGGGGATACTATATCATATTGAGAATTCACGGTATTAATAAATTAACGTTCGTTCTAGCTGTACAGGGAACTATATAATATTGAGAATTACTGTATTAATACATATCTATACTGTAGTTTGGTTGGTAGGGGATACTATATAATATTGAAGATTACTGGTATTATCCATATACTGGTGTTCTGGTTGGTACGATGAAACTATATAATATTGAGAATTACTGGTAATTAATACATCTAACTGATTCTGGTTGTAACCAGGATAACTATATAATATTGAGAAATACTGGTATTAATACATCTACGTAGTTTCTGGTTGGTACTGGAATACTATAATAATACATGAGAATTACTGAAGAATTAATACATATACTGGTAGTTCTGTTGGTAACAGGGATACTATATAATATTGAGAATTACTGGTATTATACATATACTGTAGTTCTGGTTGGTACAGGGATACTTATAATATTGAGTAATTCTGGTATATATCTGTTGTATTCAATTGAATGAAATGAGAACCTTCACAAGCATACGGTATATCGTAACCAACTGGGCCGTCACTTGCAATTCCTTGACAGCCACTTGGTTCGTTCCATTCCATTTTCCTAGCCACACCATCCCAAAGCTTCTCCTCTGCCCCATCTGCTTATCCTCTGCATCGAAATTGGGACTGATTTTCCAGCTGATGAACTGTAGAGTGGGACCGGCCTGGGTAAGGAAGGACATCCAGCTGTAGAGAGAGAAGACCTTAGATTAAACCCCAAGAGTACTGTGTTACCCGCCATACTCCACTCCCTTGTATACAGATACTAATCCACATGGTCCCACCTCCTATATACCACAGAAACCAAAAACCGATCCATTGGTAGCCCCCACATGTATACAGATACTGATCTCTATGTACCCATGCCCTTGTATACAGATACCCATCTTTAAGGCACAACCATTTATATATACAAGATACTGATCCGTAGGTAAACATATCTTATATACAGATGCTTATTTAATGGTTTCCCACCGTATTATACAGATACTGCTCCATGCGAACTTGTTTCCTATATACAGATACTGAATCCATAAGTAACCGTCTCCCACCCTTTATATAAAGATAATGACCCATCTGTCCTTTTCCTTTCTAAACAGAGAGGACCCATATGTTACTTATCCCTATATATACCATCTTTAATGGTAACCTAACCCCCTTTAAAACAAAATACCTATCCATAGATCCCATCGCTTAATATAAAGAGACGGGTGCATTTGTACAACTATGTTTTATTTTTGAAAGGTGGGATTTGCTTCCGGTGAAACCTACACAAGTGCAATAAAAGGGCAAGTGGTTTTGGACCAGCTTGCCTGTCCCTCCTGTCGCTAATCTGTTGGGCCGTAGGACTAGAGATAGGCTCTATAGGGATTATGCCGCATCGGTAAACTTTAGAGACCTTTCCAACTTGACCTCCCTTTCTGCTCCCAGCTACCTCCAGGAAGCTTTCCAGGGGAGCCAAATGGGAGATCCTGAAAGTTTCAAAACAATCCAGGCAATCCGTTATAACGTGACAAAACAGCCAAAAACAAAAGTGCACTTGTATTTGCTAAATTACATATGGCTAATCCGTGCTAATCGTGCCCAGATAATAGTTCTAAATAAATATGGTCATCAATAAAAATGTAATGTGAATAGTGACGATAGGCCGTAGCCTTTCATCGCCAGTAAAAAGATTTCCGTCTAAATCCGAAGCTCGGCAGGGAGTGTAAAGGGGGGGGGCGATGCAATATTGGGCGCAAAATCCAAGGTCAGTGTAAAACCCATCTCAATCCTATGTATCATCGGTAACTTGGGTTTTACACTGATTTTGTATTGCCTGCGCCATTCCGAGAATGCTCGGAAATAGCGTGGGCGGGCAGGCGCTGCAAAACCGCCGTTTAGTAAAGTTTTGCGCTACCATGTAGCGCGAAACTTTACGCCACTGCATAGGAGGCGTGAGCCGCGCACCTTACCTGGCACTGGCATAGATCCCGCGATGTCCAAAATCTCGCACAGGATTTTTTCATCGCGGAACTCGGGCAGGTACGCTTGCGTCGAAAAAATATTGCATCGCCCCCTAAAAGTGCTTACAACATGTGCTAATACAGTGCTAATACGTCTAATCCTGTGCTAATACAGTGCTAATACAGTGCTATACAGTGGCTAATACAGGCTATTACAGTGCTAATGGCAGTGCTAATGACATGCTAATCAGTGCTAATCTGTGCTCATACCATTGCTAATACAGTGCTAATCTGTGCTAATACAGTCTCATACATTGCTAACAGTGGCTAATCTGTGCTAATAAGTGCTAATGCAGGGCTAATACCGTGCTAATACGTGCTACATACAGTGCTATCTGTTGCTCATACAGTGCTAATCTGTGCTAATACAGTCTCATACATTGCTAATCAGTGCTAACTGTGCTAATACCGTGCTATAAAAGTTCATAACTTGCTAATACATCTCATACGTGCTAATCTGTGCTAAATACAGTGCTCATACAGTCTAATACAGTGCTAATCTGTGCGAATCCAGTGCGAATCTGTGCTTAATACGTGCTAATACATGCTAATACAGTGGGTCTAATACAATTGGCTAATACATTGCTAATACAGTGCTAATCGTGCTAATCTGTGCGAATCCATGCTAATCTGTGCTAATACAGTGCTAATCTGTGCTCATACGTGCTCAGACAGTGCTGAATCTGTGCGCAATCCCCGTGCTAATCTGTGCTAATACAGTGCTAATACAGTGCTAATACAGTGCTAAGACAGTGCCCTACGTGCTCATCCATGCTCATACAGTGCTCATACAGTTGCTAATACAGTGCTATCTGTGCGAATCCAGTGCTAATCTGTGCTAATACATGTAATACAGTGCTAAATCTGTGCGAATCCAGTGCTAATCTGTGCTAATCCAGTGCTAATCCAGTGCTAATCTTGCTATACAGTGCTAATACAGTGTCTAATCTGAGCGAATCCATTGCTAATCTGTGCTAATACAGTGCTAATCCAGTGCAAATCTGTGCGAATACAGTGCTAATCCCGGTTGCTTAATACATCAGTGCTAATCTGAGTGAATCCATGCTAATCTGTGCTATAACAGTGCTAATACAGTGCTAATCCAGTGCTTAATCTGTGCTTAATACAGTGTCAATACGGTTGCTAATCTCTGCTAATTAATACAAGTGCTAATCCAGTGCTAATACAGTGCTATCTTTGCTAATACGGTCTAATACAGTGGGCTAAACAGTGCTAATCTTGCGAATCCAGTGCTTAATCTGTGCGAATCCAGTGCTACTCCCAAAAAAACCCCCCCTAAGTGCTAAACAGTGCTTAATCCAGTGCTAATATGTGCGAACACAGTGCTATACAGTGCTATCTGTCTAATCCAGTGCCTAATCTGTTCTAAAACGTGGCTAATACATTGCTATACAGTGCTAATCTGTGTTAATACAGTGCTATACATGGCCAATCTGCTAATCCAGTTCTACTATGTCTTAATACAGTGCTAATCCAGTGCTAATCTGTGCTAATACAGTGCTTAATCTGTGCTAATACAGTGCTAATTCTGTGCTATCAGTGCTAATCTGTTCTAATAATGCTAACTGTGCTAATACAGTGCTAATCTGTGCTAATACAGTGCTTATCCAGTGCTAATCTGTGCTAATCCAATGCTCATCTGTGCGAACCATTGCAATCTGTGCTAATACTGTGCTAATATGTGCTAATACAGTGCTGAATCTGTGCTAAGACAGACTAATCCAGTGCTAATCCAGATGCTAATTCTGTGCAATCCAGTGCTAATCCAGTTGCTAATCCGTGCTAATCTGTGCTCATACATGATCCATTGCCATCCAGTGCTAATCTGTGCTAATCCATTGCTAATCTGTGTCCCAGTAAGTGCATTAAACGGGTATGTCCCCATCTTTAAACTTGTGGGCATATTTCATAAAGGATTGTTTTTTTCGCCAAATTGCGCCGCACATCGCAGCGAAAATATCGCCATTTGGGCTTCGTTTCGCCTTATTTATAAAAGCGAAATAACCACACTTCGCGCTGAAAAAGGCGAACTGCGCGATAAAGAGGCGAAAGAGAAACTGCATTGCGAACACCATTCAATAAACAAAAAGCCCACTAGAACATGATGTCAAGTTCAAAATGGCCACCTCACATTTACCCGAAGGTCCACCATGCTTTATTTAGGTCTCTTCTTAGAATTTCTCATTGGAATACAATGTTCTTTTGCACTGCAACATTCACCTTTCTAATGCGCGATCGATTTTCCAAGGCATATTCCCTTATTAATGCGCGTTCGCCTTTCTAATGGTTTCGCCTTTCTATGTGCGTTCGCCTTTTCTAATGTGCGTTTCGCTTTCTAATGTGGCGTTCGCCTTTCTAATGTGCGTTCGCCTTTCTAATGTGCGTTCGCCTTTTCTTAATGTTCGCTTTCCAGCTATATTCATTCTAATGCGCGATCGCCTCTTCTAATGCTCTTTCGCTTTTTCAGAGCTTATTACCCATTACGATGCCTTTTTGCTCAACACTGACTTTTCACTGATGACCACCTTCAGGGTTGCGCGAATCTTTCGCTCTTTTTATTAACTAAAAACCAAACCTTTCTCTCTTTTAAATCGCGTTATGCCTTTTCGCTCCCTTTTCCTAAATTACCATTGCGAAGTAAGGCGAAAAGGTTTAGCGATAGCTTTGCGGAAACGGTTCGTCCCATCATTAACGCTACCTTTAATAACTAGCTGTTAACTGGCTTTTGCGAAAACCCATGCGAAAAGCGAATGCTAAAACCTTTCGCTACTTTTCGCTCTTTTATAAATATGCCCCTTTGTGTTATTCAGTTTAGCGAATGAGCGGCGGTAAATGAGTTATGTCTCACATCCCATTCTCCCCGTAAAACTTGCAGGAAGGAGGCAGAATTTACCCACGAACGGTCCAGTGCCACTGACAGACTTCGGTGATACTGTTGAGTTTCCGACACATCCCAGTCCCTTGCGTTGTGTGTGCATGTGCGCACAGCCCAAGTGAGCGTGAATGCGTCTGGTTACTGTCAGTGAGAAGCCGCCACTGGACCTTTCTTGGGAAGTCCTGCCTCTCTCCTGCAAGTTTTACTGGAGAATGGGATGTGAGACATAACTCATTTACCGCCCATTCATCCGCTGAAACTGATTAACACTAAAGTTAAGAAATGGTGGGACATACCCATTTAAAGGAAAGCAAGCTCCCACACCTCTCAGCTAATGACTTGAACCCAAACGTCATATCGTCCGTACCCAGGGGGAGAGAAACCCAAGGACAAATATACTCTGGAGAATACTTCCCCCTCTCAACTTTCAACCAATAAGAACAGATCTACAAAAGAGAGAAGCCTGAAACCCAACAACAACTCCCGCCATACTCAGATTGGTCTATCACCATTGGTACCAAAAAGACCCTAGTTAAACTACGATGGGTGTGTTGGGTTCGATGGCTAAACAGTAACTGTCATCTATCCATCCTTTATCTAGTCCGACCCGATTATCCATCTAGTCCAACCTTTATACCCTACCCATAATGTCTGTATAACAGTTACATAGTAACATAGTAATTGGAGTTGTATACAGACCATATGTCCATCTATCCAACCTTTACACCCTAACCATAATGTCTGTCTAACAGTCATAGTAACATAGTATTGAGGTGTATAAAACATACATCCATCTAGCCAAACCTTATATCCTACCCATAATGTCTGTTAACATTACATATTAACATAGTATTGGAGTTGTATAAAATATATATATCCATCTAGTCCAACCTTTATTTATACCCTACCGCATAATGTTTCGTATAACGTTACATCGTAACCGTATTGGAGGTTATATAAAGACATATTCCCATCTATCCACCTTTTTACCTACTCATCAGCTGTATACAGTTTACATAGACATAGTATTGGAGGGTGTATAAAGACATAACTCCATCTAGTCCACCTTTATATCCCTACCCATAATGTCGTATAACAGTTACTATTAGACATATTTGGAGGTTGTATTAAAGACATACTCCATCTAGCCCAACTTTATAACCCTACCTAATGTCTGTATAACAGTTACATAGTAACATAGTTTTGATTTTTACAGACATATGTCCATCTAGTCCCAACTTTTTTCCCTACTCATATGTCGTTAGCAGTTACATAGTAAACAAGTATTGGAGTTGTATTAAACATACCTCCATCTAGTCCAAACGCTTTATACCCTACCTAATGTCTGTATCCAGTTACTGTAACATAGTAATTGGAGTTTGTATAAAGACAGAGCCATCTAGTCAACCTTTACCCTACCCCTAATGTCTGTATAACAGGTTACATAGTTAACATAGGGTTGGAGGTTGTATAAGACATACTTCCATTCTATCCAACCTTTATACCCTTACCCATAAGCTGGATAACAGTTACATAGTAACATAGTATTGGAGGTTTTCGATAAAGACAAATACGTCCATCTAGTCCAACAAGTTATACCCTACCCATAATGTCTGTAACAGTTACATAGGTAACATAGTATTGGAGGTTCATAAAACATCCGTCCATCTAGTCCAACCTTTATTCCCTAACCCTAACCCATAATGTCTGTATACCATTTACCTAGTAACATATAGTGGAGGTTGTATACAGACATACGTCATCTAGTCCCACCTTTAGACCCTACCCATAATGTCTGTAGAACAGTTCATAGTACATAGTATTGGAGGTTGTATACAGACATACTTAATCCTATCCCACTTTATTCCCTACCCATAATGTGCTGTATACCTTACATAGTAACATAGTAGTGGGAGGTTGTAGAAGACAGAACGTCCCTCTATCCCACTTTATACCCTGCCCTAATTGTCCTGTCTAACAGTTACATAGTAACCTAGTATTGGAGGTGTGTATAAAGCCATACGTCCATCTAGTCCAACCTTTATACCCTGCCCATAATGTCTGTTAAACAGTTCATATAACTAGTAGTTGAGGTTGTAATAAAGCCTACTCATCTAGTCCAAACTTTATACCCTACCCATAATGTCTTTATAACAGTTACCTATCACCATAGTATTGGAGGATGTAAAGACCATCGTCATCAGTCCAACCTTTATAACCCTACCAATAATGTCTGTTATAACAGTTACATAGTAACAGGTATTTGAGGTTTGTAATAACGACATAACGTCCTCTAGTCCAACCTTTATACCTACCCATAATTTCTGTATAACAGTTACATAGTAACATAGTATTGGCTGGTTGTATAAAGACAACGTCCCTCTAGTCCAACTTTATACCCTACCCATAATTTCTGTATAACGTTACATTTAAATAGTAATTGGAGGTTGTATAAAGACATACGTCATCTAGTCCAACCTTATACCCTACCCATAATGTCTGTATCAACTTTACATAGTAACATAGTTGGGGTTGTATACAGACATACGGCCATGCGTAGTCCAACCTTATCCCTACCCCTAATCTGTATAACAGTTTACCTAGTAACCAGTATTGGAGGTTGTTAAAGACATACGTCCATCTGGTCGCAACCTTTAAACCCTACCCATATGTCTGTAAAAACAGTTTCATAGTAAACACAGTATTGGAGGTTGTATAAAGACATACGTCCATCTAGTCCAACCTCTAATACCTAACCCATACTGTTCTGTATAACAGTTACATAGTGACACCGTATTGGGAGGTTTGTATAAAGACCAACCGTCCATCTAGTCCAACCTTATACCCTACCCATAATGTCTGTATAACAGTTACATATTACATAGTATTGGGAGGCTGATATAAAGACATCCGGGCCATCTAGTTCCAACCTTTATACCCTACCCATAATGTCTTGTATACGTTACATAGTACATAGTATTGGGGTGTAGAAGACTACGTCATCTATTCCAACCTTTAACCCTACCCATAATGGCTGTATAACAGTACCTAGTATTGGAGGTTGTATAAAGACATACGTCCCTCTAGTCCAGACTTTATCCTAACCCATAATGTCTGTATAACAGTTTACATAGTAACATAGTAATTGGAGGTTGTATAAAGACATACGTCCAATACTAGTCAACCTTTATCCCCTAACCCATAATGTCTGTATAACAGTTCCAGTTAACTCAAGTAATTGGAGGTTGTATAAAGACAACGTCCATACTAAGTCCAACCTGTATACCCTAACCCATAAGTCTGTATAACATTACCTAGTAAACCTAGTATTGGAGGAGTATAAAGACATGGTCCATCTAGTCCAAACTTTAATACCCTACCCATAATATCTGTATAACATTTAAACAGTACTAGTAAAGTGGGAGGTGTATAAATACACATACGTCCACTAGTCAACCTTTATACCCTACCCATAATGTCTGTCTAACAGTTCATAGTAACATAGTATATGGAGGTTGGTATAATACAACGTCATCTAGTCCAACCTTTATACCCTACCCATAATGTCTGTATAAACGTTACATAGTAACAATAGTATTGGAGGTTGTATAAATCCAAAGTCCAGCTAGTCCAACCTTTATACCCTACCCCTATGTCCCTGTATAACAGTTACATAGTAACATAGTTTGGAGGTTGTATACAGACATCGTCATCTCGTCACAACCTTTGATACCCTACCCATATGTCTGTATAACAGTTACATAGTAACATAGTATTGGAGGTGTATAGACATACGTCCATTCTAGTCTAACCTTTTATACCCTACCACCCATAATTCTGTATAATCAGTTTACATAGTTTACATAGTATGGGAGGTTGTATACGACATAACTCCATCTAGTCCACCGTTATACCCATACCCAATAATGCGTATAACAGTTCATAGTAACTAGTATTGGAGGTTGTATAAAGACATAGTCCAGCTATTCCAACCTTTACCCCTACCCTAATGTCTGTATAACCGTTACTAGTAACTAGTATTGGAGGTTGTAATAAGAACATACGTCCATCTATCCGACCTTTATACCCGACCCATAATGGGTCTGTATAACAGTTACATAGTAACATAGTATTGGGGTTTGTATATGCCTATCGTCCATCTAGTCACCTTTATAACCCTAACCCATAATGTCTGTACAAAATAACCGTTACATAGTACATGGTATTGATGTTGTATAAGACTATACTCTAATCCGACTTTATACCCTACCCATAATGTCTGGTATAGACAGTTACATAGTACATAGCATTGGAGTGGAGGTGTGTTATTTGTGTGCGCCTTACTCCAACAAGTGCTTACGTGAAATATCCGTTTTGGTTCCCTGTTCTGGGCCTACTATGGCCTCCAAGAGCCCTGGTCCGGAGCCTGGCCTTCTTGCTGCCTAATCCTGGGCCAAAAAACACCTTGAGCTGGGTACCTGGATTTGCGAGGCCCTGGCAACGCCTAAATGATTATGTATCTATAAATAAAAGTTAAGATCCCCTTGAAGTAAATTAAACACAAAAAGATCTTTGTGCTGGGGATGTTTTTCTACATCCAATCCCAGACCCAAGCTATAATTTCGCCATGGAAAAAAGATTTGAGCTGCTTACCAGGAGGAGCAGGCCTTGGAGATGAAATTGGTCCTATTCGGGAGGCTTATACCCTGAGGGATCGTTTCCAGCAGAGAAGTAGAGCAAATGCAGGGGGAATACAGCTAGGCCCCAGCATTCTGCTCATTTCAGGTCTCCCCATGTCGGTGGCCGGCAGGGGTGTAGTGCCTGGGGCCCCTCTGAAGGGAGGCTCGGTCACCATTTTTCCCCATCAGTACACTGGACAAAAAGACAAGCGAAAGAAGTGGACTTGGCTGTGGCGATCCTAATCCCCCGGTTTCTGAAAGAATAAAAAATGTCTGGATCTCCCATAAAGAGCAAGAAAACTGAATTCTCCATTGATGAGAATCAGGCAAAGAGGAGGAAAATAGGGGAAAAGCACAAGAAAGGAAGAAAGTTGTGGTTTCCAAATCTTGTTTTCAACCATGCAGTGCAAACCCCTTTAAATTTCCACAACACTCAAGTCCTGGAGTCGCCACCCAACATTGCTTGAACATGGGGTCGGCGGCCATCTTGGATCCTTCCAGTGACAATCACACCTGCAGCTACCAGTGCTACATGCTCCTCCCTGACTGCCAAACCAACCTGCCCAGAACGGAGAAGAAGTTGGTCAAGTGCGGCTGGTAATGAACGTGCAGGATACAGTTCCCATATGTAAGAGGCAAATCTTTAATTTTTCAGGCAGTGAGAGGAGTACCTGCAGCGGCAATTTTGATCAAGGCTGTGTCAGCTGGTTCTGGTGTTCCAGAGGCGTGGTACAGGACGGAGATGGATCTCGCCAGTGGTACCATCAGCACAGATCCTGCCAATTGCACTGCAACCTGAGGACGCTTCAAGGAGAAGAGAGGCTGTCAGGGAAGCAGGAAGTTAATTTCAGCTGGTCCCAAGCAAGTCCCGCGCCATCTTGTTCGAGGAAGAGATCAAGCAAAGACGTTTGCCCTACATTTTAAAGTCCCCAAGCAATTTTCTATTGGAAGAGGGCGGGGCAAGTTTAGGGGAATCTCAACATCTTGGTTCTAAGCTGGAGATGGCGGAAGCTCTGGGTGATCGCCCCCAGTGTCCGGGAGATGGCGCAGAGCCTGAGGCCAGCGGGATGGAGGGGCCACCAATAGGTGGTAAGTGTGATCAACCCTGTGCCTGCGGCCCAGCACCTTTTTCCCTTCCCCTGCTCCTCTGTGTCGTCTCTTCCCAATCTCCCTCTGTGTCAGCCCCAGTGTCTGTGTCCAAAGCTCCCCCGTCCAGTCTTTGTCTGTCCCCCTGTAAGATCTGCTGGATCATCTGGTCCCAATTGTGCAAAGTTTTCAACTCTGTTTCCGCGAAGCAGGCCTCAGTTTCATCATTCACCTGCAGGTACCAAACCTACATCATACTGCGGCCTCTGCCAGAGCCACTCCTTCTGCTACACGGAGGACCTTGTTTCCTCTAACAGCACAAACATCTGTGTATGGTCCATGTTACAGTGCGTGGGGGTATGAGGAATGTGGGGAACTTGGAAGTGGGTGGGGGAGGGCCCTTCTCCGATAGGCAGCAGGTGATTGACAGACTCCTCCTGTTGGGTTTGAGGCGTGGACAGCTTTGCCTTTATTTCGGGCAATCGGGGGAGTTTGTCATCAGCTTTGTTTCCGCCCCACAGGTCTGGATGAGTTTTGGAAAAGTCATGACGGGAGCCTGTTCTTGGTGTATTGGCGTTTCGGGTGTGGCGTTTCCCCGGCCGGGTGTCGTGGAGTGAACCTAAAAGGTCTTTAAGAGATCATTCCGCCCCATACCTCCGCACCGCTTGGGGATAAGCGGCTCCGTCCAAAGCGACCTGTTTAAAAAAAAACCTTGATGACAGTGGAATTGATGGTGGTGGAAGTCATGCGTAAACTGAACACCGTCCGTACGTTACCCCAGCCACATCCCAATTACCTCCTTTTATCGTCAGGGATAGGATACAATGCTTTCTACCCGGCCACCGCTCAGGGCGGGAAAAGCCGGGTCTTTCGTCATCTTTCATGTAATTGTGACCACAACTGAAGTGTGCCCATGCCTTGAGCTGGGGCACAATGCGAAGACTGCCCTAACAGTGTCGTTGCAACCTCTGCGGTGAGATGGGCCCAACTTACAACCCTTTGCCCCTCTCTTGGGCAGCAATTTCGCCAAGAAGTTTGCAGAGGAGATGGTAGTCTCCGAGGAAGTGCTCTGAGGTTGTATCATTTGCCTGGGGAAGCAGTGACTCTGGTAGAAGTGTCTCCTTCGCATTGCTCTGGGGCCAAAGAGAGTACCACCCATGCCTGCGGAGCCTGTCACTGGACTCCACAGGAAGCTCCCAGAGTCAGAGATGACCAAAATAATATCGGGTCACCCAAACCCAAGCTCATTTTCTTCATTTCTGGAACCTATTTATAAGCCGAGCCATGGTTACCAGCTCCAGTCAAGGGGGGCTCTTGCCCAATAATCTCACCCCATTTTGTAACTCTGCTTCCAGATCCGAAGGTCCTCCTCCCGCTGTCGAGAAGCGGGGGATGGAGTTTGGTGGGAAGTGGGGGAGCAGAGGAACAAGCCCCATTCCCACATTGTCTATTCCGCTTAAAAAAAAAATCTTACTCTGTGTTAGGAGAGGACAGTCTGGAATAGAAATAGTTCGAGGCTAGAGAGAGAATTAAGCTAGAGAAACCTCTTCTTCCAGTGGATTTAATTTTTCTAAGACATCGGAGGCGAGCGGATTTGCCATCCGGCCTCTCAGCTAAAGGAGGGTCCGATATTGAGGGTAGGAGGGTAAAGAAGGTAAATGAAACCCCGCCATACACTAACTTCATTCACCTTGTAAATGGCTGTGCCACCTCCAATAGATGTGCAACAATTAATGTTGCCAATCCATCAAGTCTGTAGTGCACTTACTGGCTTTATTTCGCTCTCCCTTATTGAGGCAGACATTGTCTTTTGCAGGAGAACCCGCTTTCCACACTGGCTGAGATCCATGCGCAAGGGGGACTCTGGTCCTGTGGACCGTCCTGTTTGGTCTCTTGCCGCCGAGCCTTACAGTGGAGTGGCTGTTCTTTTTAAAACAGATTGGTAACGGTCAAACGGTGATTGAAATCGAGATGGTACGCTGATTCTATGGATGTTTTCTGGTGCACAGTTTTCGCCTCTGCGGCTAATAACTTTCGTATGTGGCCTCAAACTAAGGCGGAGGAAGGAATGTTTACCAGAAAAAGCCCTTTCTCTTTTTACAGCCCAGCTGTAGTGTTTGGTGGGGAATTTTAAACACCATCGCTGCCATGGACAGGAGAGGCCAGGCTGGCAGGTTGGGGTACGGACAGCGCTATTTTTGAATTGGCTTCGTAGAGATAGCAGGTCTGGTAGATTGCACATTCCCAATCTTCCGGCCCACGGGTTTTTTTTTTTGTTTTTTTTTTGTTTTTTTTTTCACTTTCATGAATGTAGTAGTTAAGTAGTAGGATAGATAGGTTTTTGTTAAAAAGGACTCTATTACTTCTCCTCTTGAGGTGAAGGTCAAGTAGAAGTTCTCCGATCACTGTTTGGTGGTCATGTCCTTAAATATTCCAAAGGCCCCCTCGAGAGTAAAGGGTTCTGGCACCCTCAATCGACCTCCTTGACGAGAATGTTAACTAAACAGTCTTTTTTGCCTTCTTTCGGATCAGGAAGTCCTGAAGGATGTCTGCCGCAGTAGACGGAATGTGGAGATCACCAAAAAAGGACCGCACGACTCTTCCGAGGCCTAGCGATTGATGGAAGGTCAGAGTAAATATCATGCTATCTAAAACTTAAGAGGAAGTTTTGATAGGGTCTGGGTCTGATTGTGGCCTTTGGGGAGATCACCAGGTAAGTCTCAGATGATGAGGTTCCAGTATGAACCGTCTTGGCCTCCCTGAACTTTGAGGAATTATGGGTCACACCATTCTCCCGTCCCTATCATAGTTGCATGACTACCATCGCTCGCAAATCGTTAGCGGTTGCGGGGAGTGATGGGACCCTGTAGACATCTCAGCAGGTACCTGTCGTTTGTAGAGCTTTTATGCTGACCTCTTGTCTGAGAAAGAGCTCATCCAGGCTCCGGCATCTCCACTTTTTGACAGACTCCTGTTTCAGACAAGATCTGATATTCCTTGGGATTCTTTTGCAGGGGATTTCACTGTGGAGGAGGTGGGGGCAGCCCCTAGAAGCCTTGCTGTTCAGAAATCTCCACTGTCCGGTCGATGGGCTCACGGCGAGGTCAACAAGGCCTTTTGGATGTCCTGCCCCTAGTCTGTGGAGGTTTTTTCGGACGCCCTTCCTGAGGGTCTCCTTCCACCCCTCCATGAGCGTTTTTTTTTTTTTTTTTTTTTTTCTTGCTTGATTCTGCTGTCAAAAGGGTTAGATTCTTCCTATTTGAGAACTGGCGGCCCCATCGCTGTACTCAATACGGAATAGGAAAATCTGGGCAAAAGTATTGTTTTCAATCGTCCTCTGTTGAGGTAGCACACCTGTGCTTTCTCCCTCGGAGGCCACTGCCCGGTTAAGGGTAGATTCCACTTTTCCACCAGTATTAGGGGTCCGGGAGGGCCCTAATGCGTTGGCAGGTCTTGTGAGTGGGGAAAATACCTTTTGTCCACTGGACCTCTAAGAAGGCCTTTGAAGATTGAATCACAATATCTCTGGAGTGTCCTTGGAAGATAACGGTGTTCCTGATGGTTTCATCAATTGGTCTCATGGGTTGTGTATGAAGGCGCTGAAAGGCATTACCCTTTGTGAATGGGCTGTTGGGGGAAACTTTAGGGTCTCATCTGGGTCCGCGCAGGTTTGGCCCCTCAGCCCTCTTGCTTGATGCTTAGTACACGCTTTCCGCTCATAGATCCTCCTGATCAAGAGTTTGATGGCAGCGTGCTGCGGGGGGTACCTTCTCTCCGGGAGTTTCCTTGAAGGTAGCTGCCTATGCGGTATGACATTACTCTGTATTCTCAATGCTCCCGAGCGATGCTGTCGAGGTGGCCGAACTGGTACAGAGTATTACTGAGGCTTCGGTTCCCTCTGCACCAGACAAATGTGAAGCTTTCTGATGGAAAAGAAGCGAGCCTGCTTTAACCTCCCAGGTAATCTTCCCTGAGCCTTCCCCCAAAATAAGATGCCTTAGGGATCACTTTTGGCCAAGGCGATTTCGGCTGAAGACAAATTGGTTGTCTAGGTGAACTTGCTCTTCCGGGTGGATCAGTGAAGGGGGAGACCGATGAGCCTCTTAGTGAAAGGGTTTCACAGTTGATCAAGACTTACCTGGTCCCACCGCTTTTTCGGTATGTAAGGTACTGTTGCCTTGTTGCGCAGAGAATACGATGGCAAGAATCAATAGTTTGTTTTCCTCTTGTATGGGGAAACAAACTGAACCTAATCAACAGACTGTCGCTACCGGCGGAAGAGGGAGGGTTGGGCATCTCAACCTGTCGTGTTCTTTGTGACCTGTTTGTTAAATAACAAAACTTTGCAAAACCTCCTCGAAGGAAGCCTCCTTGTGGTAGAGAATTTTTAAGAGCTGGTCACTAACTCCATTTCTTGGTCTTGGTGAATGGCGCTTGTAAAGATCTGGCGGAATCATCTAGGTCCTCTCCCCTCCTATGTGGCCGGAGTCCCTGAAGCCCTGAGGAGTGCAATTGGGAATGGAAGAAATAGATCCTCACCTAGGAGTGACTCGCCCGCGGGTCTTGTCTTCCTATTTCCATGAGCCGCTGGTCTTAAAAGACTGCCCAGGCAATATATTAGTATAGGGCTCTCTTTAGAGTGTGTCCCCCAGGGTTCCCCCGACTTTTAGGGATAATTGGCTTTGCGTTCCTTCCATGGAAAACTCTATGTACAGGGCATGTGATAATAGTCGCCGCAATGACCGAATGTGTCCCTGGAGAGCTGCAGTGGTCTTGAGGAAACCATGACCCCTTCCCTGTCTTAATTGTCTTTTAACTATGAAGTTTACAAAAGGGTGTCCAGAAAGTTTTGTTTATACCCTGCCTCGTCTGGTATGTCATAACCAGGGGTGGGCTTATGGGGTGCTCTCAAAGGCAATGCAAGTTATTGAGTGACGCACCTTATTTCTATTATCCAATAGTCAATTCTACACGTGGAGTGCACGGTGCCAAATTTGCAATTAGCATAAAGTCCTTTCCTTGAGGTGGTGGTTTCCAACATCCGAGGGAACTGTTTAAGGTGACGGCTCTGGAGAAACGAGGTGAGTGAAGGAGATGGTCAACTCTGTTGAGAGCCTGTACCTTGAGCCCCCGTGAGGGGGTCTGATGTTTCTTGGTGGTGTTTTCTCCTGTTCTTATCACTTGCCCTTTTTTTGCCCTAGGCCTTTTGTTTTGTTGTCTGGGCTCCTGGCATTCCAGGGTGAGTAGTTTACACTTTGCCCTCTCAAAGTGTCATAAGTGGCATTAGAATGTAGAATTACCTTAGTAGTTTCTACGGACGCCAAACGCTTCTTGTTTTGATGTTTCTTTTCGGTTAGGTTTAATTGTATAAATGTTAGTTTTAATATTTATAAAGTTAGTTTAATATGTGTAATTTTAGGATTTAATATTTTGTTTCCTTGTTGTCTCGTTGTATGGATGTTGGAAATAATGTGTTTATAAACTTGAACAATGTCAAACTTATGTTTTCTCTTTTTTTCTGCTGTAAGATATTTAGTTATTTGCGTGATAGTGCGAACGTTGTCTATCCCCATGCATCATCTATCTGTGTAGTAGGTGACAGGGTTAGTTTATTAGAGTGTAGGTAGCGGGCTCAGGTTTTATTTTGTTTCTTTTTCTCCTGGATGTAAGAGTTAATTTACTTTATTTCATTGGAGATCGATTAGTTACTTTTTAAGAAGATCTGAAATAAGTTGTTTTTACTTTGTTTCTGCTGTAAAGACTTTTTATTTCCTTTGGACTGACTTTCTTCTCGGAAAGAGACTTTTTCTTTTTATCGCCCAAACGCCCATATGCTATGTATTTATTGTTTGGTTCAAGTTTATTGTTTATGTCATATGTGTAGCCTGTTAATAACTTCAATCATATATAAAGACATACGTCCCTCTAGTCCCCGACCTTTATACCCTAACCCATAATGTCTGTATAACAGTTCACATAGTACATAGTAGTGTGGAGTTGTAAAAGACATACGTCCATCTAGTCCGACTTTATTATTAACCCTATCCCATAATGTCTGTATAACAGTTTACAATACTACCTAGCATTGGAGTG
This sequence comes from Hymenochirus boettgeri, assembly GCA_019447015.1. Taxonomy (NCBI): domain Eukaryota; kingdom Metazoa; phylum Chordata; class Amphibia; order Anura; family Pipidae; genus Hymenochirus; species Hymenochirus boettgeri. Next base: position 70,942 of record JAACNH010000428.1, on the reverse strand, counting down.
TATCAAGCCATACTTCCATCAGTCCGCCCTTTATACCCTCCCATAATGTCCTGTAGAACATTACATAGTAACATCGATTGGAGGTTGTATAAAACATCCGCCATCTAGTCGACCTTTATATCCTACCCATAATGTCGTATCCCAGTTACATAGTAACCTAGTATTAGGAGGTTGTAATAAAGACTCTGTCCATCTAGTCCACTGCTTTATACCCTATACCCATAATGTCATGTATACCAGTTACATGGTAACATTATTGGGAGGTTGTATAAAGCATAGTCAATCTAGTCAACCTTTATACCTCTACCCATAATGTCTGTATAACAGTTCTAGTAACATTATTGGAGGTTGTTAATACATATCGCGCATCTAGTCCAACTTTTACCCTAACCCATAAATGTCTGTATAAGCGTTACATAGTAACATGGATTGGCTGTTTACTAGACAACACCCATCTATATTCGCAACCTTTATACCCAACCCATAATGTCCGTATAACATTACACATAGTAACATAGTATGGAGGTTTTATAAAGACATACGTCCATCTAGTTCGTCACGACCTTTATACTCCTACCCATAATGTTCTGTATACACAGTTACATAGGAACATAGTATTTGGGAGTTGTATAAAGACATACATCCATCCTATCCAACCTTTATACCCTACCCATAATGTCTGTATAAGTTACATAGTAACATAGTATTGGAAGTTTGTATCAAGACAATTACATCCTCTAGTACAACCTTTACAACCCTACCTAATGTCTGTATAAACCGTTAACTATTAACAGTATTGGAGGTTGTATAAAGACATATGTCCTCTAGTCGCAACTCTTATCCTTTATACCCTACCCATAATGTCTGTATAAACCGATTACATAGTAACATGTCTTGGAGGTTTGTATAAAGACATACGTCCATCCTAGTCAACCTTTATACCCTACCCAATATGTCTGTATAACCAGTTTAGGCCTAGTAAAAAATCAGAAAAAAAAAGAGAAAAAAATAGAGTTGGAGGTTATAAAGCCATACGTCCATCTAGTCCAACCTTTATACCCTACCCATAATGTTCTGTATAACATTTCCATAGTAACAGGTATTGTGAGGTTGATAAAGACATACTTACCATCTAGTACAACCTTTATTTACCCTACCCATACGTCTTGTATCACAGTTAGCATGTAACATAGATTTGGATGTTTATAAAGAACTACGTCTCATCTAGTCCAACCTTTATACCGCCTACCCCTAATGTCTGTATAACAGTTACATAGTACGCATAGGATTGAGGTTCCCTTCGTTTGAGAGCCAATTCCAGTTTGGCTGGGTCTCACATATCCAGTCTGTTTAAAAACCATTTATGTAAATGAGCTGTACATCCCAATATATCTGGCTATATTTGATTTCATGTCTGTAGTCAGTCAGTTGAGGAGTGCTCATCTCTTGTGCCTGTTTGACACAAATTAATCAGACGATAGGGATAAGTACTACGGCTTATTATCAACCCCATCTCGCATTCCAGCAATTGTAAGTAATGTTTCTAACTTCAGTAGGTATAAAAGAACTCTATGTCTGATTGGTTACGGATTGGTTACTGATTGGTTAGGATTGGTGACTGTTTGTGACGGATTGTGCCGGATTGGTTAAGATTGTTGACTGATTGTGACGATTGGTTATGATTGGTTACGGATTGGTTACTGATTGATGACTGGTTGGTGACGGATGTGACGGATTGGTTAACTGATTGGTTAGCGGATTGGTTAGCTAGGGTGACTGGTTGTGGCTGATTGTTACTGATTGGCTTCTGATTGGTTACGGATTGGTTAGAGTTGGTGATGGTGTGAAGGATTGGTAACTGATTGGTTACGGACGGGTTATCTTTGCTTGGTTTTTGATAACAGTTTTCAGTTTGTATCTTTCCGTACG